>CAUYUJ010020813.1:0-50000 GCA_963575745.1 Prorocentrum cordatum | reverse complement strand
CGCTTCCGCCCCTTCTTTTCCCCCCTCTTTGCCTGCGCGCTCCAAAAATCCAAAGCTGCGGGCGCAGAGCAGCGCGGAGTCCCCGCGACGCGCGCAGGTCGCCGCGGAGGGGCCCCAGCGACGCGCGCAGGTCGTCCGCTGCGCGGAGCACAGAGAGCTAGCCGGCCGGCTGATTGCGGGCAAGGCTCCGGCCGCTGGGCAGAGCGACGACGGGCGAGCGAGGCGCTGAGCAGCTAGCAGAGCGCCGCGCGGAATCCCCGCGACGCGCGCTGGTCGCCCCGAGAGGGTCCCAGCGACGCGCGCGGGTCGTCCGCGGCGCGAGGCCGAACAATTATGCGGGCAGTCGAGAGAAGGCGCGGCTCGGGGGGGGGCGCTCCTCAGGTCAGGCCTCGCGGATAAACTCGGTGAAGCCGAGCTCCCTGGCGAGGGCCGTCGCCTCCCTCCTGCGCCGCTTCGTGCGCGCTGCAAACTGCTCCAGCTGCTTTCGCAGGCCCTCCGGCGGTCCTGCCAGGAAGAACTCGATGCGCGGCGCCCGCATGAGCAGGAGGTCCTCGTGGCGCGTGGCGCGCGAGAGCAGCGCATAGAGCTCCAGCCACCAGTCGTCGTCCTCCTTCTTGCCGTTCCCGACCTCGTGGCGGTCGCAGGCCAAAAAGGGGCGGTGGCGCCATGCGAGCTGCGCCACTTGGACCTCAGGTGGAGCTCCCTGAGGGGCCACGAAATCTGTGAGGGGCGTGCCAAAATGGGGCGGTGGCGCCATGCGAGCTGCGCCACTTGGACCGTAAATGGAGCTCCCTATGGGGCCACGAAACGTGTGAGGGGTGTGCCAAAAAGGGACGGTGGCGCCATGCGAGCTGCGCCACGTGGACCTTAGGTGGAGCTCCCTATGGGGCCACGAAACGTGTGAGGGGTGTGCCAAAAGGAGCTCCCTGAGGGGCCACGAAATCTGTGAGGGGTGTGCCAAAATGGGGCGGTGGCGCCATGCGAGCTGCGCCACTTGGACCTCAGGTGGAGCTCCCTGAGGGGCCACGAAACGTGTGAGGGGTGTGCCAAAATGGGGCGGTGGCGCCATGCGAGCTGCGCCACTTGGACCGTAAATGGAGCTCCCTATGGGGCCACGAAACGTGTGAGGGGTGTGCCAAAAAGGGACGGTGGCGCCATGCGAGCTGCGCCACGTGGACCTTAGGTGGAGCTCCCTATGGGGCCACGAAACGTGTGAGGGGTGTGCCAAAAGGAGCTCCCTGAGGGGCCACGAAATCTGTGAGGGGTGTGCCAAAATGGGGCGGTGGCGCCATGCGAGCTGCGCCACTTGGACCCCAGGTGGAGCTCCCTGAGGGGCCACGAAACGTGTGAGGGGTGTGCCAAAATGGGGCGGTGGCGCCATGCGAGCTGCGCCACTTGGACCGTAAATGGAGCTCTCTATGGGGCCACGAAACGTGTGAGGGGTGTGCCAAAATGGGCGTGCGGGACGCATGCGGGCACACCCACTGGGACCTTCGGTGACGATGATGATGATACTGATGATGATAATGATGATGATGACGATGATGATGATGATGACGATGAGGATGATAGGAGGGGAGAGGAGGCGGAGGAGGAGAGGAGGAAGGAGACGCGGGGCACCGTCTCTTCAAAACGAGGACCCAACACCACAGGATGGTTGGGAAAAACAAAAATGGTCAGAACATCGTCTCAAGGCTAATTTCGAACTACTTTCGAATATTCCCCCTGTAGAGGGACAGGCCAGACTTAATAGTAGTAATTTTACGCTTCCCTCCTCTCCCCCTCCTCCTCCTCCTCCTCCTCCTCCTCCTCCTCCTCCTCGTCCTCCTCGTCCTCCTCCTCCTCCTCCGCCTCCTCCGCCTCCTCCTCCTCCTCCTCATCCTCCCACTCCTCCTCCTCCTCCTCCTCCTCCTCCAAGAGGTGCTGACGCTGACCTTTGGGCGGCCATCGGTGACCTCATGGCCCACAGACCGTTTCACCATGTGTCAGTCCTCTTCACACATTCTCATTTGACGGCCACTCAGGTGGCCAACGGGCAAGGAATACGTACGTTGATTCTTGGCAACGCTGTTGTGGACGAGCTTGCGGGCCTGGCTGCTGCACAGGCCCGCGTGCCCGAGGACCAGCGCTACCGTCTGTTGCTGCACGAGCGTCGCGCACGTTTGGTGCGCCTCCGCCTCCTTCGTGCGACTGTGGATGCACTGGCTAAGGAAAAACAGCTGGAGCGGAGTGGTGAAAGGAAAAAGCGTGGAGGCCCTCAGCCTCCCCCCCCTCCGCCGCCCCCCTCCGCTGCTGCCGTTGCTGCTCTCTTGTCTCGACATCGGCTGTCCGACTGCCGAAAGAGATGCTTGAGGTGCCACGGCTCAGCGTCCTTGGACACTTTAAAGGAATGGCATGCCTCGGAGTGCCACAGCTTAGTGAATGTGAATGGTCTGATTTACTCTCCTCCAGTCGGAGGGCGGATCCACGTCGGGGGGGGCTGGCTGCATCCATCTCACCACCTCAATGTGCACGCCTCTTTGAATTGTTGGTTCTGTGGGAAGTGTGGGGCCATTGCTGACAAGCAAGTCCGTTCGCTTGCTAAGCCTTGTACGAACAAGTTGTCAGCAACAGGCCGTGAGTACCTCAGAAGAATTCGTGAAGGGCTCCCCCCCAAGGTCCTCAGCAAGGCCGAATTGGCCCAGCGAGGCCGAGGGTAGCATTGTATGGATTGGCATCGCCAGTGGTTCCTATTCCTATTCCTATTCCTACTCCTCCACTTCTTTCTATTGTTCCTCCTCCTCTTCCTGCCTCCCCCTTTCCCATCCGCCTCCTCCTCCTCCACCGCATCTTCCTCCACGCCTATCTCGCCTTCCTCCCCACAGCTCTCCTCACTCCACACACACACACCACCCCTTCCTTCTCTCCCCCTCTCTCTTGGCGATGGTGTCTTCAGACGCGGTAATCCCTCCCCTTGTCATCGACGTGGGCCCATGTTTCCCACCAGTTGTCGTTCTCTGATGGCCCCGGGGCCCGAGAGGGGCATCCCAGGGCCGAGACTGCTGGAGAATGCCTGCCGTGACTCTCCGGCGGGCGAGAGCTTCGAGCCAGCCCCCATTGTTCGCCAGACCTCTCGGCTCAGACGACAAGGGGGTCCAGCAAAGGGGGGTTACCGAATGAGCTCATCTAGCCATTTGCCTCCTCCTCCTCCTCCTTCTCCTCCTCTGTCCTCTGTCCTCCTCCTCCTCCTCCTCCTCCTCCTCCTCCTCATCCTGCTCATCCTTCTCCTCTGTCCTCCTCCTGGCGCCTCCCGGCGCAAGAGGCACCCATGGATCGAGGAAAGCGCCCTGGGCGGCGGGGACGAAACCCTCAACGCGGCTGGCTTCGCTCCCCCCCCCCTTCACTTCCTCATCGCACGGTTGCGAAGCTCGCTGCAATATCTGCTGTACTCAGGTGGGCGACGATCAAACACGGGTCTTACGCGAGATGAGGTGGCGACCTCACGTTGTGGCTTACGCGGGCCGTCAGCGCGGCGTGCTGCATTGGAGATGAGGGCGCTTACGCGCGACCTTACGCGGGCAGCTTACGCGCCAATGTCGGCGCAGACGACCACGTTTTTTCGCGTCAGCGTCACTCATGTTCATGCAAGCGTGTATGTGACGCGCGGTCCGTAGCCTTTCTGGAGCCACGCAGAAGACAGGCCAGGAAAGCACAAAGCTTGAGAGCTCTTTGATTTGACTGTCTCGTCCGGTTCGAACCCAGAGTGGAGCAAGAGAAAATATCATACAATCACTGATGTAGGACAATATGACAATGGGAGATGGTGATGGCGCCAAGCTCTGGTAGTTTTGGAGAAGCGCGCGAGTGCTGCGGTAGGCCGGCGAGTGGCAATAACAAGGGAGCGGCGAATTGCAGCACGGCTGTGCAAATGAAGCTTACGGTTTCGATCGATCTCAATATGACGGGAAAGGGTTTGCGAGGTGTCAATGGAGTGTTTTTTTGTGCCGACCCCTGTATGGAGCGAAGCGCTTGGTCACTGTGCGTTGTTCGGAGCCTTTGCTGTTCTGCGTATGTGGGGCTTCTTGGAAGTCCTTCTGAAGCCTTCTGAAATATGATTGGTGCCCTTTGGGTAATTTGGGAGCTCTTTGAGGCTGCCTCTGAAAGGCTTCGGCCGTCCCGGGGCTCCTCTGGGGGCCTCTTGGGTCGTTTTGGCGGGGGGCCACGGGGGGAAACGGAGGGGGGTGCACGGCCGGTCGGAAGAAGGGGCGGGGTTCTACCAAGGGCTCCTAACTTCGCGCTTCGCGCTGCGCGAAGCGCGAACAACTTCGCGCTCTCGCGCCGCCCCCAAAGGGGAGAAGAGAAGGACGAGGAGGGGAGGAGGAGGAATGAGGCCCACGAAGCGCGAAGCGCGACTAACTTCGCGCCCTCGTGGGAGCCCTTGTCTACGGGGGGATAGACGGGGGGACGGTCGGTCGGAATAAGAAGAGAAGGGGGGCACGGCCGGTCGGAATAAGGGGAGGGGGTCTACGGGGGAGGAGGAGGAGGAGGAGGAGGAGGAGGAGGAGGAGGAGGAGGAGGAGGAGGAGGAGGAGGAGGAAGGTCCGTATCCATTATGGCCCAACCCCATTTCCCCCCCTCGTGGGGGGCGGGCCGCTGCGGGGATGGACCTCATGGGCGCCAGCCTGGCGCGCGGGCGGCAGCTCTGCGCCAGGGCCAGCCCCGAGCCATGGAAGCACAACGAGACAAGGAACGAGGGGGGCTGCCCGAACGAGTGGCGGCCTTCGAACCAGCGCCAGAGAGAAATCGACCGCTTCGGCGCCTGCAAGGCGTGCCGACTCGCCCGCAGGCGGCGCCGCGACGCTTGCGAGGCGGGGCTTCGCGCAGCTGGCATCAACACACAGACGAGGCACATCGTGATCCAGGTCCCCAACCAGAGTAAGCCCCATGATGGGCACCAGAGCGACTGGAAGGGCGACGTGCAGCCCGAGGAGCAGAACGCGCCGCCCGACACGGACCTCGAAGCGGAGCGGCTCCTGGGCGAACCGCTAGACCTCGCGCGCCCTGCGCCGCCAGCGGTCGCCTACCCCACGGAGGTCTACCTGCAGGCGCGTGCAGAGGTGGCTACCCGAGCTGCTGCCGCACGCCGAGCCGAAGCAGCTGGCCAGGCGAAAGGCGAGCGCCAGACGAGGGCTGCACTACCAGACGCACCCACACCAGCGCAGCAACCCCCGATTGCTGGCAAGACGTCCTGTGCGGGGGGGGACGCAAACACGCCAGCGCAGCAATCCCCGCTTGCTGCCGAGGCTTCCCGTACGGGAGGGGGCGCATCACCGCCAGCGCAGCAACCCCTGCCTGCTGCCAAGACGTCCCGCACAAGGGGGGGCGCAAATGAGCACGAGCAGGAGGACGCGGAGGACAGCGACGCGGACTGCGAGGAACAGCTCGAGGAGGACCAGCCTGAGCCCGAGAACGACAGCAACAGCGCTGGGAGCAGCGCGATCGAGAAGAGCGTGCAAGGCCAGGACGATAAGGAGTGCGACACCTTCCAGAAGAACAAGGCGGCAGTCTGCGCCGCGCTCCGCGATGCAGGCATCGACGGGCCCAACGCCTACACCTTCGCCCACATGGCCGCCCTGAACATGCCCCTCCCAGCCAGGATCGCCGAGATCATCGCAGCCTCCGCCCTCCGGAACACTGGCCACGTCGACACGTACGAGGCCCAGCGGATCGGCGGCCACATCGACACCTACGAGGCCCAGAAGACCGACGGCCACGTGAAGCAGAACGAGGCCCAGCGGATCGGCGACCACGTCGACACGTACGAAGCCCAGTGGACCAACTGCCACGAGAAACAGGACACGAACGAGGTCCAGCGGATCGGCGACCACGTCGACACGTACGAAGCCCAGTGGACCAACTGCCACGAGAAACAGGACACGAACGAGGCCCAGCGGATCGACGACCACGTCGACACGCACGAGGCCCAGTGGATCAGCGACCACGTCGACACGTACGAGGCCCAGCGGATCGGCGGCCACGAGAAGAGCTATGGGAGCGACTCCAAGGACGAGAAGGCAACGGGAGTGACCCCCAGAACGAGAAGGTACGACAAGGTGCGCTTCAACGAGGACCCAGAGATCTACACCTTCGAGGCGGTGCCCGAATCCCCAGAGACGGCCTCGGAGGACCAATACGACACCGAGGACGAGGAGGAAGACCCAAAGAACGACACCGAGAACCTGCCCTACGACCCAGCCGGCCCAGCCAACGACGGCGACGCCCGCTACAACGACACGCCCCAGGAGAACGCCTCCGACGGCGCGCGCCCGCCACCAACCTGGAGACCCAGCCTCCGCCCCGCAACATGGTCCTCGGCCACGGCTCCGACCTCAACGACGGCCTCGAGGGCGCCGACTGCGTCAACGCCCTACGGGGTACGGCGCCATGGCCGTAACAAGGCCTCAACGAGGCCTACGTGAGCAACCTCCTGGCGCTCAGGCACACGGCCCACCAGTACGCCACCTTCACCATCGTCGACGCCCCCTCAGGGGTGAGCGTGAAGGAGGAGGAGGAGGAGGAGGAGGAGGAGGAGGAGGAGGGGGAAGGTCCGTATCCATTGTGGCCCAACCCCATTTCCCCCCCTCGTGGGGGGCGGGCCGCTGCGGGGATGGACCTCATGGGCGCCAGCCTGGCGCGCGGGCGGCAGCTCTGCGCCAGGGCCAGCCCCGAGCCATGGAAGCACAACGAGACAAGGAACGAGGGGGGCCGCCCGAACGAGTGGCGGCGGCCTTCGAACCAGCGCCAGAGAGAAATCGACCGCTTCGGCGCCTGCAAGGCGCGCCGACTCGCCCGCAGGCGGCGCCGCGACGCTTGCGAGGCGGGGCTTCGCGCAGCTGGCATCAACACACAGACGAGGTACATCGTGATCCAGGTCCCCAACCAGAGTAAGCCCCATGATGGGCACCAGAGCGACTGGAAGGGCGACGTGCAGCCCGAGGAGCAGAACGCGCCGCCCGACACGGACCTCGAAGCGGAGCGGCTCCTGGGCGAACCGCTAGACCTCGCGCGCCCTGCGCCGCCAGCGGTCGCCTACCCCACGGAGGTCTACCTGCAGGCGCGTGCAGAGGTGGCTACCCGAGCTGCTGCCGCACGCCGAGCCGAAGCAGCTGGCCAGGCGAAAGCCGAGCGCCAGACGAGGGCTGCACTACCAGACGCACCCACACCAGCGCAGCAACCCCCGATTGCTGGCAAGACGTCCTGTGCGGGGGGGGACGCAAACACGCCAGCGCAGCAATCCCCGCTTGCTGCCGAGGCTTCCCGTACGGGAGGGGGCGCATCACCGCCAGCGCAGCAACCCCTGCCTGCTGCCAAGACGTCCCGCACAAGGGGGGGCGCAAATGAGCACGAGCAGGAGGACGCGGAGGACAGCGACGCGGACTGCGAGGAACAGCTCGGGGAGGACCAGCCTGAGCCCGAGAACGACAGCAACAGCGCTGGGAGCAGCGCGATCGAGAAAAGCGTGCAAGGCCAGGACGATCAGGAGTGCGACACCTTCCAGAAGAACAAGGCGGCAGTCTGCGTCGCGCTCCGCGATGCAGGCATCGACGGGCCCAACGCCTACACCCTCGCCCACATGGCCGCCCTGAACATGCCCCTCCCAGCCAGGATCGCCGAGATCATCGCAGCCTCCGCCCTCCAGAACACCGGCCACGTCGACACGTACGAGGCCCAGCGGATCGGCGGCCACATCGACACCAACGAGGCCCAGAAGACCGACGGCCACGTGAAGCAGGACACGAACGAGGCCCAGCGGATCGGCGACCACGTCGACACGTACGAAGCCCAGTGGACCAACTGCCACGAGAAACAGGACACGAACGAGGCCCAGCGGATCGGCGACCACGTCGACACGTACGAAGCCCAGTGGACCAACTGCCACGAGAAACAGGACACGAACGAGGCCCAGCGGATCGGCGACCACGTCGACACGTACGAAGCCCAGTGGACCAACTGCCACGAGAAACAGGACACGAACGAGGCCCAGCGGATCGGCGACCACGTCGACACGTACGAAGCCCAGTGGACCAACTGCCACGAGAAACAGGACACGAACGAGGCCCAGCGGATCGGCGACCACGTCGACACGTACGAAGCCCAGTGGACCAACTGCCACGAGAAACAGGACACGAACGAGGCCCAGCGGATCGGCGACCACGTCGACACGCACGAGGCCCAGTGGATCAGCGACCACGTCGACACGTACGAGGCCCAGCGGATCGGCGGCCACGAGAAGAGCTATGGGAGCGACTCCAAGGACGAGAAGGCAACGGGAGTGACCCCAAGAACGAGAAGGTACGACAAGGTACGCTTCAACGAGGACCCAGAGATCTACACCTTCGAGGCGGTGCCCGAATCCCCAGAGACGGCCTCGGAGAACCAATACGACACCGAGGACGAGGAGGAAGACCCAGAGAACGACACCGAGAACCTGCCCTACGACCCAGCCGGCCCAGCCGACGACGGCGACGCCCGCTACAACGACGCGCCCCAGGAGAACGCCTCCGACGGCGCGCGCCCGCCACCAACCTGGAGACCCAGCCTCTGCCCCGCAACATGGTCCTCGGCCACGGCTCCGACCTCAACGACGGCCTCGAGGGCGCCGACTGCGTCAACGCCCTACAAGGCCTCAACGAGGCCTACGTGAGGAACCTCCTGGCGCTCAGGCACACGGCCCACCAGTAAGCCACCTTCACCATCGTCGACGCCCCCTCAGGGGTGAGCGTGCCGCCCTCCTGCCAGAGAGGAGGGTAGGCGGCCCCTGGGGGGGGTGGAGGTCGACTCCCATGCCTGAGCGGCAGCTGCCGCGGGCGGCGGCTTCGGGCCGCGGCCCTCCACCTCGACCCCTCCCCCCCTTCCTTTCAGGTGGGGGGGGGGGGGGGCCGAGGACCCCTGAGGCCCCTGCCCCCTCGGAGGCTTTTCGAGGCGCTCGGAGAAGGACTTCGGAGGCCTTGAGTCGCGTCGGAGCGCCGGCCTCGGCCGCTTAGGCCTGCGGCGCGGCGCGGGGCTACGGCGCCTGGACCGCCAAGCCCGCAGCGCAGGAGGAGGAGGAGAAGGAGGAGGAGCAGGAGGAGGAGGAGGAGGAGGAGGAGGAGGAGGAGGAGGAGGATAATAATAAGAGAAGGGGGGCAGGCTGGGGGGGGGGGGCGGAGGGCCACGGTCTGGGCCACGGTCGGGCCACGGCCGGAATAAAAGGAGGGGGGGGGGCCACGGGAGGTCGCGGGGGGCACGGTCGGTCGGGAGAGAAAGGGAGGGGGGCCGCAGGGGCTCCCAACTTCGCGCCCTCGCGCTGCGCGAAGAGCGCGGAGTGCAGAGAACGTTGCGCTAATTATCGCGCCGCCTCCCAGGGGAGACGAGGAGGATGAGGAGGCATCGGAGCCGAACCGCGCAGCGCGAATCACTGCGCCCTTGGGGCCAGGGGGGGAGGGAGGGGGCACGGTCGGACAGGGCGGGACGATGGGGTACGGTCCGGCAGCGGGGGGGGGGGCACGGTCTGCCGGAAGAAGGGGAGAAGGGTCCACGCGGGGGACGGGGGGGGGGGCTTGATCGGAATGACATGCACAGGGATGGGGGGAAGGGGTATGGGCGGGGGGTCACGGGGAGGAAGGGGGGGGGGGGCACGGTCGGTTGAATGATGGGGGGTGCGGGGGGGGGGGGGGAGGGGGGGGGGGGAGCGGGGGGCCACGGTCGGACTGCAGGGGGGGCACGGTCGGTCAGATGAAGAGGGCGGGCCGCAGACGGGCAAGGAGGGGGCACGGTCGACTGGAAGAACCAAGAGGGGCGGGGCAGCGGGGGGCCACGGTCGGGCAGCGGGGAGGGGGCGCACGATCGGCCGTGATCAAAGACAGGCGGGCCACGGGGGTGGAGGCACGGAGGCGCGATCGGTCGGAACAAGGGGACGGGGGCCAGAGGGGGGAGCCGAGCGCCACAGTCGGTCAGGGGGGGGGGGGACGGCCGGTCGGCACAGTGTTTGGAGTCCCGGAACGGTGCGGTGACAGACCGTGCGGTGACCTCGAAATCCCCAAGACCTCACCGCACGGTCCGTCGCAGCACGGTCTTGGGACCCCGGAGGCCCTCGTCGCCCGAGACGTCCTCGGAGAGCGACCCGAGTCACGAAAACCGTGCGGTGACCCCGAATCCCCACCGACTCACCGCACGGTGTGGTCACCACCCCGTTTGGGGGCCCCCGACAGTGGAGAGAGGGCCACGGAGGGACGGGGGGGCGCGCTCGACCGGAAGAAGAGAAGGGTGCGGGGGGGGGGGGAGGGGGCACGGACGGTCGGGATAAGGGGAAAAGGCGACGGGGAAGGGGGGGCACGGTCGGCCGGAATCAGGGGAGGGGGGCGGGGAGGGGGACGGGGAGGGCGGCGAGGGAAGCGAAACAAGAGGGCACAGTCGTGCAGCGGGAGGAGGCACGCTCGGGGGCGCGGGTGAGGCCAACGCCCACGCATCCCAGCACCCCCAGCGCACACCGACACACGCCAGCACACATCCAGGCCATCATCCAGGGGGGGCCACTGCCAGAGCACGTGCTCCAGCACATCACGGCATGCAGCGCAGCCCCCATCGCACACCCAAGTCCGTCTGACACGTCTCAGCACACCGTTCCCAGCACACGGACCCCAGCACACCATGCAGCACACCGACACATCCCAACACACCCAGGCACGGTCGGTCGAAATAATGCAGTGCGAGATCACACAGGTTGGTATGATGATACAAACTACAACCATCATGAATTCCGACAGGCCCCCACGAATTGATTGGTTCTGAGATGGGCCCTCGCCATGGGCGGCCAGGGAGGTCCAGCGCATATCCTTGCTGCGCGGGCCGTTTTGTCTTCTTCGAAAACCTCCCGCGTCGCACGAAGCGCGGTCGGCGCCCGCAACACAAGCCGTCCGCCTCCCATTCCTTGAGGGGCACGTGAGGGGTGGGGACCGGCTCAGAAGGGGGAAACATCGAGCTGGCATCGGCGACACCTCGCCGATAGACTGGAGATGGGCCCCAGATATCGAGCCCGCACTTTCCTGCGCGGGGCGGGCGATCGGACCCATCGGCGACGATTGGGCGATTGGGGGTCGATGCTTGCCCCCCTGAGCCAATCTCCCTTCAACGTCAGGCCGGGCATGCCCTCCTACAGGCGGATTCTGTACGAACAAGTAGTCGAACAAATACCCCCAAAATAATTCAAACATGTCACTGTTTGTGAATGTTCCTCCTGTCGAGGGACACGCCCGATTGAACTCTGAACGCCTGCCCCCCTCCCCCTGCAGAAGGACTGGCCTATGAGGCCACGGGGGCGCGAGGCGCCGAGACGAGGGGAGGAAATGCCAAGCACCGCCCGCTCCGGTGCGGGTGGACGAGCGCCGCGGCTCCCCCTCCCGACGACGACAGCGACGACGACGGCGGCGACGACAGCAGCGACGATGGCGACAGCAACGACGCCAGCGACGACGGCGGCAACGACGGCGACGACGACGACGACATCCCGCGGAACACTGCTTAGATCGGCACGCAAGTTTCCTTCGGAGTCCCTTGCTGATCGGGCGCACCTACAGTCCCGCTCCAAGAGGCCGCCCGCGAGATTCCTCGACGTCTCTGGAGCACCAGAGGCCTCCACAGAAAGGCCCCACACGTCCGCCGCAAGCCCAGCCGGCCAAAATGAGTGACTGCGCGCATCGCAATCGCACTGTTCGCTTGAGCGAGCGGGCTTTGCTCTCTTCGACAGGGTGCGAGCCACGTCCCCAAAAAAGAATCGTCTCGAGGAGAGTCTTGCCTCCCCCACCGGTCCCCATGGGTGCGAGCACACCACCATGCAGCCACCGTGGTGCGAGATGGGCTGGCGGAACGAGCGAAGCGATGGAACAAATGATTGCGCGCATAGTCGTCACGCTTCTCGCTAGAGCAAGCGTGGCTTTCGAGCGAATATAGTTGCCACGCTCTTCGCTCGATCGCGAGGGCCTGCGCGCGGAGCTGCAACTCTTCCGAGCGGACGGCACACTCTCGACAAACGGGGTCCACCCCGAAGACGCCAAGAAACGGCTGCTCTCTCCTCGACCGCCTCGATCCGCCCATCCCAACGCTGGCCGAACATGTGCCGGGGTCGTCCCCCGGGGCTCCGACCCGGCCACAGCGGAGGCCCATGCCGAGAGACGCCCTGCTTGCCTCCAGGGTGCCCTGAGTCTCTTGGGCCTCCAGGGTTCTGCTGTGGACGGCGTGACGCTCCCACAGCAGAAATCCATGGACGTCCTGGGGTCTCAGGGTTGGGTTTCTTAGCAGGGGCTCCCAACTTCGTGCTTCGCGCTGCGCGAAGCGCGAAGTGCGAACAACTTCGCGCTCTCGCGCCGCCTCCCAAGGGAGAAGAGGAGGAAGGGGAATCGGAGCCGAACCGCGAAGCTCGAAGCGCGAATACCTTCGCGCCCTCGAGGGCGCCCTTGCTTAGGGAAGGTTTCTTGTGGACTGGCCTCCACTGTCGTCTGGCATCCCAGGTCGAACTCTCCTGGTCCAGCGGGCCCGGCGCAGGCCCCCCACCCCGACACCGAGAAACGGCGGAGGAGGAGTCCGCAGAGGAGGAGGAGGAGGAGGAGAAAGGGGAAGCAGGAGGGAGGGAGGAGGAGGAGGAAGAAATGGAGGACGCGGCGGAACGAGGAAGAGGAGTGAGAGGAGGACGAGGTGGAGGAGGACGGCGACGAGAAGGAGAGGAGAAGAAAGGAGAGGACCGTCGGCCGCGGCACCCTTCCCGAGGATGAGGAGGAGGGAGAGGAGCGAGAGGATCTCGATCACCTCGGTCGGTCGAACTCTGCCGAACGCAGAGAGAATGAGGGCGAGTGGGGGTGGGGACGCAGGAGGCAGGAGGGGCGAGGGAGGAGCAGGAGGAGGAGGGAGGAGGAAGAAGAGGAAGAGGCGAGGAAGGCCGAGGAACGAGGCGCGGAGGCGCGGCGACGAGGAAGAGGCGAGGAAGGAGGAGGAGGAAGAGGACGAGGAAGAGGAGGAGGAGGAAGAAGAGGAAGAGGAGGAGAAAAAGGAGGAGGAAGAGGAGGAAAAGGAGGAGGAAGAGGAGGAGGAAGGTCAAGAGGACGACGAAAATGGAGGAGGAAGAGGCGAGGAAGGTCAAGGCGAGGAGGCGCAGGGGAGGGGGGGGCGTGGGGCGGCCACGCGCCTGCCGCGCCGCTGCTCGCGGGCCACCCGGCGCCACTCCGCGAACGCCGCGCGCCCCGTGCTCTCGTCCGAGGCCAGCGCCAGCTGCGTCATGCGCGCCTGCGAGGAGGCGTCGAGGCGCGCGAGGCCGCGAGGAGCGAGGCGTCGGGGAGCAGCGAGGAGCGAGGAGGATGCAGGATCGGGGATCGAGGAGAAGGGGGGGGGCCTCCTCCTGGATCCTCCTCCCCGAGCCTCCCTCCTCCTCGATCCTCACGCACCCTCCTCCTCGATCCTCCTCCATCCCCCCCGCGGATCCGCGCTCCTCCACTCGGAAAGGGGGGATCGAGGAGCCGAGGAGGGCCGAGAAGCGAGAGGCACGGGGGGAGCGAGGCTGGATCGAGGGAGCGAGGAACACCGCAGATCGAGGAGCATCGAGAGGCTGGAGGATGGAGGAGGATGAAGGAGGAGGAGGAGGCAGAGGAGGAGAAGGAGAAGAAGAAGGTGGAGGAGGAGGAGGAGGAGGAGGAGGCAGGAAGATCGAGGATGGAGCAAGGCAAACGAGGGTCGAGGAAGGAGTGGCTCTCGCCTGGCCTCGGAGGGGCTCTCGCCGGGCCTCCGATGGGCCTCGGCCGGGGCTCGGAGGCAGACGCCGGGAGGAGCCCCAGGACGAGCGAGCAGCAGGACGCCCAGGCCACGGCGGGGAGCAGGACGCCCGGTTCGAGGAGGAGGAGGAGGAGGACAAGGGAGGAGGACAAGGGAGGAAGACAGGGCCTTCTCAGGAGGCGGGGAGGTTTCTCGGGAGGCCTCCGGCCTTCCGAGAGAGGCTTTTTCTGCGACCTCGGGGAAGGCTTTGGGGACGCCCGAGCCCTCTGAGAAGGCTTTCTCCTTCTCGCTTCCCTCCCAGGCTCGCCACCGACTGGAGGAAGCCCAAGACAACGACTTCGGGGAAGGCTTGGGGACGTCCGAGCCCTCTGAAAAGGCTTTCTCCTTCTCGCTTCCCTCCCAGGCTCGCCACCGACTGGAGGAAGCCCAGGACAAGCGAGCAGCGAGACGCCCCATTCGGGGCCCCAGAGTACGGAGATTCTGTTGGATTGTGTGAGCGCTGGAGGTGACGTAGCCGAACCCCTTGACCCAATGCCGGGCTAACGGCGATGCTGCTGAACGGTGATGTTGGGAACTAAATCGTCGGACAGCACGAACCACACTTTCCTACATCTACCATCTGCGAACCAATCGAGCGAGCACGACACGACAAATTGTAGGAAAGCGCGAGCCACGCGTTCCCACACTACCAAAACCTACATCGCCGTCACCTACATCGCCGTTAGCCCGTCTGCGATTACCACAGAACTCCAGGGGGGGTGCACACCTCGACGAACCTCCCTCCTTCGCGCCCGAGTTAAGTCGGGCGTCCCCCTACAGGGGGATTTTCGACGAAAAATAAAACGTTTCCACAAAATACTCAAAAGATGCCCAATACTCAAAAAATAGTCCCCATACTATTTTTTTACTACTTTTGAATATTCCCCCTGTAGAGGGACAGGCCCGACTTACCCCTAGGGAAATCGGCTTCAATAACTGCGGTCGACGGCCCATGATGACTCGAATGCTTGCCCTGGCGGATCCTACAAGGCCGGGCGAACGGCGATGTTGCTCAACGGTGGTGCTTGGGACCAGATTGTAGAAAATCACGAAGCACACCCTCCTACATGTCCAATCTGCGACTGGATCGAGCGAGCACGACACAGCGAAATGTAGGAAAGCGTGAGCCATGCGTTTCCACAATACCGAAACCTTCATCGCCGTTGCCTACATCGCCATTCGCCCGTCTACGGATCCTTGAAAATTTCTCGTGGCCCTTCTTAGAAGGCGTGCACACCCCAGTAAGCTGACGAGGGTCCGTCGAGGCCGTCTTTCCACTGTGGGAACATAAGTGCACTGAAACCAGGGCCAGTAGAACAGCCGATGGGACTCGTGCAACGTATTGGCCCCAACCACGGGCCCACTGACCGCCCTTCCTGTCACGTCCACGGCCTGACCGAAGTTCAGCTCGGCCACTGGACATGCCGTCGAGGCTGCTTCAATGATATTCGGATCGTTCCAGATACAGTGGCACAGCGAGAAGATCCATTCTCTGTGGGCCCAAGTCCAGCAGCGCGAGCTCGCAAGCAGAGCCTTGTCCCGCGCACTCTTGGTCTCACGGCCTGTCTTGGTCCACGGTGCGGCAGCTTTGCAGAAAAACCTTTTGCAATCCTTCGTTTTTTTGCAATCCTTCGTTTTTGTTTGCAATCCTTCGTTTTTTTTGCAATCCTTCGCTTTTTTGCAATCCTTCGTTTTTTTGCAATCCTTCGTTTTTTTGCAATCCTTAGGTCCCACGGCCTGGCTTGGCCCACGGTGCGGCAGCTGTCGCACCTGCCACGGCCGGGGCGGCCCTCCGACGCATGAGGTGGGCCGCACTGTACCAAATTGTCCGTGCCGGAGGCCCGAAGGCCCTCCAGCTCCTAGGGACGAGCCACGGCGAATTCGGCGAGCTCATCGGCGAGGCTGTTGCCAGCGAGCTGGCGCTGGAGGGGCGAGAGCGCGGGATCGTCGGGGTCGACATGCGAGGGGGTCCAGACTACCTGGACGCTGCATGCACGGGCCCTGAGCGCTGATCCGATTGGAAACCGAAAATCAGCATGATTGCCCGCCGATCTCTCCGCGCGGCCTCGGAGCCAACCCTGGTGCATAGCCGCATTATCGGTTACGGAGATGATTGGACCATCAGAGGCTCTAGGGCCAACTCAAGCACAGAGCTCAGCTCTGGGGACTGCCTGTCGGCGTCCTCCAACCGTGCTGGCAACTCCTGCTGGCTGCCAGCAGCTCCCACCCCGTGCTGGTGTGCCTCAGCGACACCGCCGCGGCACCAACCCTTCGACAGCGTGGATCGCTGCCGAGACGTCCTCCAGACCCATCCCTGGAGACGAACGCGGCCACAGTAGGATCTCGATCGAGAAATTCCAACGACTGCGCGGGCGCCCCAACCGCGCCAGAGCTAAGGACCCCCTCCACATCCCCTATCTGTTCACGGGCGGAACAGACAGGCGCGCAGGGGAAGCCGCGCAGCCGCAAGGACGGCTGAGATTCAGAACGATACTGCGCTGCGTACATAGCCGACTGGGACGCTGTGTACCCAGACATATCTACGATACAAGGGCAGGTCTAGATACGATGATAGCACGAGTCGGGAGCGGTACCGCATCTGGGGCACAGGGCCGACGCAGAACAGAAGGCTTCAATCTGACGATCGTGAGGTTGTTGCCCCCTGGCCATACTTGTGACACGCTGGCCTATCTGGTCATAGAATTCAGTCTTGAACAGCCTAGCGAGGTGAGCCTCAGCAGGGACGAGGTCGCCCCCCTCGCCCCAATCTTCCCCAGGAACATGCTCGGACGCCTTGCGCCAGAGCTGCGCCCCGAGATCGCCCCGAAAATCCGACACCAGCTCAGAAGCATCAAAGTCCCGCTCCTCCCGCTCCTCAGGGGAGGCGTCAGGGAAAGACCAGATCTCGGCCGCCGTGGCTCTCGTGGGGCGGTGCCAGCCTGCAGCAGACACAGGCCTCCCGCCCGCGCCCACGAGAGTCGCGAGCACGACGACCACAATCGGCCCCCGAACCTTGCGCCAGCGATGCTTCGCTGGGCCCCCAAGCCGTTTGAGGATGGGCTGCCAGGAACGGGAGGTGCGTCCGTAGAGGTGAGATGTTGTCCTGTATGCTGTGTATTGTTATTATTTGTTTCGCTCGTCCGAGCCCGGAGGTCACACCACGTGGACGGGGCCCGGCAACGGAGGGCCAGGTCGGGGCCCCTGGCCACCGCCCCACAGGCCGAGCACCGTCGACGGACACCTGCCAGGGCCCCTCCCCGCCACCGCATGGTTTGCAAGGGCTCCCAACTTCGCGCTTCGCGCTGCGCGAAGCGCGAAGTGCGAAACACTTCGCGCTCTCGCGCCGCCTCCCAGAGGAGAAGAGGAGGATGAGGAGGAATAGGAGCCGAACCGCGAAGCGCGAAGCGCGAATGACTTCGCGCCTTCGGGGGCGCCCTTGCGCATGCGTTGCCTGCCAACGCAGCTTGAGGATGGTGGAGGCAGCGAGGCCGAGGGCTTGGTGTCCGTACACCGCCTGAGGGACAGATCCGTGTAAAAACAAGCCTGTGGATAGATTGGTCAGAACAGCCTGTCGGCGGAACTGCATGATGCGGCCTGCGCGACACTGAAGGAGTGTGGCGGTCTCGACGTTTCGACTTCCCGACGCCCCCAAACGGCCCACGAAGCCCAAAAAACGCCCCAAGGCGGCCCCCAAGAGGCCTCCAAAACGGCCCAAGGGGGCTCCAAGACAGCCCAAGAGGCGCCCAACACGGCCCAAGAAGCCCCAAGACCGCTCCAAGAGGACCCCAGTTGGGGGACCCGAACGGTCCCCAAATGCCCCCAGAGGCCCCCAGAGGCCCTCGGACCCGAGAGGCCCCCAGCAGGCCCCGAGAGACCCTCAAGAGGCTCCCCAAGAGACCCCCAGGAAGCATCAAGAGGCCCACAAGAGGCCCCCAAAAGGCATCCCAAAGGCCCCAAAGCGGCCCCAAAAATGCCCCGAGAGCGCTCCGAAGAGACCCCAAGACGCATCCTGTATAGGCTCAGGGAAGAGGCCAGAAATCGCTAGACGATGATCTCACCAGCCCTTTGGGCGACAGGTGGTCTAACGAGTTCCCTCTTCCCTCTTCCCCTCCAAAAAAACTTTTCCCTTCGGGGAAGGGTTTACCCTTCCCCTTACCTCTCCCCTGGACTGTGTCGGCACCCCCCGCGAAGTGTCAGGGCGTCCAAAACGGCCTCGGCGAGGAACCCAAAATCATTAGTTTGACTCAGGTGTTGGCCCCAGGTTGGCCTCTGTGGGGGGGGCTGAAAAATATCCCACCAGCCCTCTGGGCGCCAACATCGTTGGTGTTACTGAGGTCTTGGCCCCATGTTGGCTTCTTTGGGGGGCTGAACGTTATCCCACCAGCCCCCTGGGCGCCAAGATCACTGGTTTTACTCAGGTGGTGGCCCCATGCTGGCATCTGTGGGGGGGGAACATTATCCCCGCTCCTCCTTTGAGCCTTCAAGATGGCCCCAAGAGGCCTTCCAGGGCTCCCAAGAGGGCCCCAAGAGAGCCCCAGGAGGGCCCAAAGGGGGGCCTAAGACGGCCCCAGCCCAGGGGCCTCCAATACGGCCAAGATGGCCTCCAAGACAGCCAAGATTGCACCAAAATGTCTTCAAGACAGCCCATGATGCACCCAAGACGGCCTGAAATGGCCTCCAGATGACCTACGACGGGCCAAGAAGCCCCAAAAAGGCATCCCAGACTGCCTAAGAGGCCTCCAAGAGGTCCTCCAGGAGGGCCCGAAGAGGCCAAAATCATTGATGCTTCGTAGGTGGTTGAAAGATGTTGGCATTTGCTTCTTTTCGGCATTCCGACGGCTCAAGACGGCCCACAAGGCCCCCAAGATCGCCCACGAGGCCTCCAAGATGGCCCCATGACGGCCCAAGAGGCCCCCAAGACGGCCCCAAGAGGGCCCAAGAGGCCTGCAAGACGGGCAAAATGGCCTCCCAGGCGCCTAAGATGGCCCCAAGATGCCTCCAAGACGGCCCAAGATGCACCCAAGACGGCCTAAGATGGCCTCAAGATGGCGCAAGACGGCCCAAGAGGCCCCCTAAGAGGCCTCCAAGACGGCCCCAAAGGCGTCCATGAGGTCTTCCAGAAGGGCACGAGGAGGCAAAAATCATTGATTGTCCTTAGGTGTTTGAAAGATTTTGGCATTTACTTCGTCTCGGCATTCTGACGGCTCAAGACGGCGCAAGAGGCCCCCAAGATCGCCCAAGAGGCCTCTAGGAACCCCTGAAATGTCCAAGAGGGCCTCAAGACGACCCAGACAGGCCCCCTAAGACGGCTTCCGACGGCATCAGACAAGCCAGGACCGCCCTAAGACAGCAAAAGGGGCCCCCAAGAAGCCCCCAAAGGCCCCCCAAAAACCCTCCAAGAGGCCCCCAGGAAGCTCCCAGGAGGCCCCAAGAGTGCCCCAAGAGGCGCCCAAGAGGCCTACTCCACCTCCTCCTCCTCTTCCTCCTCCTCTTCCCCTCGCCCCCACGCGGCACCCAGGGATGGCCCGAAGAGGCCTTCCAAGGCCACCCCCCTGCTGCCAGAGATCTCTCGGTTCATCCTGGTTGCTCGCTTTGATTCCCTTGATGTGTTCTTTCGTCCCTTTCCCGTCAGCTCTCGTGGGCAGGGCTTCAAAATGGGCTGGTGGGGATACTTCTTAGTCACTGGCCGCGGGCGAGCGCGCCGGCTGCAGCTGGTGGGGATACGCGAAGCGTGAAGAATTTGGTGTTTCCGAGGGGGGCGCCGAGGCGCCCTGCCCAACCCGCCGCCCCTGAGGCGAAGAAAGGCGTCGCCAGCCATCCGGATTTCGGCAGACGGAGGTACCTGAACTGCGACGGGCCTCAAACCTGAGGCTCTACACCCCGCGAAATGCTTAAGAATTCATGGGTTAAGAAATTCATAGTCTCAGAACTTGAATAGAAAACCCAACATTTCTATTAAATCTTAAGATTTACATTGAAACGTTAAGAATAATCGAGACTCTGGCCGAAGACCTAAGTTTTCTTAAGCATCGCCTACGGTGTACAAAGCATCGCTGAGAACTATGACCTACCACCCAGGCACGGTGGCACGATGTCCCTGTCGCTCCGCCCGGCTTGTGTGTAAGCCGGGGCTGTGCGTTCCGCGTCAGGATTCCCTGCCGTCTACTTCCGTGCAGCCTGGAGCCTCCAACAGCTACACGAATACCAGGGCCTCTTCAGCATGGAACTCTCGCTTTCACGCCGCTCACTACCGTGTTTCACGGGTGGGAGGCGGGTCCTTGTCAGAACGGAACTCTTGCTTTGGCGCCGCGCACATTCGTTCAAAAGCGTGCAAGAGCTACACAGATGAAGGCCGCATCGATTCAAACATGTGGCTCTCGCATAGGATTTCTTCATGAAATGTTCACCGCAAGTGTACAGACGTTTGACGGCTGCACGGATGGAGGGCGGGTCTTTTCCAAAATGGGACTCTCGCCTGAGACTTCTTCGGCCAACTGAACGAACAGAAACTTGCTAGATGTACCAGCTGCGCGTAGGGGGGCGGTTTGTTTTCAAATCCGTTTCAGGCATTACACTTCCTCGCATTGAATTGGCAAGACTTGTACTATCGCGTAGAAATTACACGGATGGGGGGCAGCTCCATTCCAAAGCGGGATTCTCGCTCGACACGCCGATACATTTTATGAGCTTACCGGGGGCTCTCGCCTGAATGGCGGGCCAAATGGGTGCGCGCCTTTCAGGGGGGCGCTTCGGCATAGATGGAGGCGGCCCGATTTCGAACCCAGGATACCCCTTCGACACCCCGTTGAAGTGTATGAACTTACCTGGTCGCGCTCCTCACCATCATCGGTCGGAAGAAGTAGGTAGAAACATGAAGTAGGAAGGCGTTGAAAATAGATTGGGTCTCCGCCCGCCACCTGAAGAGGAGGGAAGAGGGAAAGCCACTCGATCACTGAAGTAGGAGGGCACCTGGAGTAGATTGGAACCTGGGAATTCGAAAACACCCACCCTGGGTCTCTTAATAAGAGTGGGTCCTAAGAGTAGGGGGGGGGCCCCTCCGACGGGGGTCAACCTCGCCTCGTCGTCGCGCCGCGACGGGGGTCGGAGCGCCCTTGGCGCGCGGTGGCTGCCCGCGACGGGGGTCGATCTGGGGCTGTCGGCGGAGGTGACGCTACCCCGACACTTCTCAAGACGCCGGGAGTACTTTGAACGACCGATGGGTACCTGTGAAGGGGCCCCAGGACACACACATAAATACACACTAATAAAAAGATTCCCCATATATTCCCATATGTTCTGGGTTTCTGGCTTCCCCCCCACTTCCCATATTTTCCCATATGTTCTGGGAGTCGACGATTAATTGTGTCTGTGTTTTTTCCCCTCCTGAACCTGGTCCACTCCTCGCAAGGTCGCTGGAAGGATACAAACAGGGCCATCGCGCCAGGGTATGGCAGTGGCAGGCCCACGGAGCGAAACGCCTCTTACAGGGGGGGGGACACGCTTCCCTTGTGGCAGTGGAAGGCTTGTAGGTTGGAGGGGCTTATTGGGAAGGAACTTTTGGGACAGGAGGGTGAGAAGAGCAGCATAGTCGGCGCACCGTGGGTTTCCTCTGGCCTCTTCCTCCCCGTCCTCATCCCCCTCCTACTCCTCCTCCTCCTCCTCCTCCTCCTCCTCCTCGACGTCCTCCTCCTCCTACTCCTCTCCTCCTTCTACTCCTCTCCTCCTTCTACTCCCTCCTCCATGGAAATGTCGCTGATGACTCTTAGGTTTACGCTGGTCCTCCTCCTGCTCCTCCTCCTCCTCCTCTTCCTCCTCCTCCTCCTCCTCCTCCTCCTCCTCCTCCTCCTCCTCCTCCTCCCCGTCCTCCTCCTCCTCCAACTCCCCCTCCCCCTCCCCCCTCCTCATCCTCCTAGCCACCCTGGCCCAGGTTTCTTCCTGGGCTTGCGACAGCAGGATTCAGAGCGGCAGTCGCTGTCGCGAGCCATTTTCGGCAGGCGCGGGGGTTCCCCCCCCTTCTTCACGAGTATATCTGATTCGTCGGACATCCGATGGCCCATGGCGGCGAAGGCTCAGGAGGACATGTGCTCCCAGGACCTCGCTTTCCAACGTGAGCGTGTACAGCATGTGGACGGAACACCAACTGGGCGTCCAGGACGGTGTGCCGTTGCGGCATGGCGGCCCCTGCGGCAGTCGCCAAACGTGCTGAACAAAATGCTGGTGCTGGCCGTCGTGGCCCTCCTCGCGGCCCCCCTCAGCGTGACCGCGGGCCTGGGCGAGACCCGATTCAGCAGAAGCTTGACGAGTTGCAAAAGAAGTTCGACAAGCTCGTGGCATCAGGAAGCTCCCGCAGTGCCACATCGACGGCCTTGCAAGGAGGACAAGGTGGAGCTTCCTCAGGATCACCATCTACGGAGGATCCCAAGGATAAGGAGCAGGCAGCCTTGCGCGACAAGATCAAGCAGCTCGAGAACGCAGCGGCTGACTGCAAGAAGATACCATGTGATGCAGGTAAACAGGCACACGACGCACTCATGGAACAGCTGGTTCTCGCCAGGAAGGCCCTGGCTGACACCAAGCCCCAGCTCACGCAGCACACCAACGTGGCTCACAGACTTGGTCGTGCTACTGCGAAGAAGAAGTCACTTCAAGATTCGATTGGTGAACATACTGAGACGATACGCTCCATCCAGGAGAAGATCGACACCATGCGAGCCCTGATCGTGGCAGTCGACGCAGAGATCAACAGCCTCAACAAGGAACTGGTGGAGACGCTTCCAACGACCCCTGCAGCTTCCTTCGAGATCGAAAGCAGTTTCCTGGAAGAGCATCCCCATGGCGCCAGGATTAAAGAGTTCATGGATTCACAGTGTTTCAAGGATTTTGCCATGGTACTTGGAGAGTTCAAGAAGTCCAAGATCAAGGCAGTCCCACAGCAGGCAGACAGTTCGTTGGTACAAGTACACCTCAGCCTCCGACAAATCCGCCAGTGGATGCGGATGCGCAGGAGACACCAGCAGGTGAAGATGACGAAGATATGCAGGAGCTCGAGGAGCTCGACGCACCCTACGTGGACACCCTCATGGAGGCTGCAAGACACTCGACAAGCAGACATTCATGGAGCGGTTCGGCACTACGATGCGGCGTGTCAAACCCAAGCAAGGGTAACGTGAGCATGCCACTGTGCTGCGGTTTGAGCTTTCTAGATCTGGAGTTCCCGCTCCACCCCCGCCTCCCCCCTCTGGTTCGCCTCTGCCTTCCTCGGAGCAATCTCTCGGAATGGGCGAGGCGGTCACCATTGAGACGTACAATGGTAACAGCTGGAGTACCCTCCGTGAGAGGCTTCGTTTATCCAGCGCGAGCATCCTCCTGGCGCAGGAGATCGGCACCACCCAGGAGCGTGAAGGTGAAAGATGTAACTCGGCGGGAGGATTTGGTTCTCCTCTCCCCCTCTGTGTCGGGACCCTCGGGACGTCCGAGGGCTGGGGTCGCTATCTTCGTTCGCACGCATCTGGGCATCCGATGACCGGAGGATAACGGAGGGGTCCTTGCCCCTGGTAGTCCCACACGCCCTTTGGGCGTGAGTGGTTTAAAGAGCCCGCTCTGTTCTCAACCCCCTTCTTCCCCTTCGGGGAGGGGTTTACCCCTCCCCCTACCCCCTCCCCCTGGGCCTGGAGAGGTCCTTCCGCGGGTGGTCGGAGGGGTCTTTTTCGACTCCTGGGAGGGCTAAAATTCGACACCCCTCACGAGGATCGTGGCCCCGACGGGGGGGGGGAGAAAAATGCTCGCCCCATCTGTGATCGATCGCCCGAAAGATGGCCCCAAGATACCTCCCAAACCCCTCCCAAAGAGCCCCAAGAGGGCCCTAAGAGCGCCCCGGGAGAGCCCGCAAAGGGCTCCGAGACCTCCAACATATCGCCCAGAAGGCCCTAGTATATCCCCAAGATGTCTCCACATATCGCCAAGAAGGCCCTAGTATATCCCCAAGCACTGCGACAACGACAACGACTACGACTTCTACCGCTACTCCCACCGCTACCACCACGACTGTCGGCATGCTTCGCTGGAGTTGCTGTTTGGGGATGGGCTGGTGGGGATACGCGAAGCGTGAAGAATTTGATACATGTCATTGTGGACATTCCCGCTTGGCCCCCTCTCCATGGTTTTTGCGGTTATCTCAATAGTGGTACTGGCCTCTGCCCCCTCAACGTTCGTTTACTTCGCCTCTTGGGGGAAAGGCTGGAGGGGATCCACCATTTTGTTGCTGGTTGCGATTGGACCCTCAAACCTCATTTGGTCGAAGCCTCGGGGGTGGTCCGTCGCACGGATGGCTCGCTCATGGTCCCTACCGAGAAAACGCGCCTCTCCCCCACCAGCCTTACCAAGATTGATTATGTCCTGCTTAGCACGAGTTTCGCTAGAGCTTGCAGTAGAATTAAGACTGACACTGCGTGGACCCACAGACCCCACAGAACCGTCATCATCACGTTTCGCGATGACGCCGTCAACTGCAGGCAACTCACGTATAGCGCCCACCAAAAGCTCCCCACGAGTCTCCCCGTAGGACCTACCCCATCGACCGAAGGACTGGCCCACGCCGCGTGACCATGCCGAGACAGCCGCCACCAAAGCCACGACCGCACCAGTTGGCGAGGCCTGGGAGCTGTTGACCCTGGCTTGGCAGTATTTCGTTAACACCTTCGAGCTGGAGCTCGAGGCCTTCACAGGAGTTACGATTTAGCAGGAAGGGTTCAAAGGTGCGTTGGATAAACCCCGTTGGATTCCGATGTTTGCCAAACCACGATCTGTCGAGACCCAGGAGGCCCATGCGGGCTGGATTTGGTTGGCTCGCCATTTGGCTGAAACCATCGGAGCCACTAGTAGGCTTCACTCGACGACCCAGCGTGATCGGGAGGACCATGACCAGGTCCAACGTTTAACGCAAGATGTTCAGATGCAAATCTCCCAGCTCCTGTCTTCGCCATGCCCAGGAGAAGGCACCAGTGTGCGCCGTGATGCCACGATTTCTCAGGCCAAAAATCTCGCCCGTCGTTTCCCAGTCGGAGACAGCTCCGCTTGGCGACAGCAGTGCCAGGATTTTCTCGAGTCTTGGGAGGATGACCTCCAAGAGGCCGCCAAGGCCATCGCAATGCGTCAGTGGGATAGTTGGGACGAGTGGCAGGAGAACGCTTTAGAGGGGGGGGGCTAGGGCTATGCACCGACTTACGAGATTGAAGGAGAGATGGAACCCCACGGTCGTTCAGACACACCCTGGGATCTTCACCAGCGAGCCCCTGGAGTTGCTGAGGGAAGGTGGCGAAGAGCTCGCTAAGTTGTGACACGCCTCGCATAGGCCACCTGAAGTGTGTGTACCTGGCAGGGCGCACCTGCCGCGCTCCACGGTGGACGACATCCGAACTGCCTCCCGTTCCTTCTCCCACCTCACTTCTGTCGCTGGATGGGATACACCCTCGTCAGTTCTGTTTAGTGTCGGACGCAGCTCTTGAAACCTTCGCGGCGATCATCCAGGCCAGTGAAAGCTTGGGCCTCTTCTTTTCCAAACAACTGTTCTGGCTCCTCGTCCCTCTCCTGGGGAAACCGAAAGGGGCCTCCGCCCCAACCTCCTGCGTGCTGGGCCCGTCCGTGTGTGGGAACGTTTGCGAAGACCCACCATCATTGATTTAAATGACCGTCACCCCCGCAAATACTGGGCAATTGGCCCTGGACGCAGTGCGGTGGATGCCGTCTGGCATCAAGCTGTGCAGTGTGAGGTTGCCCATCATGAGGAGCAGGTTTCGGGAGGAATCATCTAGGATGGTACTAAATATTACGAGCCGTTCGACTTGGCCCTCCTCAGCCAAAGAGCCCTCGACTATGGTATCAACCCTGCCATCGTTAAAACTACGTGCGGGGGCCAGGGCACGTGAGGCTCGGGGCCCAATATGGTATGCAGCATGTCTTTTTGCTAAATCTGGTTTACCAGCGGGAGGCATCTTCAATGCCATTTTTGTTCGTGTTTACAGTATAGGGGCGTTCGACAGATCCACGATGGAGCACCCCAATGTCTGGCTCTCCTCTTACGTGGATGACGACAGCGTCACATCCCACGGCACCGAGGAAGAAATGTTGTACAATATATCCCGTGTTGCAGCGGCCCTCTTCATCGTGTTCCGCGACGACCTTAAGGTCGCAGTGCATCCTGATAAGGTGTGCACGTTTGCCAGCAGCGCCGCGCTGGCCAGATAGCGAACCTCTTGGGAAAGATGGCGGGTAAGGTCTCTAACAGTGTCGTCTCGCTCGGAACTGATCTAGCCCCTGGCCAGCAACGGTCGCGACACCGTGCTACGTGGAGGCGCAAAAAGCGCTTCAGCGACATGCGTCGCCGTCACATAGTTATCCAGCGCATCAGACAGGGGCTCCCAAGACAAAAAGGACGTATCGGCAAAATATACACGATGGGGGTTTTGCCCGCCACCACGTTTGGGCCCGCTGTCCTGGGGATGAGTGACTTCGAGCTGCAGCAAGCTCGGCGCGTCTTCCGTTCCTTCAAGCCCCCGCGCCACCGAGGCTGCTCGTTTCACGCCAAGCTGGCGATTTGCGGCGACCCACTGTGGTGCGCTTCAATCGCGCCCATCATACATTGGGCGAGTGCGATGTGGACTGCGCTCACCAAGCCGGGGGTTTCTTGTTACACCATCAAAGAGTTGTGCAACATTTGGAAAGCCATCCCGTGTGGCGATTATGTTACTTGGAAAACGCCCAGGGGTCTTGCCCAGAGGATGCATCTGCGAGGATCGGATGGACCTCGTCCTCGGCGTTGTCTTTTATTGACGGTTACGGGAGGGGGCATCACATGAACTATACCCCTCCCCCCCATCCTCTCTCACCTCCTGGATCAGGCCATCCAGGGGGCCCACGAACGAAACCTCGCTTCGGTTACCCCTGGGCTCCAAGGGACGCGTGTCTGCGTTGAGCCTCTGAACAAGTTTCTCGGACCCAGAGGCAAGGGCATGGCGCCTCGTGAGAAGTGCATGGCTCTCACCTGTTTTTGCAAAGGGATCTGGGCTCGATCGAGGGCCCGATCCCTTGGGTATCGATCCGATGGCTGTTGCCCTTTATGCGGCCAGCTTGACACTGTCCGCCAGAGTGTGGCAGTGTACTCACCCCGATGCTGTTCAGGCTCGGACCGAGGCTCTTGGAGAAGACCCAATGCCTTGGCATGCTGATGCCCTTGAGTATGATGATAGGACGCCAGTTGACGAGCTCAAGTGGGATCATCCTGAAAGCAATTGGCCTTCCCCCAACCCTGATCCCAACCCCCACCTGTGTGATCCCCAGGGTAACGAAATCCCTTGGGGCAGCGTTGAACTTACTGGAGCCGATGTGTGCGTCGATGGATCGGCGATGCGTCACAGTGTTCGTGAACTCTCCCGTGCCCCTTACGCTTGGGTGTTTTTAGGAGAAGGCCCCAATGAGATGTTAGCCATTGCTCTTGGCACGGTTTTGGGCGCTCTCCCCCAAACGTCTCAAGCGGGGGAACATCTTGGTATGGGCCTGGTCCCCATGTTTCAGAAGTTGGGAGGGGCTCGATATGGCGACAGCATGGCCGTCATTAAGTTATGTCAAAGCCCCCAACCCACAACAGGTCTCCCATAGGCACCGCTATGCAGGACTGAGGCGTGGAGCGCTTCTTCATGAGACTGCGGGACACGACCCGCCTATATGGCATAGACCTGCTCATCGTGATATGGAGGTACTCGGCTCGTTACCAAAGGTCGAGAGGCGCATTGGTCTCGGAGACTGGCATGCCGACGTCCAGACCAAGAGAGCGCTCCTCGAACACCCCCAACCTTCCCCTCTCGAAATCCAGGAGGTGAATGCTAAGTTGAAGCAGCTCAAGGTGTTGTCCCGCGTCCTCGGTAAAGTGTTGGCGGTTTTCCATCATGAGCGTTTTGAGAGGTGCGTTGGAGGAGGTCCCAGGGCCAAGTTTTTGAAGTCTGGAGGTTGGCACGCGTGGCAAGATCTTAGTGAAGGTCATGCACGCTGCATTCGTTGTCTGGCAGTCTGAAGAAGCCCCGCCACGCGCCCCATGATCGGATGTAAAAGAATGACTAGGACGCTCCGCCAGACCCTGGACTTATCACTGGGACACTTCATAGCTCAATGTAAACTCAGCAAAGGTGACCAGGACTACACCTCTAGTAGATGCTACTTGCTAGGTAAGGAGTGTGTACAGCACAACTTGTTTGGGGTTGCGACCACCCTCCGTAGGGATTTACCGGGGCTTGCATCCTCGCTGCAGAGAGGAGGGAACCCGAGTCACCACCTCCAGCAGGCGAGGGGTAACTAATTTGTCTTATGCCTCGACCCTCCCGCCACCTCAAGAGGTGGGATCGACCAGCAACGCAGGAGGCCTCATACAGACACCCCGCATGCTGGCTTTGCTAGAGCGCGTCCAGGCGCGTGAGAGGGCCCGTGTGGCCAGTAGCGCTGACGACTGCAGCTAAGTTCCAAGTATTGTTTCCTGCGGTTAGCCCCGTCTGTCGGGGTGCATAGCTGGGTTTCGTCACCAACAGTTGTGCACCTGGGCAGCCGCACCCAAAGGTTGATCGTTATGACACGGTTCGGCCTCCTGAGGACTCCAGGAGAAACTCCTCATCCTCCTCATCATCATCCTCCTCCTCCCCCGCCTCCTCCTCTTCTTCTCCTCCTCCTCCTCTCCTCCTCCTCCTCCTCCGCCTTATCCCCCTCCTCCCCCCCTCCTCCTCTCCTCCTTCTCCTCCTCCTCCTCCTCCTCCCCCTCCTCCTCCTCCTCCGCCTCCGCCTCCTCCTCCACCTCCTCCTCCTCCTCCTCCTCCTCCTCCTCCTACTCCTTTCCTCCTCCTCCTCCTCCTCCTCCTCCTCCTCCTCCTCCTCCGCCTCCCCTTCCTCCTCCTCCTCGTCCTCCTCCTCTACTTTTCTGTCCTTCTCCCCCTCCTCCTCCTGCTACTCCTCCTCTTCCTGCTCTTCCTTTCTGTCCTTCTCCTCTTCCTCTTCCTTTCTGTCTCCTCCTTCCCTACCTCCCTCCCTCCTTCCCCGATCTGCCCTCACGCGCCCTCCCTCGGACTAGCCTGGAGATATTCGTGCAAGTTTCCGCCGCCGTCCCGTCTTTCGTTTCGGGCGTTAGGGCGAAGCTGTGGTCCTTCCCCTCTCAGGAAGACGAACTGTTGGTGTACGTTCCTTGTGCAGCGCCGCCTTATAGGAGTGCAGCCGGGTCGGAGTGGTAAGGCAACCTACTCGCGACTCTCTCCCTCGGTCTGCCCTCGAACCGAGCTGGAAGTTTTGGATATGCGTCCCAGTATTACTCTATTCTCTCTATTATCAGATGTGCATCCCCCTTCCTCCTTCCTCCGCGTCTTGGTGTTCTATGATAGGCTGGTGACTGGGCAGGAGACAGGTGTGAGGTCTCACCCACACTTGGTGCCGATGCTGATAATATACTCGTTGCATGTCTTCGCGTAGTTACATAGAGCCAGCGAGAGCACCCATCATCTGACAGCCGAGACGGCTAATCGGCAGTGCAATCCAAAAAGCAAACTTCTTCCCCTTCCGAAGTTTCTCCTTACTACCCCTCCACGTCCTCTCCTCCTCCTCCTCCTCCTCCTCCTCCTCCTCCACCTCCTCCTCCTCCTCCTCCTCCCCGACCCTACCTCCCTTCTTCCCTCCCTCCCTCCCTCCCTCCCTCCCTTCTCCATCCCTCCCTCCCTCCGTCCCTCCCTCCGTACCGCCTTCCCTTCCGAATTCCCTCCTTCCTACCCCTCCACGTCCTCTCCTTCTCCTCCTCCTCCTCCTCCTCCTCCTCCACCTCCCCCTCCTCCTCTTCCACCTCCTCTGACAACTGATCCCGTCCATCTTACTTATTACATCTGATTGTCTCTTCTGTCTCTTCCAGTTCGCTTCCTTTCAGTGCTGGCTTCCGCCGCCATTTACGGCCCTTGAGCCGCGCCGACCGGTTCCCCGAAAAGGCCGAGCCCGCCAGCCCTGCTGGGCGCCTTCCGCCGGACGGGTTTCGCCTGATTCATCCTCAAGTTGGTTGCGGAGCAGGTTGATCCAACGGACCGTGCGACAGCTGATGGCAGCAGCATCCTTCGACGGCAGAGCGTGCCCCATCGCAGGACCGCAGCAGTCATGCACCTCGTACAAGGAAGACCTAGACGCCTGGAAGCACAGTAGTGGCTAAAGCAAGAACAGCTTGGTCTTCGCATGAAGTCACGTGGTTGTTCCGCAAACGACACTTTCCGCAACCAGGCCCGGTTGCTGGACATGGCGCGTTTGTCGTCCAGTCCGAAAGATGAGACGGGAGCAACAGGTAAACTCGGATACGACTACATTCTAGACTTTATGCAAAAAGAGAACCGCACCAAAGACGGCATAGCTAAACTTGTCTTTTTTTTTCTAGCTGGCTGCAGCTCTGGAGAGGAAGCTTAAATATTGAACAGTACGTGGACAAATCCATGAGGCTGATCAACGCGCTTCAACAAGACCAGCTCGCAAAGTTAGATGAGTTCGTGAAGGCTCTCATTCTCATTATTAACGCAGAACTCACACAGCAGCAACTGTCGAACCTTAGTACTCGCTGGGATATCGATTCTACTTTGACGTTGCAGAACACGAAGCAAGCTGTCCAGAAGGTTCTTGGCGAGAATATGTTGGCCAAGTCTGCAGAGCCGGGCAGCTTTGCAGTAGACGAGTGGGCCACGAGCGGCCCCGAGTGGGCCAACGAGGAGCCTTCTTGGGCAGATGCTTCCTGGCAGGAGCAGGAGGAGTGGTCCGAAGACACCTGGTACGGAACTGTTGGTTGTCTTCGCTGTGGAGATCCACGGCACTGGATTGCCCAATGTCCACATCTACCAAAAAGCGAAAACAACACCCCTTCCAATGGCAAAGGCTACGGCGCCCCTGGCCGGAACGCCGTTCCAGGCCGAGGTAAGGAAGGTAAAGGGGGCAAAGGCAAAGGCAAAAGCAAAAACTCGCTCACGCCAGGTTTCCAAGCAGGTAAGCAAAGCGGGAAAGCAAGCTACAACGGTGGGAAACCGAGTTCCAGCAAAGGAAAGGCGCCGCAAAAGCGGACGCCCAACAGTGGAAAACAACGGTTTGCGTGACGACAGCAATTGGTGGACGCACGGCGGTGAATGGTCTGACGTTCCTGACTGGGGCGCCGGCCCATCCACGCACGAAGACCCGGATGCGCAAATTGCGCGGTCCTTTTGCGGCGGAACACTCTGACGACGAAAGTCTTCAAAGCCCACCGCCGCAACCCCGCAAAAAAAGGAACTGCCAAGAACACCCGCAGAACACGCGCAATAACTACGCACTTTCAGGGCGCAACTACTCGACAACGAGCTGGCGTACCTCAGGCGCCTCGAAGAACAGAAGATACCAGAAGCGCCGTGTCCCCCCGCCGCTGCTTCGACGGCAGCGCCCCGACAGATCCTGCCGAGCTTGGGCTTCCCAGCCGGCGGATCGAAGCCTGAGTAGATGTCGTCGACAACGGTCTGCCGAGCTTGGGTTTCCCGGCCAGCGGACCGAAACCTCCCGTAGAGGATTGTGCTGGACCGTCAAGCTCAGGTTTCCCGGCCGATGGAGAAGCCACCTCGTCGGGACACGGCCTCTCGTCCACCGCTGCTTCTGGACCGGCGAGCTTGGGCTGGATGCCGCGCCTGCAGGCGCAAGCCCTTTCAGGGCACCCCGCGCCGAGGGCTGCCCCCAACGCCCGGCGCGGGCCAGCTGCTGCAGCAACGAGACGGCGCAGCACAAGTACATGACCCACGAGGAGGGCGGGAGCATGTGCTTCGCGTGCGAGCCCATCGACCCAGTGGACTCGGAGCCCCGCGCACCTTGCTGGCGCCTGGGCCCGCAGTCTTGCCAAGACCGGCAAAACGACAGCTACGACGAGTGGAACGACGACAGCGACGACGGCGGCGACTTTGACGAAGACGACGAAAAAGACGCCAAATACCAACAGACCGCTGAAAGACTGCAAAAGGAAGAGAAAAACAAAAAAAAAAAAAAAAAAAAAAAAAAAAACGCCAAAGACCAAAAGACCGCTGAAATACCGCAAAGGAAAGAAGAAGCCCTGCGGCCCTCGCTGCACGAGTCGATCGTTGATTCCCCGGGGAAAAAGTAGGCCGAGCTGGCGCGCTCGGGCTCCCCAGCCGCTTGCGAAGCTGTCGTTTTCGACGCGGCGCCGGGACATGCGTTCAGGTTGGAGGCTGGTTCCCACGTCGCTGCCGCGACGACGTCCACGGAAGCCATGGAAAGCAGCTTGCGCACAGACATCGCCATCCACGAAGCGATCGTTGATTCGGGCTGCTCCAAGGGAATGGTTTCATCTGAGCGTTTCGGAAGGAGAATTTGTATTTTGCTTCGAGAAAAAAACTGGCTCTCGCGGCTGCGGAGCGCCCCCACCTTGTCGCGCCCACCTGTCCGTCGTCTACCCGATGCCGGTTTGCAGGAGGCGAGCCCAAAGCAGCGGAAAGCACAGCTACCGCGCCAGCGCCGACCATCGCATGGCAAACGGATTTCAAGGTAGTCAACGCAGGACCTGGTCCTCAAACAACGCCGTTTTTGTTGTCAAAGCCTCAATTGCTGTCATCGATTTCGGCACCAACGCGATGCATTGCAAAGCGACAGGCAAAACGACAATGTTGAAAACGTCATCTGCTGGTCACTACCCCTTCCCGCTCATCGCTCTCAACAGCGCGGCTTGCCCAGGGCCAGCGCCTGCCCTCGCAGCAGACGCCGCGAGCGGGGCCACAGAGCGAGCGCGCGAAACCATCACTGTCCAGGAATACCCACGTTCGTTTCATGTGCCCCTGCCACCTCGGTTATACAAGTTCCGGGAAGATCTTCAGAACGCGTCTTGCCCCCGAAAGATGCGCGACCGTCTCGGGCGCCCAGCGCAAGAGCAGCTCGCGCGCAAGATCGCGCCCGCCCCGGAGCCACACTGCGCACCTGCAGTTCGTGCGCTGGCCGAAAAGATCACGCGCAGTTGCTATATCTGCGATGGATTCAGAAAGCCTGCCGCCCATCCGAAAACAGGGGGCATCACTGCCAGCGCTGTGAATGACATCGCATGCGTGGACAGCTTCGAAATAAAAGTTGGCCCTGCCGCCATCGTTCTCCAACGCGTGGTAGATAGCGTTACAAAGTATCCCCATGTAGAACGCGTCTTGAATCGGGACCCCAACGGAACGCCGCAAACCCTGTCGCGCTGGCAGGCGGTCTTCGGCTCTCTGCCACAACACTTTCTCACAGATAACGGCGGGGAGTACAAGAACAAAGAGGTTGAAGAACACCTGGGACTCCGCGGGGTAAGACATCTTTGGATTCCTCCCTGGACGCCTGCCTCGGCTGGTCTTGTCAAGCGTCACGACGGTGCCCTTTAGATTACCTTCTATAAGCTCACCGAAATGTTCAAGCAACAGATTCCGGGAGGATTCCTCGCCCCAGCAGACGTCGCGCTGCACGCCTCCGCGGCGAAGAATGCTGCAGTCAGACGGCGCGGTTTCTCTGCGCAGTTCCCGGCTTTAGGGGGCGACGCATTTTTCGACGCCATCGACGAAACCCATCCGCCCATGCTTTATGATTTGCCGCGCGACCCAGCCAGTTACGCGCCAGCGCGGTTGCCCCTTCGCCGAGCAGAACAACAGACGGCGATCAAAATCCAGACTTGCTCAGAGTCACGAGAGATCTTCAACTCTCGTCTCGCTGGCACCCCTGGGCCCCCCGACGTGGGCTCTGAGGTTGATTTCATAGCACGCGAAAATCCGCGAGCCAAAACCACCGGCGCAGCCTGGAAAAGGACCCGCGCGAGCTCTTGGCATGGAGGGCCGGCAGAAAGTCTGGATGCGCGCCCCTGACGGCAACGCCATCGCTGCGCATCGCCATCGCGTTCGCCCTCGCGGGAAGAACGGCGCCATCGAGATCCAGGTTACAACTCCCACCGAAACGAAACAGCGCAGCCCAGCCACTGATGGCGACAATGAAACCCCCCCACACAGACTGCGCAACCTCCAAGCGAAGCACCACCGCCGCAGCCAGCGCAGCCACTGCAACCGCCCCAGCGGCCGCCGACTGCTGCAACGCCGTCTCCGCCACTTGCGCCGCCGCAGTCTCCACCGAGCGCGCCGCCGCCGCCTGCGGCACCTGCGCCGGCAGCACTGCAGGTGCCCCGCGCGCCCCCCCAGGCGCGTTCGCCGACGGCGCCGCCGAGACCCTCGAAGCGGATCACTGGGAAGAAACCGTGGGACGGCGAGGTGCTAGACGAGGAGGAACCACCGCATAAGTCACAGACGCTGCCTCGCATCCCTTCGGATGACGATGCGATGGCAGCTGCGAACGACGACGCGGAAGGTTCCTTCTTCCGCGAGCCAGAGCAATGGTCTATGATGGCTGATGTCGCGGATTGCTGTTCCAGCTGCCCCGAACACGTTGGTGCCCCAGGAGAAAGTTCTCTCGACGCTTTAGCTGTAGCCAAAACGCTGATAATCACCAAAGAGACACCCTGGAAAGTTGCCGAATCTGACCCTGCATTCGATACCCCACGCACGCGCGAAAAAACTGCGAGGTCAAACCGCCCCCTCCTGGAGCCGTAGCAATCCCGCCCAGATTCGCGCACGCCGCTCCTGAAGGGGAGCCAAAAGCTCGCCCGGTCGCCCAGGGGTGTTTCGAGCCAGGGAAAGATGACCACGCAGTGAACAGTCCGACTCTGCACCGACATTCTTCGCGCCCCCCCCCCTGGCAGGCCGCCCCCCAGGGCCGGGCGCCAGAGCCGCGGGATGTCAGGGGGGCGTTTCTGCAAGCCGACGCTTCCGCAGACCCCAGTTGGGAAGACAAGCCAGTTCTCGTCGCACCTCAGGCTGGCGCGGATCTTCCGAAGATTTGCGCATGGAAGCTCCGAAGGGGCAAGGCGCTGCACGGCCTTCGGCGCGCCCCCCGCGTTTTTTATATATAAAAAATCACGTGCGTTCTTTTCTCCTCGAACGGGGCTTCGCGCTGTCAACGCGGGGCCCTCGCGGTTTCCTTCGGTTGCAATCCCGGCATCGAATGACACGCTGCAAGTCCGCAGCAGCTAATTTCCTATTAATAGGGAAAACATAGAAACCACGTTTTCCTGTTAATAAAAAAAAAAAAAAAAACAAAAAAAAAAAAAAAAAAAAAAAAAAAAAAAAAAAACATTTTCCTATCAATATGGAAAAATAGAAAGCGCGTTTTCCTTATATATATATATATATATATATATATACATATATATATATATATAAATACACATACATACATACATGAAATATGATAAGAATGCCAAGGGGCGCCCGGCACCTCGGGGGGGGGGGGGGCGTTCTCCGGGGCGGTGGCCTTGCAATCCGGGGAGGGGCAATTTCCCCGGGACATTGCATTTGCATATATGAGGGGGGGGCACCCTCGCAGCCTGGTGGGGGGGCGCCCTTGAGGTCCAGGGCGTTGCCTTCGTTCTGGGGAGGGGCCCAGGAACAGGGCGCGCCGGTCCTCCACGCGGAGGGGCCCCTGCAATCGGGGGGGGGGGGGGCGCCCTTCTAGTCCAGGGGGGGCGCCATGTAATTCCTATCGAGGAAGGGCCCTTGCAGTCGCGGGGAGGCCCCTTGTACTCCAGGGGGAAGGCTTTTTAATCCGGGGAAAGGTCGCGTTTCCTGGAAGGGCGCAAGTGTCTACCCGTTGCAGTCCGGGAGAGGGCCCTCGCACTCTGGGAGGGCGGCCGTTCGCCCGGGAAGGGGGCCGTTGCCACCCGCGGGCGCGGCAGCGCCGACGCGCCCGACATCGCCGGGCGGCCGCGCCCGCGCGCCCCGCAAGGCTCGGCCGCGCCGCCGCGCTCGACATCGCCGGCCAGCCGCGCCCGCGGGCTTCGCGGCGCTCGGCGGCTCGGCCGCGCCGACTCGCCGGGCGGCTGCGCCCGCGTGTTTTACAAGGCTCGGCCCGGCCGCGCCGGCGCGCCCGACGTCGCCGGGCGGCCGCGCCCGCGCGTTTTACAAAATTCGGCTCGACCGGGCCGACGCGCCCGACGTCGCCGGCTGGCCGCGCCCGCGCGTTTTACAAGACTGGGCCCGGCCGCGCCGACGCGCCCGACATCCCTGGGCGGCCGCGCCCGCGCGTTTTACAGGACTCAGCTCGGCCGCGCCGCCGCGCCCGACATCGCTGGGCGGCCGCGCCCGCGCGCTTTGCAAAACTCGCCGCGGCCGCGCCGCGGCGCCCGACATCGCCGACCTGTCGCGCCCGCGCGTTTCACGCAACTCGACCCGACCGCGCCGACGCGCCCGACATCGCCGGGCGGTCGCGCCAACGCGTTTTACAACTCTCGGCCTGGCCGCGCCGACGCGCCCGACGCCGCTGGGCGGCCGCGCCCGCGCGTTTTGCAAAACTGGGCCCGGCCGCGCCGACGCGCCCGACGTCGCCGCCCAGCCGCGCCCGCGCGTCTTGCGAAACACGGCTCGGCCGACGCGCCCGACATCGCCGGGCAAGCCGCGCAGATCGCCCGGGCGCGCCCGGCGGGCCCCCGGGGAATTCCCGCGGGCGGCCCGGGGGAATCCCCAGGTGCCCCGGGCGCCCCCGGGCGGTTTATAGATCATATATATATATAAATTATATTATATATATATATATATAATATATATATATATATATATATATTGAAACTATGCTTATATATCTAAATATAAATATGTTGATTGTTTTTTTTTTTTTTTTTTTTTTTTTTTTTAAAAAAAAAAAAAAAAAAAAAAAAAAAAAAAAAAAAAAAAAAAAAAAAAAAAAAAAAAAAAAAAAAAAAAAAAAAAAAAAAGGCGCCGTCGCTTTTCCCATTAAAAAATGAATGAGACATAAAAAACTAGGAAACCTACAAAAAGGTGCAACATAAAACGCTTTCGACACCTAACAATATATATATGATGAATAAGACGCGCGCGCGCGCCCGGGAGGGGGCCCGGGCGGCCGCGCCCGCGCGTTTTACAGAGCTGGGCCCGGCCGCGCCGCCGCGCCCGACATCGCCGGCCGGCCGAGCCCGCGCGTCTTGCAAAACTCGCCTCGGCCGCGCCGACGCGCCCGACATCGCCGGCCGGCCGCGCCCGCGCGCTCCACGGGGCGCGGCGGCTCGCCCGCGCCGCGCGCGCCCGACGTCGCTGGCCAGCCGCGCCCGCGCGTTTTACAAGGCCCGTTCCGGCCGCGCCGCCGCGCCCGACGTCGCCGGGCGGCCGCGCCCGCGCGAATTGCAAGGGTCAGCTCGGCCGCGCCGCCGCGCCCGACATCGCTGGGCGGCCGCGCTCGCGCGCGCGACAAAACTCGGCCCGGCCGCGCCGGCGCGCCCGACGGCGATCGCCGGGCGGCCGCGCCCCGCGCGCCCCACGAAACTCGGCGCGGCCGCGAAGGCGCGCCCGACATCGCCGCCCGCGCCCGCGCGTTTTACAGCGCTCGGCCCAGCTGCGTCGGCGCGCCCGACATGGCTGGGCGGCCTCGCCCTCGCGCCTCGAACGACTCCTCGGCTCGGCCGCCCGCCGCGCCAGACATCGCTGGCCGCCCGCGGCCGCGCGTCTCGCGAGACACGGCTCGGCCGCGCCGGCGCGCCCAGCATTGCCGGGCGGGCGCGCCCGGGCCGCGCCGACGAGCCCGACGTCGCGGGCCCCCCCGCCCCGCGCGCCCCCAGCCCACGGCCCCGGCCGCGCCGACGCGCCCGACGCCGCAGGCCGCCCGCGCCCGCGCGTCCCACGCGACTCGGCTCGGCCGCGCGGGCGCGCCCGACATCGCTGGCCGGCCGCGCCCGCGCTCTTCGCAGCGCTCAGCTCGGCTGCGCCGACGCGCCCGACATCGCCGGGCGAAGCGCGCCCGCGCGCCCCGCCGCGATCGCCCCGGCCGCGCGCGCGCGGCTGACAAACATCGCACATGTTCTTATTCGCACTACCGAATGTATATGAAAACATTATTTCAATTTCTTCCATTATTAATCGGTCAACGCGCTTTTTTTGTTTTTTTTCTATATTAATATGGAAAATATACATTTCATATTCCCATAGTAATATGGAAAACATAGAGAGCAAGTGAACCTATGCTTACGCAAGCATGCCTTCTATGTTGCCCCTATAATAGGTAAAGGCACGTTCTACTTTTCTATATTAGCATGAAAAATACGTTTCATGTTGGAAAATAGGAGAAAAAAAAGAGAGAAAAAAAAAAGAATGATAAAAGGGTAACAAACTAATAATATACATAATAATACTAAAGAGAAAAAACCTTTACCTATGTTTACAAAAATGCTTTCTATGTTTCCTTACTAATATAAAGCATGTCAGCATGTTTCCCCGATTAATAGGGGCCCTGCTCGGGGCCTTCTTGTCATATGTCCCGGGATTACAATCCTTCGGCTCGAGAACGGCCACCTGCAGGGCATCGTCGGCCTTCACGTGGATGACGCGCTCATGGCCGGCACCGAAGGATTCTGGAACGTAGTGGGTTCTCTTCCTCTTCAGTGGGGTAGCCGTTCGTCTGGTCATTTTGTGTTCTGTGGGCTACAGATTACAATCCGCATGCCGCATATCACATTAGACCAGAAGGCGCACTGCCTGAATTTGTCCACGATCGCTGTTCCATCCCATAGCGCCCGTTGCCCAAATTCTCCAGTGACAGAGATCGAAAGGAACTCTCTTCGCAAGTGCCTCGGCGAACATATCTGGGCGGTGGACCAGACAGTGCCGACAGGATCGTTTCACGACAGCGCAATGGCATCCAAAGTGCAGCTGACCACGGTTGCCACGCTGTTGAGGTGCAACAACAACGCACGATGCATCCGAAACGAACCTGTAGTGCTCAATGTTGGACCCATGTCGTAATAGATTTGCGTGCGTTCGCATGGAGATTCGCCCAGAAGCAAGCTATCGCAGCGGGGAGTGGCCACCTTCATTGGAGAAATGGCATAGGGAAACAGCCCCGTAGTCCGAGCGTGCTTATACCGAAGGGCCTCCAAAAAACAAGAACGAACCTGCACGAGCACGCTGGCAACAGAAACGCGGGCTGGTGAGAAGGTTTTGGATGTGAATTTCGCGACGCGACGGCGCATTCAGGAAGCATTGAAACTTTTTCGGAACCACCTCCGGGAGTGTTGTTTTCTGATAGTTGGTACCTGGCTACGCACATATATTCGACTACACCACACGTGTCTGAGGAGGATTTGATCCCTTTCCTGCAGCGCATTCGGGCAGCTACTGTTTCGTGGGTGCGTTTCCACAGCAGTAAACTTATCCCAACAGGTTTGTGGTGGCAGCCGGATCCCGACATGGTCGCGGATCCGCTTACGAAACCCAACTCGCAACCCTCAAAACTGCTCTGTCCGATTCGATCAGGTACCTTGTCGTTTACTTCAGCCTGCAAGCCTGCCTCCGCTCCTCCAGACACCATTAGCAGCACGGGTCCAGCTATACCTTCGCGCTTGGGATCCCCGGCCGAGGGAAATGCGGATCTGGCGACTGCGACGGTGGCCACAGCCATCGGCGCACGTTTGCCCCACGCGCCAGCGACGACGAGCAGGGCGCCGCCCGGAAGGCCACCTCCAACCAGGGCGCCTTCTGGAAGGCCACCTCCTGCAGTGGCAACTCTGACGGCCGCAGAGCAACTAGCAGCACTGCCGCCCCCGCGCCGGCTGAACCCAGCAGAACGCCATTTGCTCACGGAGTCGCAAGGCAGCTGCCGGGCAGAGGTGCCCGCCCTGGTGCGGATGCAAGGCTCCCAGGATTTGAGTCGTCCTGGGCAGGCCGAACGAGCTGCGAGCCTGGTTCGACAGCAGCTACATGCTCAAACCAAGGAGGACATTCTTTCTGAGCGTTTGGTTGTCGACTCGGCGCGTCGGGCTGCAGGCGCACCAACAGCGAACGAGAAATCCAACGACCATCGTCACCGCAGAGACGTGGATTTGAGCGGTCATTGGATGTCTGCCAAGAAACTCAAAGACAGGCAGAAGGCCAAGATGATGAGAGCACAGCTTGAAGTACAAGACCGGAAGAGAACCGCTGAACAGAGAGCTGCCGCTTCGGTTGCGACGCCGGCTCCCTCCTCCGAGCCGCCGCCGGTGCCGCCGAAGACGCGGCCCAGGCTGTCTTCCGACATCAGTCTGACCGACAGTTCAGAGGAGACGCTGAGATGTGACGGCAACGACCGGGGCGACGTCCCAGCCGCCCAGAATGGCAATGACAGTGCCGACTGAGAGGACAAGGACCATGATGGCAAGTTCGCAGTTTCCAAAGAGTGTCCTATTCTGCGTCTATCTACTGACAGGCGGCTATAATGCAACCCACCGTCAGCCGCTAGGCGGGCGAAGCGTGCCGAAGCCAGAAAAGCAAAGAAGGCTGCAAAGAAGGCCGCAGAAGCCGCAACGAGCACTGCCTGAGACTTTTCCTGCCTTCCTTTAAAAGAAAGAAGGATGAGGTTGACAACCGATCCCATCCATCTTAGTTCTTACCTCTTCTTGTCTCTTCTGTCTCTTCCAGTTCGCTTCCTTTCACTGCTTGCTTCCGCCGCCATTTAGGGCCCTTGAGCAGTGCAGATCGGTTCCCCGAAAAGGCCGCGCCCGCCAGCCCTGCTGGGCGCCTTCCGCCGGATGGGTTTCGCCTGATTCATCCTCATCCTCCTCCGTCCTCCTCCTCCTCCTTCGACCTCCTTCGATCTTCTCCATGGTTCTCCGTCCTCGCACCTTTTCCTCAACCTCCTCCTCCTCCTCCTCCTCCTCCTCGAACTCCATGTGTTCGTTCTCTTCATACTCCTCCGTTAGCTCCCTCTCCCTTCCATGCTCATCCTCTTCGCGTTCCTCCTCCTCCTCACTCTGCCTCCCCCTCCATTCTCCCTTCCTCCCTCCTCCTCCTCCTCCTCATCCTCCTCTCCTCCTCCTCCTCCTCCTCCTCCTCCTCCTCCTCCCCTCCTCCTCCTCCCCCCTCTTGCTCCTCCTCCATCCTCATCCTCATCCTCGTACTCCTCCTCATCCTACTCCTACTCCTGCCTCCCCCTCCCTCCCCTTCCGAGTCCTTCTTCTCCTCCCCTCCGTCCTCTCCTTCGCCTCCGTCCTAGTCCAGCCCAACCCTCCCCTGCCTGCCCGCTCGTCCCCCCTGCCCCCACCCCCCCCTTCCCCGTGCCTGCGCCTGCTGCCGCTGGCTCTTGGCCGCCGCCATCGTGTACTGCCTCGCCACCGCGCCTGCCTGCATGGGGCACTCGCCATCGCTCGGACGTCCCTTCCCTGTGCACTGGTTTGACTTATGTTTGGATTGTGCTTGCTTTGTTTTACAAATAGTATGCATACACACATACATATGTATATATATACACATATATATATGTATATATATACATATATAGATAGACATATATATATATATATATATGTCTGTCTGTCTGTCTGTCTGTCTGTCTCTGCCTGTCTGTCTGCCTGCCTGTCTGTATGTCTGTATGTATGTATGTATGTATGTATGCATGTATGTATGTATACATGTAGATAGGTAGGTAGGTAGGTAGGTAGGTAGGTAGGTAGGTAGGTAGGTATGCATGTGTGTGATGGTTCTCGATGGTTCCCTCCCAAGGCCGCTGGAGGGCCGTCGCAGGGCCCTCGGAGGGGAGAGCCTCCGAGGGCGGTCGGAGGGCCTGCGGAGGCACCCAGGACCTCCAAAGGCCTCGAGAGGCCGCGGAAGCCCCGGGGAATCTCCGGAGACTTCCAGAGACCTCCGGAGACCTCCAGGGACTTCTGGAAGCCTCCTCCTCCTCTTCCCCCCCCCCCCCTCCCCCTCCTCCCCTTCCCCCTCCCCCTCCTCCTCCTCCTTCGACCTCCTCCACCTCCTCCTCCTCCTCCCCCTCCCCTGGTGACGATTTACCTCCTCCTCATCATCATCATCAATCCCACATTCTTGGCGGCGCAGCGGGAGGGGTGAGTGAGGGGTGCATGCTTCATTGAAGGAGGCTGCTTCCTAGCAGGCGCGGGCCTGGCATCTGCAGACAGGGCACACGCCTTCTGAGAACCAGCGCCCTTCCAAAAAAAGCCCTCACCCTCCCCCTACGTCCTCCAGATTTCGTAATAAAAGGGAGGGGGTCTGGACCCTCCAATACAAGCCACTTCAGACCTCCCCCGTGGGAGAACCCTCCAAAAAACATCGCCCCCAGACCCCCCAGGCCCTCCAAGATAGCCTGGAAGAGACCCCCCCCCGAAATGAGACCCCCCTCCCTTTGTTACGAAATCTGGAGTACCCCCTGCGAAATGGTTAAGAAATCATGGGTTAAGAAATTCATAGTCTCAGAAATTGACTAAAAAAACCCAGAATGTCTATTCAAATCTTAGGATTCACATTGAAACATTAAGAATAATCGAGACTCTGGCCGAAAACTTGAGTTTTCTTAAGCATCGTGTAGAGTGTACCCCCCCTCTACGCGTGGACGACTTCAGGAGTGCGCCTCAGATCCTTGCGGACGGGCCCTCGGGCCTGGCCAGATCTCTGGCGCCAGCTCCTTCCCGCCGCGTGGCCCCCCCCGAGCTCTCGGGGGCCTCCCCTCCCCGCCTGGCACATCGGCCTTCTCCCCGTCGCGGACACTGACGTTGATGGCCCCGGGATCCAGAACAGACCCCGAGGGGCCCAGACTGAGGGGGCGAGATGCCGTCTCGCTTTTTTGATTGCGACGAGCCTCGTCCATCAGGATAAAAGGATACACGAGAAATATGTGGCACATGGATTGGAATGATTATGTTCAGACCTAAACAACTCAACAGACAAACAAACACCTACATACACACGAAGACACCAAAGAAAAGCAACCATGGCATACCCCGAAAACTGCAGTGGACCACAATCGCTGCGTTACAAACAAAACGCTGGATGTACGTCCATGAAGGGGCCCTGGGACACACAAATAAATACACACAAATAAAATGATTCCCCATAGTTTCCCATATTTTCTGGATTTTTGTCTTCCCGCCCAATACCCATATTTTCGTATATTTTCTGGGGAGTCGACAAATAATTGTGTCTGTGTGTTTTTTCCCCTCCTGAGTCCATGAGTCTGGGGTCGGCGCTGATGCCCTTTTCTTGGCACCCGCTCCCCGGCAAAGCCCCGCGAACGGGCGCGGAGAGCCGAAAGTGCCGCCAGGGGTGGCCAGAAAGGGGGTCCAGCGCGGGCCCGGCATAATGAAAAGGGGAATCCATCGATGGAGAGCGAACCGAGGAGCCAGGAGGGGGGATAGATGGAGAACAAGGAAAGCAAGCGCTACATCAACGTTCGGAGGTCCGCGCGGAAATCTTGGATCGGTGTGGGCCCCTCCGTGGCACGCGTCCAGGGGCGGCGCCAGAGACGCCGCCAGGAGGGTCCAGCACCGACCCAGAAAAACGCGCGGAGCTCCGAAACTGTATGCTCGTATCGCTGTTGCCCTGCGAGATATGAGATACTTGTCTGCGCCGGGAGATCGGAAACTCTGGGCAAACCCTGCCCGCGCGGGTCAGATTCCTGCAACACCGGCCGGGGCTTCAGAATTTGACGGATGTCTGCAACCAACTGAACTCCCACGGGGGTGCCGAATACACCAGCATCGTTTGGACCCGCAGGGAGACGTTCAGGAACTGTTGCTTAGCGCGCCGCGGCGGCAGCCCCCGCGCCATGACTGGCAAGCGGATTGCGTGTGGCTCTCCTTCGTGGGACGGGAGCGTGGGCAAAGATCGGGGCGTGAATGCCTGGGGGGACTGGGACGTGTCTACGGTTACGGCGGGCATGTCCCCCTACAAGCCGGCTTGGACGGTACATTTAGAAGATGCTCAAAAATATTGAAAAAAACAATCAAGAATAATCTTGAAATCGTCCCGTGACGATGTTTAAGAGATTTTTGGATACTCCTCCTGCAGAAGGACACGCCCGACTTAAGAGTACGACGTGCCTGGGGCGTGTCGCGTCTGAGCGTGATGGGCCAGAGCCGGCGGCGCGCCCACCGCGAGCAGGGCCCGGGTACGGACTTGCGGATGCCCGCTGGCGGCTGGCATTTTCCCAGCGTCCCTGAGCCTGGGCCGCGCTGCGCCACACCCAGAAGTACCTCGGTCGGGCTCCCGCCGGCCGAGCAGCTCCGATCGGCGTGGTCCTCCTCCTGACCCATGCCTCTGCTACCCATGCCCCTTCCTTCCCCGCGCCTGGCCCCTCCTTCATTTTCCCTCCCTGCTGTTCCTCCTCTTCCGCATTCCTCCCTCCCCCTCCTTCCTTCGCCATCACCCGTCCGTATCCCTCGCCTTCAACCACGTCTCGCCGGATTCCCTCCTCATCGTGTTCCTCCTCCTGCTAGCAGTCATCCTCCTACTCGCCCCTCTCCTCCTCCTCTTCCTCCTCCCAGACTTTCCAAATCGAACAAAACGGCTGACAAGCAGACCTACCTACACACGAGAACCCACACGTCCTTCATCAACCGCATCATCGCCATCGGCATCGCCATTGGCATCGTCACCGCCACCGTCATCATCAACAACACCATCAGCAGCATCATCATCGCCAGAATCGTCACCACAACCTACCAGCAGCAGCAGCAGCATCACCCCAATAATCTTCAACAACCGTATCAGTAAAACCACCAGCAAAAAAAAATGGTAATAACGTTCGCTATTATCTGCTCGCATGTCATTCAATATGCATATCCCAAACCCTGGATACCAGCCCCTTGCATATTTGATCGCGCCCCCTTTCGGGGGTATATTCATTCCCTGCCACGCGTGGTTGGTGAAGCCCTTGAAAACGAAGGGCAACATATAACGGGGGAATGAGGACGAAAGGATCGGAGGAAGGGAGGGGAGGGGCAAGAAGGAGGGAGGACGACGAGTTTCGCTGCGCGTGGCAATTCAGCTTGCGCCGTGGCTAGCGCCAGCCACTCCAACACAGGTTAACAATAAGTTTCGCCATGGTCGCGCCATAAACAGCGCTACGCACCATTCTTTTTGAAATAACAGATCGCGGATGGCCCCAAAGGGGGGGCGCACAGCTGCGAACTGGTGTCATAAACAAATGTCGTGGAACCCTGAGAAAAAAAAAGCGGGGTGTTGGGAAAAAAGGGCGGAAGGATAGCGATAATTGCAGTCGCGTCGAGATGGCCGCGGGGACGCGGAGTGGATTGGGGTGGACTGGGCAAGAGTAGGGTCTCAGGAGGAGGAGCGGCAAGGAGCGGAGAAGAGGAGCCGGGAGGAGAGCGGAGGAGCGGGGGTCGCGCGGGGGAATCTGGAGAAGGGACTCGGAGCGATTTGGAGGAAATGCGGAATGCGAACGGGAAGGGGTGGAGATTGTTGGCGCGGGACGGGGCGGCCTGGGGAGGAGTGGGCGGAATGCGAAGAACTGAAGAATAGCACAATGGAGCACGAACGACATGAAAATCCACTCGAGGGAAAGAGCAGGGAAGACTGGGAAAGAACGTTGAAAAGTGGGGGCAGGTGGATACGAGCGGAAACGGGTGCGGAAACAACGCGCGGGGGGATTGGAAGCGCCCGATGACCTCTGGGGGGCCTCGGAATGGCCCCGATGACCACCGAGCAGTTCCAGGGGCTCCGAAACCCTGCGGGAACGCTGGCGGGAGCCGTTGCTGGCGCGGGCCACGACGGGCGCGAACGAGCAGGGGCCCCGAAGGACATGCGCATAGGGGGCCGCAGAGGGCAGCGACGGAGCCGCCGAGGGCAGAAACGGGGGCACGAAGGGCAGAGAGGGGGCCACGAAGAGCGACAGCGGGGCCACGAAGGGCATGCATATGGGGCCACGACGGGCGCGAACGAGCGGGGGGCACGAAGGGCATGCAAATATGGGGCCAGCAAGAGCGACAGCGGGACCACTGAGCGCAGAAAGTGGGCCACGAAGGGCAGCGAAGGGGCCGCGAATGGCGACGGCGGGGCGACGAAGCGCGCGCATGGGGCCGCGGAGGGCACGAGCGAGCGGGGGCCGCGAAGGGCATGCAATCCGGGGCCACAGAGGGCAGCGACGGGGCCGCTGAGGCCAGAAACGGGGGCACGAAGGGCAGAGCGGGCGCCGCGAAGGGCAACAGCGGGGCCACGAAGGGCATGCATATGGGGCCACGACGGACGCAAACGGGCGGGGGGCACGAAGGGCATGCAAATATGGGGCCAGCAAGAGCGACAGCGGGACCACTGAGCGCAGAAAGTGGGCCACGAAGGGCAGCGAGGGGGGCCCCAAACGGCGACGGCGGGGCGACGAAACGCATGCGCATGGGACCACGAAGGGCACGAGCGAGCGGGGGCCGCGAAGGGCATGCAATGCGGGGCCACAATGGGCAGCGACGGGGCCACTGAGGGCAGTAACAAGGCCACGAAGGGCAGCGAGCGAAGGTGACAGCGGAACCAGCACGGGCAGCGAGAGGCGTCGAAGGCGGGCGTAGGGCAGCGAGCGGCGACAGCAATCCTTAACGGGTTGGTCGGGCGGGCAGGCCCAGACGGGCGGGTCGAGCGGGCGGGTCGTTGAAGCGTAAATTCTCGCTTAAACCGCCAGGCAAAATGTAGCGGGAGCGCGATTCGTGAATGCCCCGGAACGGCATCTGAATAAATCGTGAGGAAATATCAGGCGGAGCCGCGATTCGGCGGTGGGTTGCGTGGAAGACCCAAGCGAGAGCGCGACTCCTCAATAAATTGTGAAGAAGCACAGAGAGGGACCCGCGATCCGGCGGCAAAGCGCAAGGAAGTCCCAAGCGAGAGCGCGATTCTGCAATACATTGTCAGGAAGTATCACGCGGGAGCCGCTGCGTTGCAAACCGGGGGCCAACGACACAGTTTGACCCTCAAGACCTTCCCTGGTGCATGTTGTTCCCCGCCCCCTACAGCAGTGGAAGAGATGGCATCGATGGGAAGTCGGTTTCAAATTGTTGAACAATTGTTTTCGTGAAAACAATACAAATTGCGTTTGGGTTAACGCCCGAGTTGTTCAAAAACCTGGCACCGATTTGACAAGCGATGCTCTGCGTCCGTCGAAGACGCGCAAATAGGCCCAAGGGCCGCGACCTCTGACACGCCAGATAACCAAACAAGCAACGGGAGGCAAAAGGGCGCGCTACTCCATCCATGCAGATTCCAGCACGGCCCTTCGCTGGGGGGGGGGGGGGGGGGGGGGGGGGGGGGGGGGGGGGGGGGGGCGGGGGGGGGGGGGGGGGGGGTGGGGGGGGACAACGCGGGCGAAACGAACGTGGAATTGGCCGCCGCGGGCGCGCGGCCACAAAAACACGCGCCGCGCACCCGCGATATTTGGGCGGGCACGGCGGCATCCCGAACGCCGAAAGGGGACCGACCAACTCGTCGTAAAACCCAGCGGGCCCGAACACACAACTGGGGAAAGCAACGGGCTCAAAAAGTCTGCTGGGAACCTCGACGGCGCCGAAACAAAACAACTGAGACACCCATCGGGCCCAGACGGGCCCCGGGAAACCTCGCGGGCCCGAGCAGGCACTTGGCAAACCCATCGGACCCGAAAAAAAAACATCTGGACAACCCTATCGGCCCCAGCAAACTCATGGACAAACACCCAGGGTCCCGAACGAGCGCGTCGACAACCAATCGGGCGTGAAAATACACCTGGGAAGCCCAGCGGGCACCAGCAAACAGCTGGGGAACCCATCAAGCCTGAGCAGACACTCCGAAAACTAAGCGTGCCCGAGCAGGCCGCGCCCAAACCAAGCGGGCCCATACTGACCTACACCTGGTAAGTTAATCTCGGGCACGAGCCCCGTTGACAGCGTTTGCCACACTGTTCTGCGACGCGATGGGCGATTCGGCAGGCCCGCGGGCCATTGCTCGAGCCTCGAGCATCGGCCAAAATAGCTACACACAGGGAAGGGCGAGGGAATGGGGAGGAGGAGGGGGAGGACGGGGGGAGGACGAGGAGGGAAAGGGGAGGAGTCAGGGTCAGAGGGAAATAGGAAGGAAGGGGGGGTGAGGGAGGGGTGGGCAGGATGAGGAGGAAGGAAGTGGAGGAGGACAAATGGGATGGGGGACACGGGGGAGCGAGGGAAAAAAAGAGGAGGACGAGGAGGGACGGGACGGGGGGGGAGGAGGGGAAAGAGGATAGAAGATGATGGAGGGGAGGAGGAACTCGTTCCTCCACCACCGCCACGTGCCCTACTCCTCCTGCTGCTCATGCTCCTCCTCCCCATTCCTCGCCGCCCCCCCCCCCCCCCCGCGTTCCTCCCGAAGCTGCGCGCGCATCTCTGGATCTGTCTCTCGAGAGGGCCCGCGTGCTCCGAAACTGCTCCAAGAGGGCGCCAGGAGGACCCCACGATATCTCCGAGACAGCCCCCACCAGCACCCACGCAGAGCCCGTTTCTGCCAGTGCCCTCGAAAACCCCGCGCGGCAAAACGCGCGGCCATTCTGAGGCCACGCGGGGCCTCTATCTGGGACCGGGGACAACGCGGAGCCTCCTCTGGTGCCACCGCGCGGCCGCCAATCGTCATCATGATCCCCCCCTCCCCCCCCCCATCTCCCTCGATCCCAGGATCCCCCTCATCATCATGATCCACGTTGTCCCCGCCATGATGCTCGCACACGTCAGTAGCATCATCATATCACCACAACTCCTCGGAAAACAAAAAAAAACACGATGGACGTGCAGTGGCGCGCTCAACCCTCACCCGTCAAGGTTCGCAATATCACCAATGTACTTCTGGAGGATCAGCACCATCGCGGTGGGTGGCGTGGGCGACTTTTTCTCTTTGCCCAACTTGACAACGAACTCGCGCACGCTCATTTCGCGACGACCGAACGCACCGTAGCCCATCATTCATTCAGCCTCGATGACAGCCATGCTTCCAGAGACGATGCACTGCGAGAACTCGCTGTTATCCTGCAAGATCTCCACATCCTCTCGCTTGCGGCCGAACGTGTCGACGATGATCGCGAGGTCGGCCCGCAGCGACTTGAGGTCAGAGACCTGCAGCTCCAACTGATCGCCATCCAGCTGCAGCGGCGCCCTCTTTGACAGCTTGCGGGCGCCGCTGATCCCCTCGCCGTCTTTCTTGTCATTGCCGATCCGGTCCGCCCAGCGCTTTGAAATGCCTGCGATGTCGAGGGCTATGCCCTTGTAGTCCTCGGTCCTGGCGTTGATCTTCGCGCCCATGGCCTGCGCCGCGACCTGGTAGATCTCGTCGTCCTTGCTGCAGGCGCCCCGCTCGGCACACATGACGCTGCCCGCTGGCGGGTAGCCACCCCCCATTGCAGAGCCCGCTTGCTGGAACCCCGCGCACGCTGCAAGCAAGCTCTTCGCACTCAGGAGCGCGGGGTCGGCTTCGGCTCTGCCGAGCGGCACCGCGCCGAGGCTCGCGTTGGACTCGCTCTTCTTTCTGACGGCGACAGCCTCTTTCATCGCGTCAAAGCGGGCGCCGATTATGGCGCCCACAGCCCTGGACTTGCTGAGCTCTACTCCGATCTCCAGGAGACTCTCGAGGTTGGGGCGCCCCCAGCCAGCCTCGCCCTCGACGAAGTTGCAGAGGCCCGAAGCTGCAGGAGCAGCAGCATTTCCCATGGTCGCATTAATTTTTGGCGCCACCACCATTGCCCCGAAGATATTCTGCACGTCTGTCTCCGGAAGATATGATGGTGATGTGTTCCTCAAAATAGCCATCATCTGGACAAAAACCTCGCACTCCGGCAAATCCCGGACCCACTGTTCCGCGCGCTCGATCTCCTCGAGCACGCCTTTCGCGTTGAAGTCCCCCAGGGCCAAGGAACTGTCAACCTTCTTGAATAAGGAGTGAAACTCAGAAACCTCTCTCTTCGCATTTTCCATTGAAAAATGGTCTAACTGCAAGCCGCTCAAAACCTTGATGAACGGAACGGCACTGTCACGTGCTCGGCCAAAGTGCCCCACCATCTGGTTCTTCAATGCGGCGCGAAGCTCGATCCGCAAGTTCGGCGCGGGGCGCCCATGCTCATCGAATGCAGCTGGCACGGCCTGGGTGGAGTCCAACTTGCTCGAGTCCGCGGGCGCCTTGAGCTCGAGCGGGAGGGCCTGAAACCTGTCGAAGTGCTCTCTCGTCGAGGGCCCCTTGGTCGCGAGGTCCTCCACTGCATCGCGCCAGGAGGGCACCCCGCGGATGATAGATGCGACTTCGCCCATCGTCGCGCGGGGCCCATGAGTTTGCGGACTTCCAGGGGTC
>CAUYUJ010020812.1:112989-147989 GCA_963575745.1 Prorocentrum cordatum | reverse complement strand
TTCTATAGGCTGGGGCCCCAGATTCTCAAATTTCATGGGCGCTCCCGCGCCTTCCTGAGCTGCCTCGCGTGACTTTGCCAGGGGCCACGGGGCACCAAGACGGGCCCAGAGGGGCCCAAGAAGCGCCCAACCTGCCTCCTCGCTGCTTTTCTAAGGCTCCCAGTCTGCGGGGAATCGCGCGCGCGGGCGAGGAGAGATGCAGGACGCAGCGTGGGGGGGGTCCCGCGCATGGGCCCCTGAGGGCGCCAGGGGTCGCGGGGAAGAGAAAGGCTAAAAGCTGCTTGCCGCCATCGAAAGTTCAGCCTGCGAGACGCTTGCGAAGACTGGGGGAACAAAAAATGAAGATGTCGATGCGGCCGATCCCTGGACCTTTCCCGGGGTGCGTTCTGACCAGAATTTCGAGGACCCAGCCGCTGCAACAAGGGATCTCCACGACGAGCAGCAGTACCAGTATGTTCTCTTAGGCCAGGCATGTCCTCCTACAGGCGGATTTTGGACGAATAATAAAAAAAGTCAGAGAATACGAAAAATATTCAAAAATAATCACAACATCGTCCCCGGAGCATTTTTTACCATTTTTGCAGATTCCTCCTGCAGAAGGGCATGCCCGACTTGACTGTCTTCCTCCCCCGCAAGACGGCCCAGCACACGGACGCCCTGAGGCTCTCAGCTCTCAGGGGTCCGACGAGAGGCGTCGGCGTGAGGTGCGCTCTTGGCTTGGGACACTCGCCGGCCGTGCACTCCGCCGCGTCGCTGCGCGCGCGCGGCCGCGAAGCCAAAGGAGGAGGAGGAGGAGGAGGAGGAGGAGGAGGAGGAGGAGGAGGAGGAGGAGGAGGAGGGTGGACAAGGGAGGTGGAGGAGAAGGAGGAGGAGGAGGAGGAGGAAGAGGAGGAGGAGGAGGAGGAGGCAGAGGAGGAGGAGGAGGAGGAGGAGGAGGAGGCGTGCGCTCGTCTGCGTCTGCACACGTCTGCGCTGTCTGCAGGCACAGGCCAGCACGCCCAAACCTCGTCCCGTCCTCCTTCTTCGTCCCTCCCCCTCCCCACACGAAGGTCGACCTCAGCGCACCGATCTCGACGACGACGCCTACGGCGGCAGCGACGACGACGACGATGGCCAGAAAAACGAGGACGACGACGATGGCGACGACGACGACGACGACGACGACGACGACGACGACGACGGCGACGACGGCGAATACGAAGATGAAGACAACGACCCTGAGATCCGCCCGATCGGGCCATTAGGGCCCTGGGGCCTGACAAAGGGCGTCATCGCTTGGTGCGGAAAAGATTAGACGCCAGGATCTCCGACGGCCACGACGACGAGGGTTGGCGGCGTTGCGTTTAGACGAAAAGAGAACTACGAACAGTTGTTTGTTCGTAGCCCAGCAAAGATGTTTCGGATCGGCGCTGGACCCCCATCCGTGGCGCGCGGAGCGCGCCAGGGGCTGCGCTGGCCGCGCCGCCGGGAGGGCCCAGTACCAATCCAAGAAAGTCGCTCGGAGCTCCGAAAGTTTATGTCTATGCCGTCAGTCTTCGTCGATGTGCGCTCGCGACAGGGGTGACGCAGCCCACGCCAAAAATAAAGGCGACACGGCAGAGGAGAAAGCCGAGGACTCGGAGCTCCGAAACTTTATGTGTGCAGTTGCTTGTTCTTCGACACTCGTGGCAGCCGCGACGGCGACGACGACATATGGAACAGAAAAACAATCATGTAAGCGTTGTAAGCGCTGGGCCCCCAAGGAATTGCTGGAATGCCAAGGGACCCGCCCGACCACTGATCTGACCTATCAGCCCTGGAATTACCGCCTCGAGGCCACCATGAGTCAGGTCAATACTCGGGCCACCTGGCCATCACCTGGAAGGACTCGGCCGACCCGAACGCTGACAAGACTCTTTCCGAAATCCATCACGACCGAAAAAAAGCTGCTTGGCGGGGCCGCAGCTCCTCAGGTTCGCCCGCGCCGTCAGCTCAGGAAGCCGGACCTCAAGGCGTGTCCGGCCGGGGCTTCTTTCTTGCGCGCGCTTTCCAAAAGGCCACCGTCATCGTCGTAGCCAACGGCATCGTCGTCGTCATCGACGACGTCGTCGTCGTCGCTATCGTCGTCGGCGGCGTCGTCACCGTGGGCGCCAACGTCGGTGTCGGCGTCCTCGTTGTGGGCGTCAACGTCGGCGTCGTCGTCGCGGTCGTCGTCGTTCGCCGTTCGTCGTCGTCACCGACGTCGTCGGCGGCGTCGTGGGCAGCGTCGTCGGCAACGTCAACGGCGCCGTCGTGTGCCTCGTCCTCCTCCGCTGACGCCCCCTCCTTTTCCTCATCGCTCCTCGTCCTGCTCCTCCTCCTCGTCTCCCTCCTCCTGCTTTTCCTCCCTCTCCTCATCATCATCCTCCTCCCCAAAGTAACCAGCATCGTCATCATCAGCATCATCATCATCAACAGCATCGTCATCATCAGCATACCCAACATCATCATCATCCTCAACATCCTCATCGTCAGCATGAACATCATCGTCATCATCGTCATCATCCCGATATTGCTCCTACTCTTCCTCCTCCTTCTCCTGTTCCTGCTCCTCCTCCTCCTCCTCCTCCTCCTCCTCCTCCTGCTCCTCCTCCATCCTCCTCCTTCTCCTCCTCCTCCTCCTCTCCTCGCCTCTTTCCTCCTCCTACCTCCTCCTCCCTCCTTCTCCTCCTCCTCCTCCTCTTCCTCCTCCGACTCCTCCCCCCCACTTTCCACCACCATCAGCACCACCATCAGCACATCGTCACCATCACCATCCCCATCACCACCGTCACCACTATCACCATCATCCCCATCATCGCCGCCACAGCCACCACCACCACCATCATCACCGTCGCCCCTCCCGCTGCTGCCACCGCCGCCCCCTCGTGTGCCGGTCCTCCCGCTCCTTCGCGCCTCTCGACGCCGCGCCCCTCCCCTCGCGGGCGCGCGGGGCCACGCAGAAGATGTACTCGTTGCCGCGGGACGGCCCCAGGCGATACTCCAGCCCTGCGGGGGGGGGGGGGGGGGGGGCGCGCATCGGGCGGCGACGTTGCCTCGGTGTCCTGTCGGGCCTCGCCCGCCCTCTGTCGGTCTGCCCGCCGGCGTCGCCGCCGCAGCGTTCGTAGCCTCGGCGCGGGTGGCCCTTCTCTCTGGGCCCCTCTTCTGGTCGGTTTGGTTTGCTTTTCTCTCTCCCTCTCTCTCTCTCTCTTTCTCTCTCTCTCTCTCTCTCTCTCTCTCTGTCTCTCTCTCTCCCTCTCTCTCACTCTCCCTCTCTCTCTCTCTCTCTCCCTCTCTCTCTCTCTGTCTCTCACTCTCTCTCTCTCCCTCTCTCTCACTCTCCCTCTCTCTCTCTCTCTATCTCTCTATGACCCTTCCAAGTCGCCTGAAAAAGATGGCGGCTTCTGGATGCCCTGGCCACAAAACATGTTGTCATCTTTTGGGGGGCGCGCTCTGTACCTCCGCCCGCTTCCCCCGGCGTAGCCTCGGGGGAGACGACGAGGGTGGATAGCCCAGGAGTGGGCGATACACTTCTCGGGGCTCGGCAATAGCAATATTGCTTCGGGCGCTGGAGTGGGGGGGGGCTGGGAATTTGAACAGGCGCGCGGCGCAAGACTTGAATGGGCGCCGAGATGGCACATCGAATGTCGCGGTAGCGACCGCGCTGACCAAATTCGGCGGCGCGCGGGATGAACCCGATACCACTACTGACGCCCACTGTCATTGCTCGCAAATGTCCGTTGCGGCAAAGAGATGGGAGCGTTCGTTTCGGCGAGCGCACTGTCGCCCACTGCGGGTAGTGCGGCGCCAGGACACTGCGGCTGGGGGCGGCTGGGCAGCGCGGCATCTTCCCGTTGATGCTACTCTGGAGGGACGGCGACGTCCAGGTGGCCGCGTGGCCATCTTGTCCAGGCGGGCCGCAGGTGCGGCCGCGCAGTGGTAGGAACGCCGCTGGTGCAGCAAAAGCGAATAAGTGTTTTCAATTTCGTGTGTGTCGACTTCCCGTGATTTGCACATCGAAGTCACTTGCACTTTGACGACATGCATTTAATTTGGTTACATGCGTTCCGCTTGGGCTATGTGCACCCAGTCTCATCGATTTCCTCTAAGATGGCCCCAAGAAGCGCCCAGGAGGCACCAAGAGGCCCCAAGATGGCCCCAAGAGGCCCCCAGGAGGCCCAAGAGGATCCCAAACGGCCCAAAGAGGCCCCCCCGAGGCACCCAAGACGCCGAAAAGCCCATCAGGACGACCCTCTACTCGCCTGGGCGTCGTTTCTGGACGGGCAGGAGGAGGGGCCCGAACGACTCACACCAGGACGAGGGGCCCGAACAACTCACACCACGAGAAGCCCGAACGACTCACACCAGGACGAAGAGCCCGAACGACTCACACCACGAAGAGCCCGAACGACTCACACCAGGAAGAAGGGCCCGAACGACTCACACCAGGACGAGAAGCCCGAACGACTCAAACCACGAGGAGCGCTTTCTCTCCCTCCTCCTCCGCCTCGTCCTTCTCCCGCTCCCACCACAAGGAGGATGTACAAGGAGGCGGGAGGAAGGAGGAACAGGGGAGATATGCGGGGGCAGGCGGAAACACGCCTGAAAAACACGACTGTCGGCATGCTTCGCAAGAGTTGCTGTTGTGAGATGGGCTGGTGGGGATACGCGAAGCGTAAAGAATTTGGTTACATGCGTTCCGCTTGGGCTACGTGCACCCAGTCTCAGCTAATGTATACCAGTTGTCCCGGGGAAAACAAGGACGCCCTCGTGGCCCGATGGCGACGTGCACTGCGATTGCGATTGCGATGCTCCCGCAGTGTCTCTTGCATCGCATCAGAGGGGGGCGTGCCGCGCGGCTGCACCGCCCCCGGCCAAAGTCTCTCGACGCCGCAATCTCCCGCGCGATTCGCCAGCGCGGGCGCCGCACTACGTTCCAATATCTCCTTGCCGCTACTGGCATCCTGGCCAGGAGGGGCACACGTCAGCAATGGAGTCGGGTTCGCGCTGCGCGCTGCTGCATCTGGTTAGAACCGGTGCTACCGCAACATTCGATGCGCTACCTCCACGCCAATCCAAGACTTGCGCTGCGCACCTGTTCAAATGCCAAGCCCCCCCACAACGGCGCCCGAAACACTGTTGCTATCGCCGAGCCCCGAAAAGTGCATCGCCCGCCCCTCATCGTCTTCTCGGCCCCTATTGAATCTCCGACGGCGCTCACAGGGATTTCGCCGACTTCCGCCAAAGAACAGATGTCAACTCCTTTGGTTCTCGAAGGCGGGGCCTTTCTTTTCTGGAGCGCCTCATATCTGCATACATATATACACATACCAACGAAATACGTACATACATACATACATACATACATGCATACATACATGCATACATGCATACATGCATACATACATACATACATACATACATACATACATACATACATGCATGCATGCATGCATGCATACGTACAGACAGACAGACATACATATATACATACATACATATATATGCATGCATACATACATACATATATACATACATACATACATACATGCATACAAACATACAGACATACATACATACATACATACATACATACATATACATACATATATGCATACCTATATACATACATACATACATGCATACATACATACATACATACATACATACATACATACATACATACATAAATCCGTCCATACATATGTACATACATACATACATATATACCTACAGACATACATACATGCATGTATACATACATACATGCATACATGCATACATACATACATACATACATATATACACACATACACACATACACACATGCACACATACATACATGCATACACACACATACATGCATACAGACATACAGACATACAGACAGACAGACATACAGTTGTGGCCCAAACCTACATATATATACATACGCATGAATATACACGTATGTCATGTATGGTTAAAAACTGTAGAGTGTGTATGCCATGTTTATATAATCATATTGAAATGTGCATACATAACAAACCAGCGTGCATGAACACGTGGAAATATACAAAGCGCATAAACAACAACACCAAAGCGTGGCATACATACATACGTGTCCGTACATCCATACACATATGCACACATGTGCCTGTATGCTTGTTCACGTGCGTACGCAAAGTTATGCACATGTAGCACATGGAGACACACATGCATATATATTATATATATATATGCGAGCATCCGCAATCAGACATAGACATCCACATACATATACATACATTTATACACGTGCACACATTTGAAGATGCGCATATATACACATCAAGAGTGAGGCATACAAAAAGAAAGAGAGAGAAAGAGAGATTCAGAAGAGAATGCGGGGTGCAGCAACAATAATAAACAACTACAAGTAATGCCAACAAATAAATAAACAAAATTAGGCGGGCCGTGGCATGATCACATGCACGCGCACGCTGCGGACGTGCATACACATGTACATATATATATATATATATATATATATATATGCAAGCCGACACAAATCCCACACAAACGCATTCAAATTTCCTCACATAGGTCAAAACAGATAGACCAGGGACTCCTCGGGCAGGCTGCCTCAAAGAGCAGCTTCCGCTTCCCGCTCGCGCGCCTCTTGCGCCGGGAGCCCCAGGCCTCCGACGCCCCCTCCCCGTCGCGCGTCGCCGCCGCCGCCGCCGCCGCCGCGGTCGCCCTCGCCGAGACTGGGAAGCAGGGCCAAAGACCACCGCGGCCCTCCGCCCTCCGCGCGGCGGCCGCCGCGCCGCGGCCGCCGCCGGCGCGGCCGGAGCGGCGGACTCGGCCGCCCGCCGCGGCCGCGCCGCGGCGGCACCTGCTGCGCGGGAGGCCCCGAAGGCGGAGGTCGGCGGGGCCGCGGCGCACCGCCTTCCCGCCACCAGCCTCGCCCGGCCTTCGAGGCGGGAGCCTCCTCGCCGCCGAAGGCGCCCAAAGAAACCAGAGCCCCGGCCGGGTGAGCTCCGGGGGCCGACGCCGCCGAGCCGAGCAGAGGGGCCCCGAGAGAGCAAGGCTCTGCAGGTCTTCTTGAGCTTTCGGGCGCCTCCGAGGCCCTCCCTCCTGGGCTTGGGCCGCGAAACGGTTGCATCGTTCGGACGCGTGCAAGTTTTCCTCCCGGCGAGGGCCGCATATCGCCCCGACCTCGGGGAACTCTCTTTCTCTCTCTCGTCGCGGCGACTTGGCACGGAGACGCGGTCGGGCGACATCTCTCGGACGCGCGCATCTTTTTTTCCCGCGGGGGCCGCATTCGCCCCGACCTCGGGGAACTCTCTCTCGTCGCGGCGACTTGGCACCGAGACGCGGTCGGGTTGCATCTTTCAGACGTGTGCATGCTTCTTGTTTTTCCCCGGCAAGGACCGCATTCGCCCCAATCTCAGGGAACCCTCTCCCTCGTCGCGGCGACTCGGCACCGAGACGCGGCCGGAAAGCCTCGGGGAGAAAGCGCGCGCGGCGCGGCCGCGGCGAGAGGGGTGATCTCTCTGCCACAAAGGGGCTTCCGACTCTTCAAGGCAGCATCAGAGGCCCGCAACATCGCCCAAAGGCCGCCCCAGGACGGCCCCCAAGAGCGCACCCAGATGGCCCAAGAGGGCCCCAAGACGACGCACCAGGCCCCGAAGACGGCCCCAAGAGGGAGAACTTGAACTGACATCCCGTGTCCTTTGCCCCAAGATGACCCCCAAGACCGCCAGCAGGCCCCCAATAAGACACCCAGAAGCCCGAGGAGGTCCTGTCCCCGAGGGGCCCAAATCGGGCCCCAGGAAGCCCAAGAGGCCCCCAAGAAGCCCCAAGACCACCCCCAGAACCGCCTCCAAGAGGCTTTGAGGCCTCCCACGAGATCCCCACGAATATTCAAGAGGCAGCCGACCTACAACTCAGGCGCGGCGGCGGGTTGGACCAGAGACCTCTAGATCCGCCGCCCCGTGTTGATTTATCGAATGGGGTGCCTGGCGTGAAGAACTTGTGAAAGGTGTGGGTTCGTGTCTAAAGAACTACTAGCGGGCTTCGGCCCAACCAGCGGACCACCCAGTAAATCTGGCTTCCATGGCGATTCCCGCCCAAGACGGCCCCTGGACTCCAAGATGGCCAAGATGGCGCAAAATGGTTCCAAGATGGCCAAAGATGGCCTCCAAGACGGTCCCAAGACGCCTCCAAGACGCCCAAAATGGTCCAATGATGGCCCAAGATGTCGCCCAGATGGCCGAGGAGGCCCCCTGGACGTCCCAAGAGAACTCAAAGAGGAACTCCAGCAGGCCAAAATCGTTGATTGCCCTTCGGTTGTTCAATTGTTTTAGCGTTCTCGCAGTTTCGGGCATCCGAGGCCCCAAGACGGCGGGCCCATAGGCCCAAGATCGGCCCAGGACGACCCAAGAGGCCCCCAAGAGGCCCACATCACGGTCCCAAGAAGGCCCCAAGAGGGCCCAAGGGGCCCCAAGACGGCCCCAAGACGGCTCCAGAGACCTCCAAGACGTCCCTAAAGCGCCCAAAGAAGGACCAACGACTGCCCAGGGAGGGCCCAAGACGACCTCTGAAGGCCAAGAGGCCCCGAAGAGGCCCCTTAGAGCACCTCCAAAAGGCCCCTCCAGGAGGCCAAAATCACAGATGCTCCTTAGATGGGCTTAAGTGTGTCAACGTTCTCGCCGCTTCGGGCTTCCGACGCTACAGGACGGGCACACAAGCCCCCAAGATCGCCCCAAGGCGGCCCAAAAGGCCCGCAAGACTGCCCAAGGGGGCCCCAAGACAGCCAAGAGGCCCCAAAGACGGCCCCAGAGACCTCCAAGACGGCCCCAAAGCAAGCCCCAAGAGAGCTTCAGAAGGCGAGAAGGGCAGATGAAGAGGCCCCCAGGGGCCCGCAAGAGGGCCCCATGAAACCCCCAAGGTGGCCCAAGAGGGTCCCAAGACGGCCCCAACAGGGGCCCGAGAGAGGGAGCACGAACCGAAAATCCGAACACTCAGCCCCAAGAGGCCCCCAGGAGGCCCCAAAAGGCACACAAGAGGCTCCAAGAGACCTCCAAGAGGCCCCCCAGAGGTCCCAAGAGGCCCCCAGAGGCCAAAGAGGGGCCCCCAAGAGACTTCAAAACTGCCTCCAAGAGGCCTCCGAGAGGCTCCCCACGAGATCCCAACGAACATCCAATAGGCTTATAATCCACAACCCAAGCACGGTGGCGGGACTTGCCGTAGGCAGCTGGATCCGCCGCCCCCTGTCGATTCATCAAAGAGGTGCCTGGCGTGTCAAACCCTCTCGGTTTTAGCCTTGGTTCTGTTTCCGAAAGAACTCCCCCTGGGGCTCCGGCGCGTCCCGCTGGCCACCCGGAAAGGCGCTCAAAACGCATCCGTCGTGCCTCTGTTTCCTCCAGTTGGCCCAAGATGGCGTCCAAGACGGCCAAGATGGCCCCGGATAGTCTCCAAGACGTCTCCAAGACGGCCCAAGATTGCCTCCAAGACGGCTAAGATGGCCCCAAGATGCCTCCAAGACGGCCCAAGATGTTCCCAAGACGGCCTCAGATAGCCTCAGGATGGCCTCAACATGGTCCAAGACGGCCCAAGAGGCCTTGAATACGGCCCAAAAGGCCTCCAAGAGGTCCGCCAAGAAGGCCCGAAGAGGGCAAAATCATTGATTTCCCGTTGGTTTTTGAAGGATTTTGGAATTTGTCCATTTTCGGCATTCCGACGGCTCAAGACGGCCCAAGAGGCCCCCAAGATCGCCACAAGATCGCCTACGAGGCTTCCAAGATGGCCCCAGACGGCCCAACAGGCCCCCAAGACGGCCCCAAGAAGGCCCCAAGAGGCCTCCAAGACGGCTAAGATGGCCCCAAGATGCCTCCAAGACGGCCCAAGATGTACCCAAGACGGCCTCAGATAGCATCAGGATGGCCTCAACATGGTCCAAGACGGCCCAAGAGGCCTTGAATACGGCCCAAAAGGCCTCCAAGAGGTCCGCCAAGAAGGCCCGAAGAGGGCAAAATCATTGATTTTCCGTTGGTTTTTGAATGATTTTGAAATTTGTCTCTTTTCAGAACTCCGACGGCTCAAGACGGCCCAAGAGGCCCCTAAGATCGCCCCAAGATCGCCTACGAGGCTTCCAAGATGGCCCCAGACGGCCCAACAGGCCCCCAAGACGGCCCCAAGAAGGCCCCAAGAAGGCCCCAAGAGGCCTCCAAGACGGCCAAGATGGCCTCCAAGACGGCCAAGAGAGGAGGATATGCCTCCAAGTCCGCCCAAGAAACCTCCAAGACGGCCCAAGACGGCCCAAGAGGTGCCCAAGAGGCCTCCAAGACGGCCCAGGAGGCCTCCTCCGAGGGGTCCTCCAGGAGGGCACGACGAGGCCAAAATCATTGATGTTCCCTAGGTTGTTGAAGGATTTTCGTATTTGCTCCTTTTCGGCATTCCGACGGCCCAAGACGGCCCAAGAGGCCCCCAAGATCGCCCCCACAGCGCCCAAGAAGCCCCCAAGATGGCCTCAGGACTGCCCAAGAGGCCCCCAAGACGGCCTCAAGAGAGCACAAAGACGACCCAAGAGGCCCCCAAGACGCCCAAGATGGCCTCTAAGACGGCCCTGGAGCACCCCGAGAGGGCCACAAGTCGGCCCAAAGAGGCCCCCCAAACGGCTTCCGACGGCGTCAGACGGGCCAGGAGCCCACCAAGATAGCCGAAGTTGGCTCGAAGCTGGCCCAAGACGGCCCAAGAGGCCTCCAAGAGGGCCTCCAGGAAAGCCAGAAAATGGCCAAACACATTGAGTTGCCTTGGGTTTGTGAAGGATTTTGACATGTGTTTCTTTTCGGCCTTCCGACGGGCCGAGACGGTCCATGAGCGCCCAAAGATCTCCCAAAGATCGCCCAAGAGGCCTCCAAGATGGCCCCAGAACGGCCCAAGAGGCCCCCAAGAAGGCCCCAAGAGGCCCCCAAGACGGCCCAGGAGGCTCTCAAGACGCCCAAGATGGCCTCCAATACGGCCCTGGAGCATTCCAAGAGAGCCCCGAGTCGGCCCACAGGGGCCCCCCAAACGGCTTCCGACGGCATCGGACGGGCCAGGAGCCCACCAAAACGGCCGAAGATGGCCCTAAGATGGCCCAAGACGGCCCAAGAGGCTCCCAAGAGGGCCTGGCCGAAAAGGCCAATATCAACGATTTCCCATTAGTTTTTGAAGGATTGCGGCGTTTGCGTTTTTTCGGCCTTCCGACGGCCCGAGACGGCCCAAGTGCCCCCGAAGATCGCCCAAGAGGCCCCCGAGACGGCCGAAGGGGCCCCCAAGACGGCCCAAGAAGCCTCCACGCCCAAGATGGCCTCAAAGACGGCCCAAAAGCCCTCCAAAACGTCCCCCAAGAAGACCCGAAAGGGTCAAAATGGCCTCCACACGGCCAAGATGACCTTCAGGATGCCCACGTGTTCCCCGAAGGCTTTCCGAACCGATTCGGGGAACACATGGTCCGATAGCTTGGCAGGTCTGGCCTCAACGTTCGGCCACCTAGGCGCTTCCAAAAAGGCAGGGGGCGGCGGTGATTCGCCGCAGGCGTCTTCGATAAACATGCGTACGCATATATACATGTGCATGCACCTGACTGTGCTTCGCATAGCATGGAGCGGGCGCCGCTAGCCGACGTATTCCCAGAACTGTTGTCAAAACGCTGGGACGCCAAAACTACACCCACACCCTCTATGAAGATCTGACTGGCAATGATCTCGCTGACATGCCAAAGTGCCCAAGACCACTACACGTTTCAACTCGGCGACGCAGAGGGTCCTCAGGCGCGAGCAGCAGATGGAAGTGCCGATTGCGATCGGTCATCGTCGAAGGCACAAACCGCTGCACACTGTCAAATGCAGCAACGGGTGGGATGAAAGAGGAGATGTAAGTCCAAGCGAAACGGACAGCGACCAGAAAATCGAGGAAGCGACTCAACTCGAAGTAAACTGAAGCGCGAACAGTCTGGCGCGAATTGGCAGTCACCGAATCACCAAAGAGCGGTGTTAGACAATGAAGCGCAAGAATGAACTGAAGAACTGTAACGGCTGCCAGACCAGCCGATGTGGGATGAAACGATGACCCAACACGACGACCAGCATGCAACTGAAGCGTGACAGCCAGGGGCTAATGGCGGCCACTGAATCACCAGAGCGGTGTCGACAATAAAGCGCAAGGAAATGACCACTACACACACACACATACACCACAATTCCTAGCCCCCCGCAGTTGCAGATAAGAGTGAAGGGGCGGGCGGGTCGGCCTGGGGTGGGTCGCGGGGTGGGTCGCGGGCTGGGTCGCGGGCTGGGTCTTCGATCGTACCCTCCTTCGGAGTATATCTTCCTTACCTGCCACGTGTAGTTGGCGCAGACCCTGAAACAGGGAAGGGAGGGAGGAGGGAAGGGACAAGGGGGAGGGAGAAGGATGGAGCAGAACCAAACGAGCGGGTCGGACAGGCGGGCCCAGACGTCTGGGTCGAGCGAGCGGGTCGCTGAAGCGTCAGTCCTGCAGAAATCGCGATGAAGCCTCGAGCGATAGCGCGATTTCCAAGTGAATCGTGAGCAAGTCAAAAGCGAGAGCGTAATTCCTGCGTGTCGAGAGCGCGGCGTCTCAATAAATTGGGAGGATGTCCAACGCGAGAGCGTGACTGCTGGATAAATTGTTGGGAAGTCATGTGCGAAAGCGCGATTTTTTAGAAATTGTGAAGAAATATCAGGCGGGACCCCTTGTTGTAATAAACCAAGGGGCAGGGGTACAGTTTTGAGACCCAAGACTTCCCCTTGCGAAAAGCAGGGTGCGGGCCATGGGAGGGGCACTTCAGTTGAGAAACACAATTGGGCACCGGAGGGGGGAATCGACAACGACTATTCTGTAGAAATTGCAACTCGACAACAGCAAACACCAAACGAGCAGACTGTGGGCCACGAACTCCGCTTCACCCCCAGGGATGGTGTAAAACCCTTCCGCCCCCTCCACTTGAATAGATACGTATATGCACATACATAAATACATGCACATACCTACATACATGCATGCATGCATGCATACATACATGCATGCATGCCTGCATACATATATGTATATATACACGCATACAGACATACATACATACACACACACATACATACATACATACATACATACATACATACATACATATATACATACATGCATGCATACATACATACATACATACATACATACATACATACATACATACATACATACATACGTGCATACCAACATACATGCATGCATACATACATACATGCATGCACACATGTATACATGCATGCATGCATGCCTGCATGCATGCATACATACGTGCATACATGCATGCATACAAACAAGCATGCATACGTGCATGCATACATACATGCATAACTGCATAAATACATAACTGCATGCATGTATGCATGCATACATACATACATACATACATAGATGCATGCATACATGCATACAAACATAATACCTGCATTCATACGTACAAGCATACATGCATACATACATATATACATATATATATATATATATGCATGCAGATTCATACATTCATACATACGTATGTACGTACATACATACATGCATCTGCAAGCAAGGAGGCAAACACGCCAGGCACCTGCCCCCGTGAGCCGCTCCAGGATCTCTGCGCAGCTGAGCTTGTCCGACGGCCCCGGCGGGCCCAGGTCCTCGCCGGGCTCGGCGCGAGCAGTTGGCTCAATCATAAGACAGAGCTTCGAGCACCACGAAAGTACAGAACCTAGAGGGCTTTCACGAGCGGGGCCCTTTCGGAGGCGATTTTCGTTCGATACTGTTTCGATACTGCTCTGGGTGCTCGACATTGTTTCTGGGATGTGGTCCTCAAGTACGATGGGAACTGAGTACTTATCGTTTAACCGATCCCCATCCCCAGCGGCGTGGCCTGGGCCCCACTGGCCGATTCACCCCCTAGATGGGGATATAGGCCGCTTCCGAAGGGCATGGGGATGGGGATGGGGATTGGTTAAGCGATATACCGATCACAATCAGATCGGGCAGGGGCGATTCAGAGATTACCCCAGCAACGCACGCCGACAGCAGCAAAGGTGAAGAGGCGGGTGGAGGGGAGATCGGCTTTTTAGGGTCCTCGCTGGGCTCTGCGCGACCGGACGGTCCAACAAACAAATCGGGCAGGGGCGATTCAGAGATTACCCCAACAACGCACGCCGACAGCAGCAAAGGTGAAGAGGCGGGTGGAGGGGAGGTCAGCTTTTTAAGGTCCTCGCCGGGCTCGGCGCGACCGGACGGTGCGACAAACAAATCGGGCAGGGAGGATTCAGAGATTGCGGTTGGGTCGTGCAGCGTCGACGCAGCGTCGACGCGTCGACGCGCGGTAGGGGACGCAGCGTCGATCGTTCAACCTTGAACCCATCGCGGCCCCGATCGTTCAAGGCTGAATCCCGTCGGGTACAATGGCGTTACCGCGCCCATCAGGGGCCGCGGGTCCCCCCCCAAAAAAATCTGGTCAAACTAATGTTTTAAGACGGGTGAGAAAAAATGCAGATTGCCGTTCAAAAATTGTTTTCCGGCCCCCTAGGCGCGATCCGTGTGAAGGGTGTGCCAAAAGCGGCTTCTCGACGCCAGCTCACCTGGCAACCTGGGAGCCAACCAGCCAGTCGACCAACCAGCCAACCAGCCATTACTGGCGCATTGTGTTTTTAGGATGTCCCACACCGCCGGGCGCAGATTCATGTTTTGGGGACCCAAGAATGACCGCGGGGCGGGGAAAGGGAGGAGGATGACGGAATGGAATGGACGGAATGGACCGGAAGGGAGGAGTGGATGGAATGGAATGGCGCGGACTGGCATGGAATGGATGGGAGGCGCGCGCGGGGGGACGAGCGGCCGGGCGGGCGAGCGGGCGGGCGTACAGACGTGCGGGCGGGCGCACTGCGCTGCGCTGCGCTGCATTGTATTGGAGTCAGGTGCGGAGGGGGGAGGAGGGGGAGGAGGGGGAGGAGGGGGAGGAGGGGAGGGGGAGGACAGAGGAGGGAGCAGTACACTGCATTGCAGCGAGGAGGCAGGAGGAGGAAGGAGGGAGGAGGGGGGGAGAAGGGAGGAAGGGGCAGGGAGGAGGGAGGAGGCAGGAGAGAGGAGGAGGGAGGGAGCAGGACGAGGAGGATAGAGTGGTATTTGTGTTCGCCGACCTGGCCCTCGTCATCGCCGTCGTCGCGGTATACTGTTTTTGTTCGGCCCCCACGGCACTGCCACGTGACGCGTTACACTGCGTTGCGTTGCGCTGCGCTGCGCTGCACTGCGTTGCGCTGCGCTGCGTTGCACTGAATTGCACTGCATTGCATTGCACTGCATTTCCATTGCATTGCATTGTATTGCATTGTATTGCGTTGCATCCTGCTGCGGTGCATCTGCATGTCATCTGCAATACATTGCATTGCAGTACCTTGCGGGCGAGGGGAAGGAGGACAGGAGGGAGGAGAAGGGAGGAAGGTAGAGAGGAGGGGAGGAAGGGGGAGGACTGGGGAGGGAGGAGGGGAGAGGAGAGGAGGGGAAGGAGGGAGGAAGGAGGAAGGAGAAGGGAGGAGGGAGGAGGGAGGAGGGAGGAGGGAGAAGGGAGGGGGGGGAAGAAGGACGTAGAGGATAGGATAGAATTAGTGTGCGCCTCCCTGGCCCTCGTCATCGTCGTCGTCCTCGTCGTCGTCGTTCTCGCCTTCGTCCTCGTCGTCGTCGTGGCACAGCGTGTTGTGCGGCCCCCGCGGCGCTGCCAGGCGACGACTAGAACGGAACACTTCTTCTTCGCGCCCCCAGGCGTTGCCCCGTGGCGATGGGGAGTGGCACAATATCTGTCGGCCCCCGCAGCGCTGCCACGCGACGAGCAGAGCGGGATGGTGTTGCTTCGTTCCGGCCCCCGCGGCGCTGCCACGCGACAAGCATTTCCAGCCTGGAACATATCCCTATCCCTATGCTGGGCACCTCCTCATCACGATGCCAATCTTAGGGACTCCCTTATTTTTTGAGGGCGAATCCCTAAGATTGTCATCGCCTTTTGGCGTGTCAATCTTAGGGATAGGGATACGTTCGAGGCTGGTAAAAGCAGAGTGGATGGAGCAGTGTCTCCTCGCGCCCCCAGACGTTGCCATGCGGCGCGAGGAGTGGCCTGGTGTTGGGTCGGGCCCGTCCCCCTACAGGGGGATTTTGGACGAAACAGACAAAATAGTCAGAACCTACCCTAGAATACTCAAGAGTGGTATTTAAAAAAATGTTTGAATGTTCCTCCTGTAGAGGGACAGGCCCGACTTAAGCCTAGTATGTGTTGTTGGCCCCCGCGGTTGCTGCCACGTGACGAAAAGTGGACTAGTAAGTTTGTCGGGCCCCGCCAGCGCTGCCACGCGGCAACTAGAAGGGAAGAGTATGTTTTCTGGCCCCCAACGGTGCTGCCCCCTCCTCCTCCCCATCCTCCTCCTCCTCCTCCTCCTCCCCCTCCTCCTCCTTCTCCTCCTCCTCCTCGGGAGCCAGGTGGTGCGTACGGAGTGGCATTGCCACGTGGCGACCAACCAACCAACCAACCAACCAGCCAACCAACCAACCCACCAACCAACAAACCGATCGACAAGCCGTCAGCCAACCAACCAGCCCGCCAATACCAGATCCTGTTGCGTTGCGTTGCACTGCACTGCGCTGAATGTGAATTGTATTTGCAGTACATTGCATTGCAGTACACTGGTGGCGAGGAGGAGGACTGGAGGGAGGAGAAGGGAGGAAGGTAGAGAGGAGGAGGAGGAAGAAGGAGGAGTGAGGAAGGAGGGGGGAAGGAGGGAAGGGGAAGGAGGGAGGGAGGCGGGAGGAAGGGGGAGGAAGGAGGGAGGAGGGAGGATGGAGGAGGGAGGAACGAGAGGTATGGAGATGGACGAGAAGGAGCAAAGGATAGAATTGCTGTTCGCCTCCCTGGACCTCGTCATCGTGTCATCATCGTCGTCGTTGTTCTAGTCCTGGTCCTCGTCGCCTTGCTCGTGGCGTGATGTGTGTTTCGGCCCCCCCGGCGCTGCCACGTGACGACTAGAACGAGACACGATGTCTTCGCGCCCCCCGGCGTTGCCACGTGGCGAGTGGAGTGGGATAGTATTCTTCTCGGCCCCCGCGGTGCTGCCACGTGACGAGTAGAGACGCATGGCTTTTGCTATTCGGCCACCGCGATGCTGCCGCGTGCCAAGCAGAGCGGATGGAATACGGCTTCTTCGCGCCGCCAGGCGTCGCCGTGTGGCATGTGGAGTGGGCGAGCATCTTTGCTCGGCCCCCGGCGGCGTCGCCACGTCACGAACATGGTAGAATAGCATGTTTTGTCGCAGCCCCACGGAGCTGCCACGTGACGAGCAGAGTGAAATGATATCTTGTCGCCCGCCACGGCGTTTCCACGTGGCGAGTCGAGTGGAAAATATTGTATCGCTTCGCTCATTCCGCCAGCCATTTTCGCATCACGGTGGCTGCATGGTGGTGTGCTCGTACCCATGGGGAACGGTAGGGCAGACAGGACTGTCCTTGAGGATATCTTTGGAGATGTGGCTCGCACCCTGTCGAAGAGAGACGATAGACTGCCCCAGAGGGCGCCAAGATGGCTCCAGAGAGTTCCAGCAGAGTTTCGAGACGCATCTTGGCTGTGGGTCAGAGGCCTCATGGATGCTTCTGAGGGTCTCTTCGGAAGGCTCTCGGGAGCCTCTGGGGAGCAGTTTTTAGGCATCTGAAGAGCCTAGGGGCCTCTTAGGACTTCCTAGGGGCCTGTTGGGGGCCTTGGGAGCCTCTTTGGGGGCCTCTTGGGGGCCTCTTGGGGGGATCTTGGGGGCCTATGGGGGCTTCCTGGGCGCCTCATGGGGCCGAGAGCTCGAAACGTCTGTTCGGGTTACCCCAAGAGGTCCACAACGTGGCTCCCCAAAGGTCTGAGCTGATGGACCGATCTTCCACCACCACTACCATAGGCAGGATAGGGGAGAGGAGGAGGAGGGGGAGGAGGAGGAGGAGGAGGAGGAGGAGGAGGAGCAGGAGCAGGAGCAGGAGCAGGAGCAGGAGCAGGAGCAGGAGCAAGAGCAGGAGCAGGAGCAGGAGCAGGAGCAGGAGCAGGAGGAGCAGGAGGAAAAGGAGGACGACGACGAGGACGACGAGGAGGAGGAGGAGGAGGAGGAGGAGGAGGAGGAGGAGCAGGAGGAGGAGCAGGAGGAGGAGGAGGAAGAGGAGGAGCACGAGGAGGAGGACGAGGAGGAGGAGCAGGAGGAGGAGGAGGAGCAGGAGGAGGAGGAGGACCCCGTCCTGCCTGTGGCAGCGGCGGTGGGACACTGGCCCATCACGAACCCCTTCCCACGGACCGGGGCCCATCCTGTCCGGCCGCCGGCGCTGGCGGTCGCAAGCGCGCCCGCAGAGCCGGCGGGCCACGCGCCGGGCACGGGGGCACGCCGAGACGAGCGGCGGAGCGGAGGGCGGCCGCGGAGCCGGAGGAGGGGCAGAGGCCCGGGCTGCCGAGAGGCGGCGAGGCTGGAGCGCGCAGGCTTTCCAGCCTCGAACGCATCCCTATCCCTAAGGTTGACACGCCAAAAGGCGATGACAATCTTACGGATTCGCCCTCAAAAAATAAGGGAATCCCTAAGATTGGCATCGTGATGAGGAGATGCCCAGCATAGGGATAGGAATATGTTCCAGGCTGGTAAGCAGGCGGCCAGGGCCACCGGGAGCCCGCGCACCGGCAGGGCGCCCTCGACCTCCACCTTCGGCACCTTCCGGACGGCGGGTGCCACGCAGCGGCCGCCGCCAGCGCGGCCGCAGTGGCGGCCGCCGTCGAGGCCGCAGCGGCGGTCTCGGCGGTCGCCGCGGCTGTGCCGCGGCGGCACCTGCTGCGCGGAAGGCTCGGAAGGTGGAGGTCGAGGGCGGGTCCTCCTCATCCTGAGCCGTTTTTCTTTAGACCCGCGCGCTCCACGACTCGCAGAGGACCTGCTCGCAAGTGGCCTGGCTCCGCCGCGGGGGATCCACGATCCACTACACATCGACGGAAGCACGTGTTTTTTTGACGTTTGCGAGCAGTCACTCGCGAGTAGTGGGAAGCGCACGGTGTTTCTTGGAGGCTCCGGGGCCTGGGATGAGGGCCCCGGGAGGCCGAAGCGTGCAAGAAGCCTTCCGAGCCCCGAAGCCTTGCGTGAGGACACCACGGTCTGGCGAGCACCTCACAGCCTCCGGCCCGCACGGGTTTGGTGGGGAACGTTAGCACGGGACTGGTTCACGGGAGGGAGAATCTAGCTGGAATCGGCGACACATCGCCGAGCGGTGGCGGCAAACTGGCAGGGAGCAGCGAGCAACTCGTGCACTGCGTTTGCGCGCCAACAGGAGGAAAAGCAAATGGTGTAAGAAGCAACCACATGCGACCCCCACCCCTGCAGGTCAGAATGCTGAAGCCCCGGCAGGGGGTTAGAATTCTAAAGCCCCGCCAATAGATCGGCGATCGGCCCCCAGTAGCAAATCGGGACGTTCCTGGGCGGTGTGGGCTATGCGGTGCATTTCGGCGACGAATGTGCGAAAGGGGTCGATGCGTAGCCCCTCAGCCTATCCCCACCTCACGTTGCCCCTGCTCAAGAGGAAAAATTCGGTCCCAGGACGTCTGCTGGGGTGCACCCTGACCCGACTTTCGGAGCGGATCCAGTCGTGGTCACGAAGGCCCTGAGAGTCGACGTACCGAAAAAAAAACAACATCGTGAAAAATCACGCCCGGGGCCCTGGACCCCATCTTTCTGCATCATTCTTCGAGTCAGATCGATATGTGATGGCCCCGGGGCCCGAAAAAAGACAACAACAAAAAACGCCCGGCTCGAAAAAAAGAACCGCCAGGATCCGAGGGGGCGCCCAGGGACAATCAAAAACCTCCAGAACGCGAACCTTCACGATCGAACATCGAAGCACTGCGGCAGATCCCCCCCCCTGACTCGGGGGCGCGCAAACATGGATCAGCGATCCATGGATGTGGCGCGCGGTCGCCAAATCCATGGATCGGTGGAGGTGCCCTCCCCAAAGTGCGGCCGGTGCCGCCACGTTCGGCGGCGCAACTCCGCGGTTTCCCTCCTCTTCCTCCTCCTCCTCCTCCTCCTCCTCCTCCTCCTCCTCCTCCTCCTCCTCCTCCTCCTTGCTAGGAAGTAGGAGGAGGAGGAGGAGGAGGAGGAAAAGGAGGAGGGTGTAGGAAGAGGAGGAGGAGGAGGAGGAAGAGGAGGGTGCAGGAAGGAGGAGGAGGGGATGGGGCCCGTCGCCGATCCGCGCCCCGTCCGTCCACGTCTGCGATGGCCTGCCGGACGTGGCGCCCGAGGGCCGCCTCTCCGCGGCGCTCCCCCGCGCGCGCGGGCGCGCGCAGTCCTCGATGTCGCAGCCGAAGCCTGCGGCGGCCGCGCGAGGGGGGCAGGCCGCGGCCGGGGGGCCGGCGCGGGGCGGGCGGCCCGAGCGAGAGGCGAGGCAACTGGGCCTTCTGCGGGGGCGAGGAGGGAGGAGGAGGGGGAGGAGGAGGAGGAGGAGGAGGAGGAGGAGGAGGAGGAGGAGGAGGAGAGAGGAGGAGGAGGAGGAGGAGGAAGAGGAGGAGGAGGAGGAGGAGGAGGAGGGGAGGAGGAGGAGGAGGAGGGAGGAGGAGGAGGAGGGAGGAGGGAGGAGGAGAGGAGGAGGGAGGAGGGAGGGAGGGAGGAGGAGGGGGCAGGGCTTATGTCGGGCCTGTCCCCCCTACAAAGGGATTTTCGCCGAAAAATGAAAAATAAAAATACCCCAAAAATACCCCACCAGGGCAAAAAAATATTCAAAAAATAGTCCCCTGACTATTTATCTATTTTTGACTATTTGGGGGGTATGCTTTATTTTCCGTCGAAAATCCCCCTGTAGGGGGACAAGCCCGACTTAACACGAGGCCTCTTCGTCGGGTCTTCTGGGCAACTCGCGGGAGCCGCCCGCGCCATCTTGCTGGCTTCCCGACGGCAGTCGGCGCTAACCGACGCGCGTCGGCGCCGATCGACGCGAGTCGGCGCCAGATCGAGGCCAACCGACGCTGAATCGACGCGAGTCGGCGCTACATCGGGGCGCGCCCGTCGACTACCAGGAACTATCGCACGCGAGCGCGCACTACAGACGGAATGACGAGGACATACGAGGCCCCCATAACCCAGAGATCCGACGTAGCAAAAAAATGCAGCATCGTGAAAAATCACGCCCCTGGCCCTCGACCCCATCTTTCTGCGTCACTGTTCGAGCCCGATCGATCTGTGAGGGCCCCGGGGCCGGAGAAAGGGCGAGAACGCCCGGCTCGAAAAGCCTGCGACGCCAGGATCTCAGGGGAGGCTCCCACGAGCTGCTATGCCGAACAGATTTGTGTCGTCGGCGGCGAGGCAGAGGCAGTCCGCACCAGCGTGCGGTTAAGCGGGGCAACCGATCGGCACAGTGTCCAGCGTGCAAGAGAGAGAGAGAGGCGAAGACGAAGGTGGCCGCGCGAAGGGAGGAGGGGAGGGCGCTCAGACGTGGAGGAGTTCCGCGGTGAGCGGGCCGGAGCGGCCAGCCAGGTCAGCGCAATTCCCAGACCCCCGACGTAATGATTTTTTCATTACGTCGACCCCCAGAGGTGCCGACCCCTTCCCCATGACCAGCTTTGCATCCTGAGTCGTTTTTTGACGCTCCCGAGGCCCAGTGAGGGCCCCCAGGGGCCGAAAATCAAGAGAAACCGTCCGTCCTGACTTTTTCAGTGCTCGAGGGGGTCTGGGTACCGAACACGCCTCTCTGCGCGAGGTCGGCCTCGGGCCCCCCGGGCCTCGGCGCGGCAGCCGCGCGAGTCCAAAAGCTGTCGGGGCGGCTGCCGCGGCCGGGGGTGTTGGGGGGCTCCCACGGCCAGGACCGGCCCGACCGGCCAGAGACAAGAGGGCGGCTACACGCAAGAGCGACCCTGGGTCCCAGACCTCCTCGCGTTGCGGAAAAAAATCACGGCGGGAGGTTTTCCGCTATTGTCGGCCTCTGGGGGCCCTTACCGGGCCTCGGGAGCGCCAAGAAACGGCACTAGATGAGAAACCAGTCCTGGGGAAGGGGTGCGGACCTCTCGGGGTCGACGTTGTGAAAAAATCACGACGTCGGGGGCCTGGGGGGTAAGGGTGACCTTTGGTGCGCGGCTCGCTGAGGGCTGCGGGGGGGCCAAACACGGGCGCACAAGACGCTACTAGATCGTACCGCACTCGGCGATCGGGGGGGCCCAGTGGGCGCGCACAAAAAGTCACTCCGGCGAAGGATCACCCCTGCGTGGTCGAAGAGAGGCGGCCGGCCCCTCCGCGATCTCCACCAGCCAGCCTCGCGACCCCTGCCGCTTCGGGCACGCTCGTCGCCCCGAGATTTTGTGTGTGGGGTTGGTGGGTGGCCCCCTCAGCGGCGTGGTGGCCACACCGTGTGGTGAGTCGGTCGAGGTTCGGGGTCCCTCGACCTCCACCGTCGAGACGGCCGCTGCCCCCCACGGCCCGGGACGTCCTCGGAGAACGACCCGAGTCCCAAGACCGTACGGCCACCCCTCGGCCTCCACCTCCCGCACCTTCCGGACGGCAGATGCCGCGCAGCGGCCACCGCCAGCGCAAGCAGTCTCGGCGGTCGCCGCGGCCGCGCCGCGGCTGCACCTGCTGCGCGGCAGGATTGGCAGGTGGAGGTCGAGGGACCCCGAACCCCAAGTGACTCACCACACGGTGTGGTCACCACGCCGTCGAGGGGCCATCAGCCCAAAAAAAGCTCGGGGCGATGAGCTGGACCCCAAGCGGAAGGGGTCGAGAGGCCGGGTGGTCCGCGTCTCCAGACAACTGGGCCGCAGGGTGTCTGGGGAGGGCTGGGCGTTTCATAGGACACCCGAAAGCCATCCTTCCTTGCGCTGCCCCGAAAGTGTGAACACGGACGTTCCTGACATCGGTGCGCCTCCCCTGAGACGAGATTTGCGAGCCCAGGGACTCTCGATGCGTCCTGGTCTTCTGGACCCTTCAGCTCCAAAGTTCACGCTCGGCCTGTCGTGACCGCGAGCGTTAGTCCTGTAAAATCGCCAACGGAGTATGGCCAGATCCTCGGCTTGGCACGCGCAGGGCGTGCCCAGGCCTCACGCAGGGCCACGTGGCAGCACCGCTGAGATCGGCTCACGACCTGGCCGGTCGAGGCCAACCGGGACACCAGCCACAACCTGTGCCCTCATTTCGACACCCGTCCGCCCCGGTCAGCTCAGGGGTGAGCGCTCGAACTGGCCCACACAAACACGGAGGCCCGTCCAGCAGGAGAGCCTGAGATCCGGCTTCGCAGGCAAAGGCACAGCGCCGTGCCCTGAGATCCCACGTATTACCAGCCTGGACCATATCCCTATCCCTATGCTGGGCATCTCCTCACCACGATGCCAATATTAGGGATTCCCTTATTTTTTGAGGGCGCATCCCTAAGATTGTCATCGCCTTTTGGCGTGTCAATCTTAGGGAAAGGGATAAGTTCGAGGCTGGTAAACGTAGCAAAAAAACTGCAGCACCGTAAGAAATCACGCCTGGAGCCCTAGACCCCATCTCTCTGCATCACTTTTCGGCCGGATCGATCTGCGAGGGCCCCAGGGTCCAAAAAAAGTCGAAAACGCCCAGCTCAAAAAAAAATTGAGACGCCAGGATCTCAGGGTGGAAAATCGCGACCGGAGCCGCAGACCCCACTTTCCTGCGGCACCCCTCGAGCAAGATCGACCCCAGGAAGGGCCCCCGGGGCCAGTCCCCACGGCAGCACCCGGGTTCGAAGATCTGCTGCCGACGCTCTGCCCCGATCCCAGGGCCCGCCGCCTCCCACTCTCCGAGAGGGGCCCAGGGACACCCAAACAAACGGAGACAAATCCCAGGACTCCCCAAATTGTGTTCTATCTTACGGGTAGTCGTCTCGAGTATCCTCCCCACACTTCCCACATGCTTCCCCTGTTCTCCTGGGGGTCAACGATTCATTGTGTCTGTGTGCTTTCCACCTCCTGGCGCTCACCCGACGTCCCGCTCTCGGAGCCCCCTGCCGCCCAGCGACGCCCGGAGGCCCTCCGCTGCAGCCCCTGACACCCGCCGCTTTGATTCTTCTTCCCGCCGCGGTCCCATGGAGGCCCCGACGGAGAAGGAGGAGGAGGAGGAGAAGGAGGAGGAGGAGGAGGAGGAGGAGGAGGCGGAGGAGGCGGAGGAGGAGGAGGGAAAGGAAGAGACGCAGGAGGACGAGGAGGAGGAGGCGGAGGAGGCGGAGGAGGAGGAAAGGGAAGAGAAGCAGGAGGAGGAGGCGGAGGAGGCGGAGGAGGCGGAGGAGGAAGAGGAGAAGGAAAAGGAAGACAAGGAGGACAAGAGGAGGAGAAGGAGGAGGAGGAGGAGGAGGAGGAGGAGGAGAAGGAGGAGGAGGCCCTACCCCCGGGGCCTGCTCCTCGCCCAGGGCCCGTCTCTCTCCACGGTCCCGGGGCCCTGGGGCCCGAGGACGGGCCCCCCACGAGGAGGCCGAGGATCGAGGCAGGGCACCGCGGGCCGAACAAAACAAAGCCCCTCGCCGGCGATCTGGCCCCCCCCCCTCCGTTTGAGGGGGAGGAGGAGGAGGAGGAGGAGGAGGAGGAGGAGGAGAGGAGGAGGAGGAGGAGGAGGAGGAGGAGGAGGAGGAGGAGGAGGGACTGGCATAATGAGGGGGGAATGCATCGGCCTCGAAAGACAGGCACATCGCAGGTACACCGACGATGCATCGCCAAAATCACGGCACGCTTTCCAAGCCACGCGCCCGCGCATGGCCCGACAACAGTACGCGTCGGGCGTCGTCCCCAAGAAGGGCCTCTCGCGGCGGGCGGAGCGGCGTTCCGCCCGCCGCGAGGCCCTGTTGGGTGGCGCCACGCGAACACGATCCCCGCCAACCATCGATTCTGCTGAACCGATGGGAGGCCGAGGATCGAGGCAGGGCGCGCGGGCTTGAAAAGCCCCATCGTCGGCGATCTGGGCCCCCCCCCCCCTCCGTTCCCAGACCCCTCGCGCGCCGTGACGACAGCACGACGGGAGGGTTCTCGCGATGTTCGTCGGCCTGCGGGGGACCTTCCCAGGCCTCGGGAGCATCAGAGAACGACTCGCGATGAAAAGCTGATCCCGGAAAAGGGGTCTGCAAACCCTGAACCCCCAGGACCGGCTTGTCATCCTGAGCCGTTTTTTTTTGGGGTTGACGGTCCCGGGGTCCAGGAAGGGCCCCCAGAGGCCGAAAGCAGCGAAACACCCCCTGTCGTGAATTTGTCAGGACGCGAGGAGGTCTGGGTTCCGCCCGCTGCGAGGCCCTGAGGCCATGGCAGGCCGGTGGCGGCGGCTGGGGCAGCGCGTGGGATGAGATCGTCCTCGTCGGGCTTTTTTCGTGGGTGCCCCCTCGGGATCTTTATATATATATATATATATATGTGTGTGTGTGTGAATCGTATATATATATATATAAAAAATGGTTGGCTCCCCGGAGCATCGGCGAACTGCTATGCCCGACTCTGCTGGCGGGGGCAGCGCCTGGGATGAGATCGTCATCGTCGGGCGCTGGTATCCGCAGCCGCTGCCTGCGGGGGCTCCTTCTCCGCCTCCTCCTCCTCGTCCGCCGCGTCCTCCTCCTCCTCCTCCTCCTCCTCCTCCTCCTCCTCCTCCTCCTCCTCCTCCTCCTCCTCCTCCTCCTCCTTGCCGGCTCTAGCGAATCGACGCTAGTCGACGCCAAATCGACGCTAATCGAAGCTAAATCGACGCGAATCGACGCTAACCGACGCTAAATCGGCGCTATCTCCTCGACTCCAGAGGCTAGTCGACGCCAATCGACGCTAAAGACCGAATTCGGCGGGTGCACCAGGCTCCCATGATTTGCCACCGAACTCGGCTGCTCGCGTGATTTTTTACGGCGTTGCATTTTTGTTCGCCACGACGGATCTCTGGGTTCAACCTGGGCATTTGTTTCACTCGATTTCCGCCACGGAGGCCGTTAGCGGGCTCCAGGTGGCCATCAAAAGAGGCCCCCGGGGCAAAGACCTGTCCCCGGGGGATGCGGTCGGCACCTCTTTCGGTGGTGGCCGAGCCTCCCTTTAGTGAACCTCCCCTGTAGCGAAAACGGCCTACAGGACCGAAACAGACGGACCTGGACCCGCAGAAAGGACGGCCGCGTACGCCCTGACGCGAGCCGAAAACGGCCAATTCCTTAAAAGACGCGTCTGGGCAGGAGGTCCATCAACCTGCGACCCTCTGGGGCCGAGCACTGGAAATGTGTGCTGGCGGATATCTGGGGGAGTGGCCGCTGGCGCCCGGCCTCCCGCGGGCCGCGGGGGGGGTCGAACCTGAGCGCACAGGCCAGCGCTGGGGGGATCGCTGTGGGCCCACACTGAGAGGGCCACTCTGGCGAAGGGACACCCTTCCCTGAGATCCTGGCGTCTCAATGGTTTCGAGCCTGGCGTTCTCGCCCCTTCTCTGGGCCCCCGAGACCCTCCCCGATCGATTGGGCGCGGTGGAGATGGCGCAGAAGGATGGGGTCGAGGGCTCCTGGCATGATTTCCCACGAGGAGTTACACTTTGTTCGCTGCGTCGGATCTCAGGGCTGTGTACGTCTATCCGGTCGGGCGAAAAGGGGGGATAGCAAAGCGGGGGTTTGAGAATCAGCTCATGTAGCTGATTCTCCTGGCGCCTCCCGGCGCCGGAGGAAGGGGCCCCTCGGTGAGGCCGAAACCAGCTGCATGCAGCAAATTTCGTAACCCCCCCATTCCCAATCGGCCCGAGTCTCGGCGAGCGTCGGGCAGCGGGATCCTCACCCATCATCGGCTTGGCGCACGGAGCGAGCCCGCGAGAGCTGGCAGGAGGAGCGGCACTGCTGGCTCGCGTCGCCGGGGCTCGTGCGCGCCTGCCTCCCGGCGCCGCGCGGGGAGCGCTCGCCCGCGGAGCGGTCGTGGCCGGTCGGTGTCGGGGGCGTCCGGGGGGGGAGGAGGAGGAGGAGGAGGAGGAGGGAGGAGGAGGAGGAGGAGGAGGAGGAGGAGGAGGAGGAGGAGGAGGAGGAGGAGGAGGAGGAGAGGAGGAAGAGGAGGAGGAGGAGGAGGAGGAGGAGGAGGAGGAGGAAAGAGGAGGAGAAGGAGGAGGAGGAGAGAAGGAGCAGAAGGACAAGGAGGAGAGGAGGAGGAGGACGAAGAGGAGGAGGAGGAGGAGGAGGAGGAGGAGGAGGAGGAGGAGGAGGAGGACGAGGTGGGGGAGGGAGGAGAGGAGGAGGAGGAGGAAGAGGAGGAGGAGGAGGAGGAGGAGGAGAAAGCTGAGGAGGAGGAGGAAGAGGAGGAGGAGGAGGACGAGGAGGAGGAGGAGAAGGAGCAGAAGGACAAGGAGGAGGAGGACGAGGACGAGGAAGATGACGAGGAGGAGGAGGACGAGGAGGAGGAGGAGGAGGAGGAGAAGGAGGAGGAGGAGGAGGACGAGGAGGACGAGGACGAGGACGGGGGTGTCAAAGAGTGAGGGTCGCAAATCATGGTCGGAAACACTTACGCGGGCGCGGTGAACCCCAGGGACGCGTCAAGAGAAGAAGAAGAAGAAGAAGAAGAGGAGGAGAAAAAGTAAGAGGAAGGGAAAGAAGAGGAAGAAGAAGAAGAAGAGGAAGAAGAATGGGAAGAAGAGGAGGAAGAAGAAGAAGAAAAAGGGGTCATGGAATCTGGAAATTTCATGGTCCCCGCCATGATATCCACCCACTGGTCATCACCCCCCTCTAGGCCGCCCCCGACGGCAGCGCGGACGCTGGCGGCGTTCAACCTCGAACGCACGCGATTGGGGTCGCCGCCGCAACTGCCTTGCGCGAGCGGGCGGGTCGCTGATTCCTTGGGCTCTGGATGCGGAGGAGGGCTGCGAGGGCCACGCGGGCGAGGGGCGGCGCCTCCGACGACAGACTTGCACTCTGCCGTGCTCTTCTCTCATGCTGGCCTGAAGGCCCGGAGATCCGTCGACGCGGCACACCATGCAGCACCGTGCAAAATCGCGACGGGAACCCCAGGCCGATCTTCTGCGGCACTTCTCGAGCCAAATCAATTCGCGCAGGCCCCGGAGCGGAGCCCGAACCCGGCGCGGAAAGACTGCGACGCCTGGATCTCGAGGGAGGGTGCCGAGACCTCCAGACTGGGGGATCCATCTCTGCCGCTCCGTCGCCAGCCTTGCGGCGACGAGGCTGCGAAGGCGCTGCGTCGCGGCCGACTCCGTGGCCGGGAGGCGGGGCCCCGTGAGCGGGTCCTCCTCCCGATCGCCACACGCGGGCCGCCACCGTTCCGGTGCCCCCGAGCCACCTCCGAACAGCCGGGGGCCAGGAGCGGCAGTGGAGGGGGAGGCCCGAAGGTTCTGCCTCGAAGGCGCCCCCGCCCCCACGCATCAGCGGAAACACGGGGGCGAAGAGGCATCCGGTCCCGTGAGCTGGCCCTGCGCGAACCACGACGTGTGCCCCTGCAGCTGACTGGCACGCTCGTCCACACTCTGCTGGCGCCGTGCTCTGGCTGAATCGTCCCTATCTCCACACCTCGATCGACCGTGGCCCACACCACTCGCCGCACCAGCCCCTATGCTGTTCCCACCGCGCAACCAGCTCCTGTATAGCCCATGTCCGTAGATGTGACCCCGGTTCGATGATTCAGAGGCACCCCCCCATGGAATGGGTACACAGGCCCCTCCCCCCCTGATGAGAAGAGCGGGGGACGACGTCGGCGTCGGCGTCGGCGTCGGCGTCGTCGTCGTCTTCCGTCGGCGTCGGCGTCGGCGTCGTCTTCCGTCGGCGTCGTCGTCGGCGTCGGCGTTGGCGTCGGCGTTGGCGTCGGCGTCGTCTTCCGACGGCGTCGGCGTCGGCGTCGGCGTCGGCGTCGGCATCGGCCTCGTCGTCGTCGTCCTCGTCGTCGTCGTCGCCGCCGCCGTCGTCGTCGTCGTCGTCGGCGTCGGCGTCGTCGTCGGCATTGGCGTCGTCTTCCGTCGGCGTCGGCATCGGCGCCAGCGTCGCCGTCGTCTCCATCGTCAGCGTCGTGGTCGTCGTCGTCGTCGGCGGCGTCGGCGTCGGCGTCGGCGTTGGCATCGTCATCGTCATCATTGGCGTCGGCAGCGGCGTCGGCGTCGGCGTCGGCGTCATCTTCCGTCGCCGTCTTCCGTCGGCGTCGTCGTCGGCGTCGGTGTCTTCGGCGTCGGCGTCATCATCGTCGTCGTCATCGTCGTCGTCGTCGGCGGCGTCGCCGTCGTCGGAGTCATCTTCCGTCGGCGTCGGCGTCGGAGTCGGCGTCGGCGTCGGCGTCGTCGTCATCTCCCGTCGTCGTCTTATGTCGGCGCCTTCCGTCGGCGTCGACGTCGTCGTGTTTGCTGTCGTCGTGTTGGCCGTCTTCCGTCGTTGTCGTCGGCGTCGTCGTCATCGTCGTCGTCGCCGTCGTCGCCGTCGTCGCCGTCGTCGGTGTCGGCGTCGGCGTCGTCGTAGTCGGCGGCGGCGTCGGCGTCGGCGTCGTCACCATCGTCGGCGTCAGCGTCGGCGTCGGCGTCGGCACCGGTGGCATCGTCGTCGTCGTTTCGGCCTCGTTGTCGTCGTTGTTGTCGTCTTCCCCCGCATCCCATCTGGGGGTGGGGCTGTAAAACCCTGGGACCCATCCCCGCTGAGGGGGTGGGCGCTGTGAACCTTCGACCTGGGATCATACATACCCTCGCGGGTCAGATACCGAGGCGCGATCACGTGGATACGTTCCGCTCGAAGCAGCCGCGCAGCGCCACCCTGCATCCACGGTGCCGCGGCCGAGAGGTCCAGACCGCGGGGCCACGGATACCATACACGGATCCCGCCCACGACTGACGCCAATGCGGCCCCCAGCTCCCCCTGGAACATGCCCAGCCCACTGAGCATGGCTCAACCGATGCCCATCCCTGGCATGCATGGCCCTGGCGCCACTGGCCGATTCACCCCCCTAAGATGGGGATATGGGCTGCTCCCTTCGGGCTCCGAAGGGCCTATCCCCAACTGGAGGGATGGGGTGGTGGAGCTGAGATACCGTGGCCCGGTGGAGATGGGGATCCGCTCAACGATGCTGACACAATCAGCAGTGCCTGTCGCCGACTCTCGCCGCTGCCCATGGCACGGCCTGGCCCCAGTCTGACCCCAGTGGCTCGAGCCCGCTCGGACTGGCCGCCGACAGCACAGGCAGCCACCAATGCTCGGCCCTGGACCGGAAGGCCCCTAAGTAGCCCTGTTAGTCGCCAGCGCTGGGTGCTGCTACCAGCCCACACATGTTCCTCCAGCGGCCAAGTGGCATCACCACAGCGAGAGCTAGAATGGGCTACAAAGTAGCCGAATCCCGCACGGCGGATTGGGAGCCCATAGCATCCCGACTGGCCATGACTGTCGCCATTGCTGGAGGCCGCCACGAGCCCGCACCAGCCCTCCTGTGACCCCGGCCACAGTCCTGCACGTCGCTCGCGGTGACCGATGCCCCTGGGACCTGGTGGCCGCTGCCCATGGCCCTGCCAGCCACTCGTCCTGCCTGTCCCCAGCGCTGGCTGCCGCCAGAAGCCCCGCATACCTAGACGAGCGCGTTCCACTACTCGCAAAGCACCTACTCGCAAATGGCCTGGATCCGCCGCAGGGGATCTACGATACTTTTCATCGAAGCAAACACATGCTTTTCGGACGTTTGCGAGTAGGCCCTTTGCGAGTAGCGGAACGCGCCTGGGTCCTTTCCTGGCCCCTGTTGGTCCGCTGGCCATGCTCGCCGCCATCGCCGGCTGTCGCCGCAGGCTCCTGCCCGGCCTCCACCTGGCCGTCTGCTGGCCCCCGCGGCCGCTGCCCTGTCGCCAGAGCGGGCGGCCGCCACCCTCGCCCCATGACAGGGCCCCAGGCGGTCAGCGACGGCTGCTGCCGGCCCCGGCTACCAGCCCCCGCTCGCGGCCGACTGGACCTGCCAGCCCTGGTGCACGGCCAGCCTGGCTGCCGTCGCCGGACCACGCCAGCCCCTGTGCAGCCCCACCATGACGCCACCAGACCCCTCGTCCCCACTGGCTCAATCCAAGCGCATCAGCAGTCAAGCAGGCGCTGTCTTGGCTCTGCGCGCTGGAATCGATGGCTGAGCAGACTCGACAGCTCGGGCGTGGCTGGTCAATCACTGCACTCTTACGTGGCAGAAGGGAAGGAGAGTAGTCATAGTCGTCAAATACCACTGGCCCCACCTACACACTACACCGTCTCCGACAGTCCCCTCTTCAACAACTCACACTGCATAAGCAGATCAACAGGAGCCCAGTTCAGATACACTTGCGGCGGGCCCTTGCCTGACATCACCTCGTCTGTAGAGGGGGAGGGGACGGGAGTGGGAAGGGTGGGGGTCAGAGGTGAATGGGGACGGGGACGAGAAGGGGAACGGGGACGGAGAGATGGCATGGGAAGGGGAGAACGAGTAAGCAAGGTGAGCAAGCACGCCCTCTGCGGACACGCGCGCACGAGCGACAGGGGAGGCGCGATGGCCGCGGGGTACAAATGCGCTTGACGCCGACGCGGCAAGTCGCACCAGCACGGCCGGCACACGAGATCGCGCGCGCAAGCTCCCCGGCGCGCGCCCCCTCCAGAGCGCCCACGCCCCGCCGCCGCGGCCCGAAAGCGGAGCCCCGAAGCCTCACCTTGGCGGCTCAATCTCCAGGATCCTCGTCGCGCACGCCGCGCCCGAGCTCGTGCTCGAGGGGGACCGGCGCGGGCAGGCCCCCGTAGACGCGGAGCACCGATGCGCCCGAGCCCGCCCCCTGGCTTGCTGGCGCAGCCACACGCCCGCGAAGCTCCGCGGCGGCCGCGGCCAGCAACGCGGAGCTCGCAGGAACAGCGCTCGCTCCCGCGGCAGCGAGCTCCTCTGGGACCTCTTCCTCATTCTCCTCCTCCTCCTCCTCCTCTTCCTCCTCCTCCTCCTCCTCCTCCTCCTCCTCCTCCTCCTCCTCCTCCTCCTCCTCCTCCTCCTCCTCCTCCTCCTCCTCCTCCTCCTCCTCCTCCTCCTCCTCCTCTGTCCGCCGCCCCGGCACTGGACCCTGTTTAGGTCTGGTGTCCACCTGGGCCTGGCGTGTGAGCACGAGAGGTCACCGGGCCACTGCTGACGGGGGTTGTTAATTTCAAGTCCCGCAAAAACAGACCTGGAGCAGCATGCCAGGGCGGCCGGGCAAGGGGGAGGGAAGAGACGGGGGGAACGGAAGAGGCGGGGGGCGGGGGGCGGTCGTCGGATCGTCGTGGGCGCCGTCGTGGTTCCCACCGCAAGCGGTGGGTGTCGTGGTGGCTGTCGCGAAGGTGGTGGTCGTGGCGTTCACTGCGGTTGTGGTGGACGTGGTGGTTGTCGTGATGGTCCTGGTGGACGAAGTGGTGGCCGTGTCATGGGCGTCCTCGCCGCTGGCGGTCGCGCTGGTGGTGGTCCTGGCCCTGGTGGTCGCCGCCGAGGGCGACGCTAGCGCCGCCACTCGCGGAGTGGCCGACGGCGATCGCCTCCCACCAGGCCCAGAGGTACTGCTCGGGCGGGAGCCGCCGATGGAGTCGAGCCGGCGGCGCCCTGCGGCCACGTCTCCGTCGACGCGCGGGCCTGCGCCGTGGGCGCCTGGCAAGCGCTAAGGATCATCTCCGTGTTGCCCACGACCAGCGTACTATGGATGCGGCGCCACGCGGTGGCGATGACAGTCGACCAGTCCGCCTCGGGCAGGTTTGCGCCGTAGGAACGGGCGAACGAGACGAGCTCATCCGCCGGCCGCCCTCACAACTTCAAGACGGCCGGGACCAGCTCGCCTCCAGAGGGGGGATAGCGGGTCCGCTTGACGCCCACAGCGTACGATGCTGCCAGCCCGTCGTTGTTGAATGGTGCTCTCCTGCACTGGAGGTTGTCGGAGCGTGCGCAGGTGACTGACAAGTCAACGTAAATAGGCTGTCGGGTGGGCGCGTCCTCCTGCTCCCCTCCTCCTCTTCCTCCTCCTCCTCCTCCTTCTACTCCTCCTCCTCCTCATCATCCTCCTCTTCCTACTACTACCACTACCACTACCACTACCACTACCACTACCACGAATACGACGACGACGACGACGACGACGACGACGACGACGACGACGACGACGACGACGACGACGACGACGACGACGACGACGACGACGACGACGACGACTACTACTACTACTACTACTACTACTACTACTACTACTACTACTACTACTACTACTACTACTACTACTACTAACTACTACTACTACTACTACTACTACTACTACTACTACTACTACTACTACTACTACTACTACTTACTACTACTACTACTTTTACTACTACTACTACTATTACTACTACTACTACTACTACTACTACTACTACTACTACTACTACGAACTACTACTACTAACTACTACTACTACTACTACTACTACTACTACTACTACTACTACTACTACTACTACTACTACTTCTACTACTAACTACTACTACTACTACTACTACTACTACTACTACTACTACTACTACTGATTACCTGCTACTGCTACGGCAACTGCTACTGCTGCCGTCCTATTGACTACTAATATACTGCTACATACTACTACTACTACTACTACTACTATACTACTACTATTTTCCTACAAACTACATACTCTATACTATCTACTACTATACTACTACTACTACTACTACTACTACTTACTACTACGACTACCAACTACTACCGCTATTATACTATACTACTACTACTACTAATACTACTACTACTACCACTACTACCTTACTACTTTATACTATACATAGCTACTACTTACTACTACTACTATACTACGACTACTTACTACTACTACTACTACTACTGCTGCTGCTGCTACTACTACTACTACTACTACTACTACTACTGCTACTGCTACTGCTACTGCTACGACTACTACGACTACTACGACTACTACTACTGCTACTACTACTTCTACGACGACTACTACTACTACTACTACTACTACTACTACGACGACTACGACTACGACTACGACGACGACTACTACTACTACTACTACTACTACTACTACTACTGCGACGACGACTACTACTACTACTACTACTACTACTACTACTACTACTACTACTGGCGGTCACGTGCACCACATCACCACGGCTCAACCACCTAGGGAAGAGCGTCCCTGTGGCTGCCTCATTGCCAGTATGTAGCGCGCACCTCTTCTGGGTGTAAGGGCAAGTCTGACATGCTTGCAACGTCAGGCGCTCGCACCGTGGGCAGTTGGACTAACAGCCCAGAGTGAAGCGCCAGCAACGACACAGCAGCACACGGGGCGACCCCAGTACCGCCACCCAGGCCGACTAGCGCGAGAAGACGCGAGGCAAGGCCTGGATGGCAAGCTAAGGGCGGGTCTGACGTGCATGCAGCAGCTGGCGCCTGGCCGAGGACAGCTGGTCCATACAGCAAAAAGTAAGGCGCAGGCGGCAGCATAGCAGGACACGGGGCGACCCCAGTACTGCCACCCAAGCCTACAAGCGCAAGAAGGCGCGAGACGAGGCCAGGATGGCAGGCCAAAATGGCCAGGCGCCTGACGGCGACGCTGCAGTACACGGGGCTGCCCCAGCAGCGCCAGCGAGGCCAACGAGCGCACTACTACTACGACTACTACTACTACTACTACTACTACTACTACTACTACTACCACTACCACTACCACTACCACTACTACGAATACGACGACGACGACGACGACGACGACGACGACGACGACGACGACGACGACGACGACGACGACGACGACGACGACGACGACTACTACTACTACTACTACTACTACTACTACTACTACCATACTACTACTACTACTACTACTACTACTACTACTACTACTACTACTACTACTACTACTAGTACTACTATTACGACTACTACTACTACTACTACTACTACTACTACTACTACTACTACTACTACTACTACTACTACTACTACTACTTGCTGATAGCACTACCACTTCGAACACGACTACTACTACTACTACTAC
>CAUYUJ010020812.1:107184-109684 GCA_963575745.1 Prorocentrum cordatum | reverse complement strand
CCGCCGCCCTGGCGCACCGCCGCCCGCGGGCCGCACGCCCCGCAGCCGGGGCGCCGCGGCCACGGCAGCCTCGCGACCCAGCGCGGCGGCGGCGCGGCGGCGAGCGCTGCCGCGGCCATGACGCGGGGCGTCGGCGGCGAGCCCGAGTGCCATGTCCCCGTCCGCGGCGGCCGCCTCTCGGGCTGTCTGGGGCGCGTCCGAGCCCGGCTGTCTGGGGCGCTCCTTCTCTCTCTCTCTCTCTCTCTCTCTCTCTTTCTCTCCCTCTTGCTGCGCCCCTCTTGGCCGGAAGCCCGCCCATCCGTCCGCCCCCGGGGCTCTCCAGGCCCCGCGATCCGACGCAGCGAAAACACGCGCAACGTCGTGAAAAGCCACGGCCAGGGCCCCCGGACCCCGCCAATTGCTGCGCCATGCGCCGACCCAGACCGAGCCCTCAGGGCCCCAGGGCCCGAAACCGGGCGACAACGCCCGGCCCGAGAAAAATTTTCCTGGCGAAGGTCCCAACCATATGCAGTTGTGGGTACCGCAATTGTGAAGATCTGCTTCGGTGAAGCTCCCTATGGGGCCACGAAGCGCTGCACTGGGCGGGGGGGGAACAGACGCCAGCATCCCAGGGGGTCCAGAGCGCCCTCCCCGCTGGTCTCCCTGGCTGCGCCCGCGGTGGCGACGAAGGGGCCTCCCCGGCGGCCAACGGGGAGGGCGGCGCGGCAGACCCCGAGTGCCCGGGCAGGCCGCGGGGACCTCCGGCAACCGCCTGCGCTGGGGCCCCGGAGAGGGGGGGGGAAGCGGAAGGGCAGCAGGCGAGGCCCTCGCGGACCGATCGGCAGCGCGCCTCGCCGGCTCCACGTCGACGGAGCACACGGGCCCTGCCCTTGGAACCTCTCGGGCGGCAGCGCCGAGCCCGAGGGCACTCGGGACGCCAGGCCCTCGGGGCTCGTGCGCCTCCGAGCCGCACAGGCGGCGGCCGCGGGCGCCGAGAGATGGGCGCGGCAAGAGGGGGCCCGGCTTCCAGTCGTGACTGCTTCGCGAGCCTGGGTTTCGGGGCCATCCTGTGTCGGCGGGTTCTCGCTTGGAAGAGGCGGCGCCCCGCAGCTCCGGCGCTCCTCTCCTCTCCTCTCCTACTCCCCCTCCCCCTCCTCCCCCTCCCCCTCCTCGTCGCAGAGCCGCTTCGGCACACCCCTCACACGGTTCGTGGCCCCATGTAGGGAGCTTTACTGAGGGCCCCAGTGGCAGGGCTCTGGTCGTGCTTTGTCACGATACTGCCTTTATTTCGCTGCGTCGGACCAAACATGCAGCCTGATAGGCGGAGAGAGGAGGACGAGGAGGAGAAGGAGGGGGAGGACCAGTGCAAACTCAACTCGCACCCACGATGCTGCAATAAACCCTCCCTCTAAGTTCCCTCTTCACAGGTCCCTAATCAATATTTACCTTGGCGATGCGGCCAGAGAGCGCCCGCGGGCATGTGCTGCAAGATTTCTGAGCGCGCGCCTGCCCTGGGAGGCCGACGCACGCGGTGGTATTGGCATCGCTGCTGACGCACCTGAGCGCAGAGGCATCTTCGCTTGTGAATCGTGGATGGACAGACCTCCCTTGAGAAAAACGTGGCTTAGTGAAAACGACCTGAGGCCCAGACCTGGCGGGCGCAGGCCTGGAAAATAACGGCCACGGCGCCCTCTCGAGAACCTAAAACGGACAATTCACTTATCGACGTGTCACTGTTGGGGATTCTGTCCAACCCCGAGTGAAGCGCTCCCTGGTCCAAGACCTTCTGCGTTTTACCCCGCTCCCGCTGGCACAAGCCAAGGGCCACGACTGGGGCGCTGGAGCGTGGCCACACCTCCAGGACACGTGGAAAAAAATCGGCACCTGTGTCTCTTCGCACTACCAAGCGCACAACCGTCTTCAGTATTCGGCCCTCCAAAATCTTCCTGGGGGTGGGTCAAGAGGTACTTAGCGACTGCATCCGGCCGCACATCCGAGAACGTAAAACTACTATAACCCCACAACTGATGAGCTGAATCCCAAGAACTATCTGCTAGGGTTTCTAAAATCGTTCTATGAGACCAGAGGAGGAGGAAGAGGAGGAGGAGGAGGAGGAGGAGGAGGAAGGCACCCCTCCTCAACGCACTCAGTCGCGTGCTTCGCCCACCCCCCCTTCCCGAGGCTCCCTCGTCGCCCCGATGCCTCCCTGGCGCTCGCCAGGGATCCCTTGGCGCTCACGGTGGTTTCCAAGACGTCCCAGGCAAGCCACCAAGGCCGCCAAGATGGAACAGGATACCCACAGGATGGCCCAAGGCGGCCCCAAGATAGCCCAAGACAGGTTCAAGACGGCTCCAGAGGCCCCCTATGCGGCCCGAGAGGAATACCAGAAGGATCAGATCAAATTAAAGCCATTGATTTGCATGAGTGCTTGAATGATCGTCGCGTGGTCGACCCGCGATGGCCCAAGAGGAAGAGGCCTCCAACATGGCCCCAAGACAGCCCAAGAGGCCCCCAAGAGGGC
>CAUYUJ010020812.1:87184-102184 GCA_963575745.1 Prorocentrum cordatum | reverse complement strand
GCACGGTGCCTTGTCACCGCACCGTTTGGGGGCCCCCGGAGGAGGCTGCCCTCGTGGCGGGCGCCGGGCCTGCCGGTCACGGGGTCCCGCGCCTCGAAGACGAGGACGAGGGAGGGCCCCCAGTCGCCGCAGCCTGCGCGGGCAGAGCGGGAGAGCACGGGCGAGAGCGACGGCAGCGGCTCGGCGTCGGGAGGGCCCCGGGCATACCACAGGGCGAGGAGGCCTCGACGCCCCGCGCCGCGAAGGCGAGGGCGAGAGGAGGCCCTTTGGCCCCGCAGCCCCCTCGAGCATCGCGGGCGAGCACGGGCGAGAGCGCCGGCAGCGGCTCGGCGGCGGGAGGCCGCCGGGCAGCGGCTCGGCGTCGGGAGGGCCCCGGGCATGCCCTCGACCTCCATCCGCCGAGCCCTCCGCGCAGACGGCGGCCGCCGCGGCGCGCTCCCGCAGCGGCCGCCGAGAGACCGCCGCCGCGGGCCCCGACGGCGGCCGCCTCGCTGCGGCCGCGCCGGCGGCGGCCGCCGCGAGGCGGCGGCCGTCCGGAGGGTGCGGAAGGTGGAGGTCGAGGGACCGTCGCCCGGTCTTCGGGTCCCGGGAGCCTGACGGGCCGACCTGCCTCGAAGAGTGGCGAGGACAGATTGGGCCTGGGGCTCTCGTCGCCGCGCCCCCTCGGAGCTGAACGCGGCGGGCGGCCTGTCCAGAGGCTGCTTCGTGGGAGCTGCGCCCGTGACGGTGGCCGCCCGCGCCGACCGCGTGCAGCTGGGGACCAGGCGCTCATCAACAGGGCCCGCTTGCGCTGGGACGTGCGTGCTCGGGCTGCGCGTGCGGATGACGTTCTCGGCCCGTCCCGGCCAGTGGCCCGCGGAGGCTGCCCGCCCCCGACCGGCGCTGTGTTTTCTTCGCGTCGTCGGGTCCCAGAGTTGGAGGAGCGGCACGGGCGTACGGAAGGTGTAGGTCGAGGGTGGGGCGACAAAGTCTCTACATCTCCACTGCTCCCTGGCCAAGCACTCAGACTCCATCTTTCTGCATCATGTCTAGAGCTGGATGATCGGCCCGTGTGGGCCCCAAGGAACCCTCATCCTCCTCATCCTGCTTCTCCTCCTACTCCTCCTCTTCTTCATATTATTATTATTCCTCGTCATCCTCCTCGTCCTCCTCATCCTCCTTATCCTCCTCATTATCATCATCCTCATCATCATCATCATCATCATCATCATCATCATCATCATCATCATCTTCATCATCATCATCATCATCAACATCATCATCATCATCATCATCATCATCATCATCATCATCGTCATCATCATCATCATCATCATCATCATCATCATCATCATCATCAGCATCATCATCATCGTCATCATCGTCATCGTCATCCTCAGCCTCATCCTCATCCTCGTCCTCGTCCTCATCCTCATCCTCATCCTCATCCTCCCCGCGAGGGGGCCCACGAGCGGCGAGCGTGGCCACGTCGGCGCCCTCGTGGTCTGGACCCTGGGCCGCGGTCCCGCGGATACGCGGTCGCACGAATGTGGGCGGCCACATGTGAACCCTGCCCACACACACACACACACACACACACACACACACACACCCTTAGAAATCGAGGGGGGTGGGGGGGCAGGATTCACATGTGGCCACCAAAGGTATGTCCCGCGCGTGGCATCCGCGAACAAAACGCCCCATATCCGCGGGGTCGCGGCGGACTCGGCCCACGAGGTCACGGAGACCGACATCTTCGTTCGCCCACTGTCTGAGATGGGTGTTTTCTCAAGCGCTGGGCCTGGTTCAGGTGGAACCGTCGCCCCTGCCGGGCTTATAATCTGATCCAAAAGGCTGCGGAGAAAAGAGGGTGCAAGCTACTCCCTGCCTGCTGCTACTCTCCCTCGGCACTGTACTCAAGTCGGCCTGAGAGAACTGCGTGTTTTCGAAGCCGGATCCGGCTTTAAAAACTGGCGCCCAAGTCACTGCTGGACTGCACCACCCACCCTATGCCAGCCAGACGCGTAGAACTTTCTGAACAGACGAGGGACCAGCCAGGCCTGAGCTGGACCGAGTCGCGACGTCGGGTCGGGTCGGGAACGGATTGGATCGCCAACGAGTCGCCCCGAATCGGGCAGAGGTCGAGGTGCCACACACGGCTGCGGCCGGCCCAGGCCGAGGCGGGCGAGTCGAGCCGAGCGGAGGCGGATCGGAACCGCGGCCCCGGTGGGCGAATCGAACCGCATCGGATCGAATCGTAGGCGACCCTGAGGGACCGGCGGGTCCACGAGTCACCGATTCGGGCGGTCATGTTGCACCCCCTCCCGACGAGGCTGTGTTTTGTCTGGGGGAGGAGGGAACGGGCACCTGCAAATGACATGACCGTGGCGGCGGGGGAAACGCAGAACCACGGACCCCTGGCCTGACAAACCGCCCTGACGAAATGGTAGGGAGCCGTTCAGCAGGCGCTGCGTGCCGAAGGCCTGCCCACATGGACACGTGGCAACACAAGCGAACCAACGCTCACACGAAACCACATTCGGAATGCGGCGAAGCTGGGCCGAAAACCCATCAAGGGCAAGCGCAGGCTTGGGTAGACAGGACGGGATGGCAAACGTGAAAAAAGAAGATGGAAAACAAGTAGAAGGGGAGAGCAGATCAGGAGGGCGAGACCAGTGCTACTGGGAGAAGCGAAAGCTGGACCAAACGTACATCCCAATCTGCATACTGCGACCCGAGAAATGGTGAAACGGTGCGCCATCGCGACAATCCGAACAAGTAAGATTACCCTGGCTTCCAGAAGGCAACAGAAGGCAGCAATGGCACGAGAAGGCCTCGAACACCATGTGAACAATCATCTTCTTCCTCTACAGCCGACAATGAAGAGCGTCCCCGCAACGACGGGCTTCCGACGTGTTCTCCAGGGTCCTTGGCGACGAATGCCACACAAGAGTTGCGAATGACATCCACCGCCTCTGGCAAAACAAAGTGCTGCGGCGATTGGAGCCGAAAGAAGAACATCACACCCACACATCCTCAGATCGGTCGAATACGCCGACCTGTCAAATTGAAAACAACAGATCGACGACAAGTGAGATGTTGTGATAAGATGCGATGCGGGCGCACACAGCGGCCAGATGTGAACGCCAACACGCGAAAGGAGCCGAGAACCCTCAGAACCCTGAGCATCCACATCACAGTGGAAGCGGACAAAGAGGAGCTTGCAACTGAAGTGAATCGTTGGCCGAGAAAGCTTCGGAACGAGGAGGAGGAGGAGGAGGAGGAGGAGGAGGAGGAGGAGGAGGAGGAGGAGGAGGAGGAGGAGGAGGAGGAGGAGGAGGAGGAGGAGGAGGAGGAGGGGGGGGGAGGAGGAGGACGGGGCCTGATCTTGACCCCTCAGGGAGGCACAGCGGAAAAACGGGTTGGAACTCCACGCCTGCGCTGGAATCGGCGGCGAGCCCCCGGGGGCAAAAGTGAGAAGGGCAGGGCCTTCCCAGAAGGCTTCGGTCGGGCATGTCCCCCTCCAGGGGGATGCTGGACGAAACATAAGAAATACCTCAAAAATACTCCAAAACAGTCAAAAAGTGCACCAAAAATCGTCACCTGAGTATTTTTGACCAGCTATTTTGGAATATTCTTCCTGTAGAGGGACAGGCCCGACTTAACCCGAGCCTCCTGAGAGGTCTTCTGAGCCTTCCCCGAAGACACAGAAAACCTCTTGGCAGGGCAGAGGGCTTCTGAGAAGACGCACCGCCTTCTGAGAAGACCTGCCCCTTCTCCCTTCCTCCCTTCGCTCGCCACCGATTGAATCTCAATGGTCTCCTGGCTCCTCCCCTCAACGACACACAGAAGCAGTGCTCCAGGGCAGCACGTGGGGACAGAGGCGTCCCTGGCCGGGAGCCGCGCGCAAAAGCCGGCGTGGAACAGCGGGCAGCGCATGGACCCTGGGCGCCCCTGGGGGGTCCACGGGGCCCATGGTGGCCTGGCAAAGACCGGCGGCGAGCCCCGGAGGAGAGGAAGGCTTTTCGAGATTCAAGGCTCTCGGGCGTCGTCGTCGGTTCTCGGCGGCTTTCCAGCCTCGAGGTGCGTTCCAGCGGCTGCGCCTCGCCGAAGGCGTTCAGGGGGTGCCCGGGTCGTCCCGAGCAGCCAAAGGGAACCGAGTTATGACCCCAAAACTACTGGGCGTCCGAGAGGGGGCGGGCCTTCCCAGAAGGCTCGGAAGTCCCCCGGCCATCTGAGAAGTTTTCCGAGCCTTCCCCCAAGACAAAAAGAGGACTTCAAAGAAGGCGCGAGGGCCTCTAAGAAGCCCCACCGCCTTCTGAGAGAGCCTTCTCCTTCCCACTTCCCCCTCTCGCTCGCCGCCGAGCTAGGGGGGTCCTGACATAAGTTGTTGCTCGTCTTCGCACCATGTTGCGGTCAACTTGAATCACACTGGGGACATCGTTAGGCCAACTAGCGCCGTGCTTATACCATCTTCGGTCAAGCGGGGAAAACTTGGAGCGATCTTGGGACCATGTGTAAAGGAAAGAGAAGCATGCACATGCACCGATTCTGGCCAGGCCCATCCTGAGCCCAGGATCGGTGCATACGCCCTCCTGCCTTGGCCAGGAAAGCTCATGCACTGATCCTGGGCCAAGGATAGGCCTGGCCAAGATCGGTGCATGTGCATACTTCTCTTTGCCCGAATGTGGGACCCCCGACGCGCTCCCCCATTACGGGGAGGCGCTGACTTGGGCCCAGCTGACCCCGACAGATATGAAATGATGATGATTTCACCACGGTGCGCTCGCAGCGCAGTCAAAATCAGTGCAGGAAGTAAACGGCATTAGAATTCCTATAGCACTGCCTACTTGTAAGATCAAGTGCCGATGTACAGAGACCTGAGCGTCTGGGAATTCACTTCCGGAGAAACCCAGCGATCTGCATCAAAGGGTCACTGACGTCCTGAGAAGACAAAGCAGACGCGAAGCGAAACGTCAGACGAGTGGAGTGAACAGACTGAGTGCAGCCAAGCTTGCGACTGCAGAAACGCTGTACATCACTGCTGCTTGATCTCTACGGTATTCATACAATCCAGTGTACATGATGAAGGTTGATGGAATTGGTGTCAGCATGCATAGTGTTAGGGCGCCTCGAACAGGAGGGCTTAAGCCCCATGGCAATAGCCGCACGATGCCTACACCTGCTGCGTTACACAACCAGCGACATAAGAGAACACGAACTACAACACCATATGAAGAAAATCCTAGGTCAAACTGAAGTTCAGCCCCAACAATTGCGTAAATCAGAGGCCCGAACATAGCTCCTAGCATCTGCAAGCTTTTGCCTGGTATGGCATAATATGGTGCCCCTATCAGATTGAGAATCAAACCAGCTGTTGTTGCCCAAAGAAGAACATTCCGGGTCAAAAGGGCAACTACTCGAGGCCCTCTGGAAACGTCCTGCTGCTGGGCTGGTGGTGGCCCATTGGAAAGTGGCATAGATTGCGCAACACGATCAGATGGAGAGGAACCAGGTGATTGCTGTGCGTTCATGGAAACACCGAGCTGTGTACATGGAGGGGCCCCAGGCTCGTTGTCCAAAGTCCCTATGTCCGAAAACTCGCACGCCTTGTCATCCATCTTTTTTCTGGACGGTGCATACACTCTTCCAACTACAGCATAATAGATATTCGCAGTCCAAATATTACCTCCGAGCTCAAGCATCACAGCTGCAGTAATGGTGTCTGCACCCAAGCGATCGGACCCCAAAAGTGCAGGGTAGACAAAAGGAATCGCATTGCTACAGAGTGCCATCGCATAGAAGCCTTGGTTAACAGGCAGGGCCATATATGCAAAACCCATTGCCACCCCCACAATGCAGAGTGTTGAAACTAAGCCGACCATCAAGACGATAGCAAACTCAAGAGTTATGTCTGCTTTCCAAAGCAAGCTTAAAATCAGCGCTGGTAGAGCAAAATTGAAAGTTGCAAACCTCAATCCAGGCACATGCTCGTCCTTCAGTAGGCCCGAGCGGCGGAATAAAAAACTCAAAACGATGATCGTCAGACTACTGATGAAATCTAAATGAGCCAACAAATCGCCTGGGACAGAACCTTCGAATTCATTGTCGCCGCTGGATGCTGCCATCGATGCGGCCCTATCTCCTACCTTCAAAGCAACTCTGACTTCAAACGGCTTCACCAAAACCACTTGAGCCGAACTGGTACGGACGCCAAGCTCGAAAGGCACGGCGATACCAGAAACAAACAACAATAATAATAATAATAATAATGATGATGATGATGATGATGATGATGGTGGTGGTGATGATCATCATCATCATCATCACCACCACCACCACCACCACCACCATCATCATCATCATCATCATCATCATGGTCGTCGTCATCATCATCAGCATCAGCATCAGCAGCATCATCATCATCATCGTCACCATCATCATCATCATCGTCATCATCATCATCATCATCATCATCATCATCATCATCATCACCATCGTCATCGTCATCGTCATCGTCATCGTCGTCATCGATCGTGGTGGCGCCTCGTACTTTTTAAAACATTTACTGCAATGGTGGGCGAGTGCTCAAATGTGTCTGTCCACGTGTACATGCTTCCGCATAGGTGTGCCGCGTGAGCTCACGTGAGGCTCCGTTGGATAGGCTGTTGGCGTGCTTCACTCGATGTCCACCTACACCTGCACCAATTACTTGGTATGTATTGATAGATTGTTGTCATGGCAGGGCGGGCGGAGCCCAACAGGCGGGTCGGGAGGGGCATTCAAGTGGGCAAGCGGCCTCCCAAACAGCCGACTGGGCGAACCCTAACCAGCGCGTCCGGCAAGCAAACCCTGACGGGCGGGTTGGGTGGGCGTGTCGGGCAAACGGGGCATTGAAGCGACTTTAGAAAACTGCGAAGACTCTCGGGGGAGAGAACGTTCCTGAGTGAAGAACGAGAAAATGTCGTTCAAGACGGCGATTCTGGACGTCGAAAGCGCAGCAGTTCAGAAAATTGCAAGGAAGCCATGGCGCCGGAGCGATCCCTGAGTAGATCGTGAGGAAATCTCGGGCGGAAACTGTTGTGTAGTTGGGGGGGCAAAGGCACAGCTTGCGCAAAGGATTCTTTTGGAAAGAAAACAAACAGCGCACCAGGGGGGGCATTTCTAATGAAAAATGGAAACTGCTAGGGGACCGGTAAAAATTATCTCGTATGCATGAAAATTCTACACATGCTAAAGAGAACTTACGCATTCAACGAGCAACCGTAGACCCCATCTCATGGGTAAACCGTTTCATGCATCGGGGCGACGAAACTTTCTCAAACGGAGATCCCGCCCAACACGCTCGAGCCAGTAATTACCTATCCCGAAACACCTCACCAATTTCAGATCGCACGACGCATCAACGAAATCAGTACAGACTTGGGTACCACCCCCAAAAAAAACACAATTAACTGAACTCGCGGGATTCGATGCGAAATTTAAGGAAGAATCGCATGGGGAAATGCGAAACAAACTCACCGTGCAAGAAGAGAGCACCAGGATGAGAAGTGGGTGATGCGAAGATATTTGAAAACATCCGTGGCGATTTTGAGGGTTTGCACGCGTTCGCCCTAGAGTAACCACCCACCCGCTACGCCATGTAGAACAGGCACGGACTACGGCCCAATTTAATTCCCTTTTCTTCGCGGCGACGTCACGCGGCAGCTGGAGGACAAGTCACCATAGAGTAACGCGGGTTCCTCGGGCCGTCTCGGCGCGCTGTTGGTTTGGAGCGTCTTGGTCACGGATAGAGCAGATCGAAATGACATGTTGCTATCGCAAAGGGGTTGGTAACGGAAGCGAAGGCGCTCCTTCTGCGCGACCAATAGGAAAACATCAACAAGGCCCGCTAGTTGTGCAAGGGCGTTAAAAACGAGTGGACCTTCATTGAATACCTGGGTCTTGTCCGACACAAGAACACACGCCAACTTGTAAAGTCGGCGGGACAGAAAGTCCTCCGGCGCGAACAGCAAATGGAGTGCAAATTGCGATCGAACATTGTCGAGAGCACAGCGCACAAAGCGTTTGCACACTGACGAGCGCAGCACTGGGCGGCGTGAAAGTGCAGCTGTAAACAAACACACACACACACACACACACATACACACACATACACACAATCACGCACGCACACTTTTGTCGTCGTGGCCCCGCGAGCGGCGACGAGGCATTGAAAGTCAGGTCCAAGCGGTGGAACGCGCGCGTCTACGCCTGGCCGAGCTCTCCGAAACCACTCACGGCCCCGCAACGCCTGGCGACGGACGAGACTACGGCGTAGGTGGGAAGGGACATCAGCCAGGCGGAGAGCGACTCACTGATGTGGATCGACAAGGGAACGCGTCTCTTTGGAGGATGCCTGGGACTGCGCCTCGGCCGCTCGCCCTTGGGGCAGGAGCTGGCCGCTGCGGGCGAAAAAAAATTCACAGGGGGAGAACGCTGAATACGCCAAAAAGATATTACAACTTCGCGACTATCGCTGTTATCGCCTGCGCAGACAACAAGCGATTTAGAATTCGACACACTGAAGAAAGGAATATCAACGCCAGCTTTGCTCGGAAGAAACAATAAATAATTACATCCTTTATTGCAACTACGATTTGATTCGCGCCACATGGGCGCCTGGTCTCGAAACGGCACCGCATGGTTTTACAACCTGCGCGGCAAATTCTCAACGACAAAAATTTGATTGACGCCAGGCATGCTTCAATGCAAGAGAGTTCATACACAATTCTCGCATTGTCTAGAGCCGGCACAATGATTTTGCCGAGGATATATTGCGCAGTTCTGCGTGGCGAGAACGATCAATCAGTGCGCTGCTGAGTTCTCGACAGATGTATCCATTCCACGCGCGACGACCGTCCTCTGCCCGAAATGGTCCTGCCTCGCAAACGGCGCGTCGCGTCATTCGCTGAGTACCCAAAACAGTAATAGAAATAATAATAGCGACACAACAACAGGCAAAAAAAGAAAGAGAACAAAAACAAAAAAAAAAAAAACTGGACGCAAGACGACACATCGGCGAGGCCCCCTTCCCCTTCCGCCCCCAAATCCGACTGCAGGCTGCAACCGCGGCTGCGGCCGCAACTGGAAAGAAACCTCCACGAAAAAACACGATTACGGCAGAAGCGAACGCCCGCGACACCATCGCGAAATAATCGAAACTACTCGCACACGCAGAAAAACGCGAGGTAATGGCTCAACTACTAAACGCGAACATACGTTTTCACATCTGGCCCGAATACATACGATGCAATAGCACATCAATGTATCATGCTTAAATCTCAAATGCACGAATATCGTCTCATTGATATATCTCATCTAAAGCTTACTCGGCTAAACTGCGGAAAACTTGTGAATTCTAATGTGTTATAGACATTGGAGTTGCCAACTGTTTTGTTTCCAAATCGTGCCCACACGCTGCTACATGTCTGTTGTTTGGACAAACTATAGTATGCATCGTCTATATTCGACGTACTCGATACTGCACTACCATATAAATTTGACCATAAAAAAGGTAGTACTTCCATCATGTACTTCGTCTTGTTGCTGGAAACCGAATTACTTGCATCTGGGTGTGCATATGTGCTACGAACAATTCAACCCGTCTGCTAAAGTTGATATGTGCTTGATATGGCCGCGGGACTCGCAACTTAAAACTGAAGTTCTCGTTAAAAGGTTCACTGGTTCAGAGGAACTGGCATGAAAAACTCAGCAACAGTTCTTTCATTCCTGGCCAGAACTCCGCCCTGAAGCGTCACGAAATCTCGGTGGGACACGTCCGATACCTCCCTAAGAAATTCATTGACTCCGGCAATATCTGGAAAACCTGCCGGCAACATGAACTTCGAAGAGTCTTGCATTGTGGACACATCTGCTCGTTTCTGAATTGAAACGATATCGAAATACCGAACAACACGAATTACTGATTGCTCCAATATATATATATATCGACAACACTTGGATCACGAATTGAGGACTACATTTCGATCCGCATGCGCATCCACCGAAAGAAAATAACCATCAAATTAACACTTCGCGTTGCTCCCACCGACGCAGAAACATTAATTCCCGAACTAATTATTTGCATTGCGAACTTGATATTTTCATTGCCCACCAACACATGAAGCATTAACTCGCGTGTCCCCCAACACAAAAAAAAAAAAAAACTTCCACTCGAGTCCACTATGCTGCAATCCTTACTTGATTCGGTAGCAGTAGTAGCAAAAGCACTAGTTTCAGTAGTAGTATTATTAGTAATGATCGTAATAGTAGTACTACTACTAGCACTTTGCGTAGTAGTACTAGTAATAATACAGTGATAGTAGTAATATCGCGACTAATAGTAGTAGTAGTAGTCGTGGGAGGGGGGGAGGACAAGCTAGGTGCGGTCGCGTCATATCTGACATCCTACTCCCATCCTTTACCATGGCGCAGATCCCCTCGCTACTCGCACAGTCGGATGTCGAGCAGGGCAATGATCCCGGAAGGGTACGCGATGCATTGTAGAGCACGGCATGGCATGGCGTAGAAGAGCACCGCAAAGCGCAGTATCAACCTAGCATTGCATTGCACGCCGTGACATGGCAGGGGAAATGACGCCAGCGCTGCAGCGGGAGCACGAGTGGCAACGAGCGGAAGCGCGGAAATGAGGCCAGCGCTGCAGCGGGAGTAGTATTCACATTGAACAATTGTCAAGGAGGGGGAGGGAAGTAGGGGGGCGGGGAAGGAGAGAAGGCACCGGCAGTCTACCCACGCCACCGCGGGCAACCCCGCAACGGACCAAGAAGAGCTGATCCCAGCCGGCACATTGTGCTGCACGCTCCCGGAGCAGGAACTACAGCGGGGATTGAACACGCGACGCAGACCTGGCTCGGACAGTATACTGAGGGAGTGAATTATATGCCCAGACCATGCCGAGGGCCGAGTGGAGCACATAGTTGGGGGCGGTGAAAGCAGACTCCTGTAGATGGAAATCGCGAGCTCGGTGACGACGAGCAGGGAGAGTGGGAGGGGCGGGGCGGAAGGTTTGAAAGAAGCACGAGGGGCCAAGACCAAGAACGCCGCGGTGACTAACTCCCAAAAATCCAAAATGTAGACGAAGCGTGACTGATGACACAGTTCCAGTGATTATACCGGACAACACGTGCGCCGTGAACAGATGCACTGGAGCACTGTCAGCGCGGAACCGCCCCGCGCGCGTCAAGCTGCGAACACGCCAGACGCATTTTCAAAACAAAAACCTCAATTGTTCGCTACATTTTTGAGATACGCTTTACTTGTTTAGCTTGTAATGTATTATTACGCATTGTTTGTCTCATTTTTTCTTATACTTGATGAAACTTTCAATGTGTTAAACGATCTCTTGACAAAAAAGAACAGAGACCCCACCAAACTTCGCCAGAAATCCGCTTCTGAATTGAAACGCCCGCGAACGCAGGGGCAAGAACCACACGGCACTCCGCACGGACAGCACAAGGGAAAAACTACCACTTGTTCCTCGGGGCAACGCCGGAGTCGCGCGACCGAGACACGGCGTTTGAAACACGATCGAACATCATCATCGACTTCCGGATGTAGGAGAACTCAAGGAGGCGGCCGCCACGTCGGCAAACGACGGATGGGATGAAAAGCCAAAGGGAACCGCGGCGAGAGGCGCAATGGCCAGTTCTCTTCACTGGCCGCCTGTGACAAACAACACGAATTGCTGCAGTCGTCTTTGCAGCACAGGCACACCCCTGGCTTGGACAACGCTGTCCGGCAACAGGTTAAAGATTCGCGTGGCTCCAATGGCCGAATGTAGCAGAAAATCAGGCGAGCTGAAAGCAGGTTGAACAAGATGGCGGGCATGCTGGCAGGGGGCGCGAGGAGGAGGAGGAGGAGGAGGAGGAGCGGGGTCCAATCTAAAAAAAACTTGAAAACACGTGCACAGTCGGGCGCCACTACAATTCACTTTCGCCTCTAATGGCGCAATGCCCAATGGCTGCAGCAAGCGATTTCAAATTCATCGAGAAGCGCAAGAACAGAGGCTGAAGCGTGATAGATTGCACACGTGCGGCATTAAATGCGCGACAAAACATGCGCCTTATATCCATCTATCAAGTCTGCATCACAATAACATCTGTGCGCGAATGCTGCCATATAATCTCCCACAGGCGGCAGCAACGCAGCTCCCCACCGCGTCTGTCATGAGCAACTGTGGATCAAAAACAACACCCAGGGTTTTGAAATTAACTCCAGCAAGCCGCGAATTATAAATTACATGGACATGTTCCTTGCCAGCATCGAAGCGCACCGGGTTGGCGCGACCCCTTTCGTGAAGAGTAGACTGGCAAGCGCGAAACTGCGGGTGGGCATCCGCGTCAGACACGCCCTGGGAACGCCTTCCAGGTGTTGAGGTCATCTGCAAAACGACTTCGAGGCCACAAACAAGCGATGTAAACTGACATGAATTGAAGTCTGCCGACTGCTTTAAACTACATATGTCGTACATGCGGAAACCGACCTCGAGTACAGAATGGGCGGCGGTTACTTAAAAACTGGGAACCGGCGGTAAAACGTCAACCTTGAGTACCGCCAGGAACTCATGGAGTAATGCGCGCGAGGCAATCTCGCATTCCGCGCGCGCGAGGATGCTTTCGTGGAAAAGGACTGGACGAGAAGAAGAAATCAAAAGAAAGGAGATGGGGAGGACAACCAAGAGAAGCAAAACAAGGAGGTGTCGTTCCAACTCTGGAATCGTGACGACTTCAGGCATCTGGGTACTTCAAACTAACGCGTGATGATTTCTTCCGAATAATGTGCCGAACAACTCTGTAACTTATATGCAGCTCGAATTCTCTCGAGAACGGTACAATGATCTCTCTCAATTATTAACAGAATACGAATAGTTGTTTCGACCTAGCTCTGGTAGCAAACCAAATTCCTGCGTCTAGATACTCGAGACTAGCGTTCATAAATATGTTCTTCCGACTGCTGTAACAAACAACCCTGTACCTCATCTCCAACTCGATTTAAACCAAAAAACCATGATCATCTTAAACAACTGGCAGAATTGAAATAGCTGTGTGTATGAATAAGCCAGCTATCATATCTATATATATATATATATATATATATATTACACATAGGCATACATAGACGTACATATATATCGTACGTGTTAATATACATGCAAGTAATATTAAGATTAATACATACACCGTATGCTTAAAGAACAGAACGGGCAAAGGGATTACAACATAGTATGACGATTCGAGAATCATCTCGATTTTTTTTTTGATGTCGCAATTTCGATTCTCAGTTCCCGCAAGTTCGTCGTAAATTTCTATTTGCATTCTACGACGAGATCAAAACTTACAATTATGCAATGAATGATTTCGAGAACAAAATCAAAAACATCCAGAAATTACAAAATTTCAAACATATGGATACACGTAGTACTGTGGTGTTCAATTCAAAAAACATCAATTTGCATCGAACGTTTCATTACCATGAATAATTGAAAAACAAAAAAAAAAAACGAAATGAAACATTCGTATAATCAATGATGTAATTTTTAAATCATTATATCAGAGCAAGAAGGTCCTGATGCTTGTTTGACAATTATATAATCTTAAGTGACACAAATTCTGAACCAATTTACGTCAATGTGTTCGTTTGTTTCGTTAGGTTCCGTAATCAGTATATTTCGATTCATCCACGATCACGACATCATTGAAAAGCGGCTGTTTCTCATTTTGCTATGTAGACCTTGAATGTTTGCATTAAATTACGTGTTGGTGTGATTGGACCGCAAAATTACCGAATTCGCAGATAGAACTTCGAGATAAGAAGCTTTAATTTGGACAGTTAACTGATTTAGAATAATTATAATATTTAAACATCTAATTCGATTAGTAATTGATGTTCCTTGTTTGAGTTTGTGATATTCATGTTACATTGTGACATTCAATCGTAGGTTCTTGGATGGTTCCTTAATAAAATACGATGTTCAATTGTTGGGGAAAAAAACTTTCGACAAAAAATCAATTATGATTTCAAAAAATCGGTCTTAATTTTTGTACGTTCATGCATTGTTCTTCGCACCAACGTTTTGCTGGCGAATTCGTGTCTCAAAAAAGTGCATCGAAACAAAAAAAATCATGGTTCTCGGTCGGCGTCCGTCCATGTTGGTTCGTTTATTGCTTTCGAGATAAACTTCACTTTTATCAACGCATTGTGTTCTAAAATTCAAGAACATGTGCTTCATAATATTCCTTCACCAATCTATTTCATATTCATCTTTGTGGATTTATTACATGTATTTCACAAATATTTATGTCGCTTATTTACGTTTTTTTTTCGAATGTTCCTGTAATATATCATGGATTCATCTCTTCATCACTGTTCCTTATTAATATTTATGAATACTAAATAATATGTTATCATCATGTACAATATTGTCAACCACATGAGTTTATACGCATCTGTGTTTCCAATCTAAGAAAAATCATACTTTAATTCATAAAATCGAACCATCTTCGATATATCTTCAAACCCATGAATACGGATTTCAGGCGCTACAAAATCTAACATTTATTTACCATCATTTATAATTTCAAATATCGTAAGGAAATTTCGAATATATCCTCCAATTCGAAATCGTGTATATGAATGAAACATTAAATCTCATTTCTGTTGTATTAATCCCCAAAAAATGAAAATTAATCTACTCTCAACATTGCTCTAAACAACGACACTGCTCTACCTTACAAACAATAATCGTAATTCTTTGTTTGCACCACATAGGTTTGCACAATTCTTCTTATATCGATGCGAACAAATCCGAACTTTTGAAAACATGCACACACTCACTCTTTAAATTCTCCGACTACTAACCATAATAAATCACTGCGATTTCCGAACTGCTCTGATTCTCGAGACTATCCAGAGATTGATTGGATACACAACGGATTTCAGATAATTTAAATATGCACACAC
>CAUYUJ010020812.1:35792-87084 GCA_963575745.1 Prorocentrum cordatum | reverse complement strand
GAATCGACTACACGTAGGAGTGACTCTTCGCCGGAGTGACCTTTGGTGCGGGCCCAGTGGGGTCCCCCGATCGCCGAACGCGGTGCGATGTTTAGCGTCCTGCGCGCTTGTGTGTTGGTCCCCCCGCGGCCCCTCAAAGGCCGCGCACCAAAGGTCACTCTTACCCGGGATCACTCTTGCGTGTAGCCGAGCAATGTGCGGAGACCAGTTCGAGGCCCACGTTTTCAGAGAGTGCGAGCGCGAAGTTGCGAGGAGCATGCTGGTATGGAGCGTGTCTGACTTTGAAGCTCTTGGGGGGGGAGGAGGGCCCGGGAAGCCAGCTGCAGCCCTCGGCTTCCCCGGCCCTTCCCCCCCGTCGTCTGTCTATCTCGGCCCTCGTCGCCCCTGCCCCCCGCATCATGCACTGCCAGGAGGACAGCACCAAACACACACACACACACACACACACGGGCACAGGTCTCAATGAACACTTGGACACAGATCATCGCCGATTCCCAGGGGAACGTTGGGAAGAGATTGGGAAAGGGAGGGGGGGAGGGGCGGTATTTCAGAAGATAGATGGAAACACGTGGGGAATCCTGGGCTATGCGCTATGCGCGTCCCTGGGCGCCTTCAGCCTGGGAGGGGGAACATCAGAGGAGGAACAGGTACCCATTCCGCCGCTACCCTCGCCTCGTTTTCGCCGATTTGGGCCTCCCGGGAGGCCTTCGCCGCAACCGCTGGATTCGCTTCGAAATCCTGGTCAGAACGCAGAGTGGGCGTGGTCTGAGGAGCAGCGGTGTTGCCGCCGTTGGGAACCTGTCAACGTGTCACTCCTTCCGTTGTAGTCCGAACGCACTGTGTTCCTTCACCAGTAAAGCGGTGGTGGATTCTCTACGGCGGCTTGTCATTGATCCTGCTGTTTGTTTGCCACCCCATTTCCCAGACATCTGGCGAAGTGAATTTTCCAGTCCGCGGGCCGCGGAGGTCTGGAACCCCCTTTGGCGCCAGTGGCTCATCCCGGAACAGTGTTTGAAGGTATCCAACTGGTGTTTCTGGTGCGATCCGAGTTCGCGATTCGTTACACCTCCTTCTTCAAATGTCGGGATAGTCCTCCTGAAGGGCAGCGGGCTATATCCTATGCATGGTTGTTGTTACGTATGTTTGTTAATCGTCCTTCTCGTTCCGGATCGCCTTTCTTTCCATGGCCGCCTTCTGGTTGGCCAGGGCTCTTCCCCTTTCCCCCTCCTTTCCTCCCACCTACTTCCTCCTCCTGCCTATTCCTGCCTCCTCACTCTCAGTCCTGCCAGACTGCCACCCCCTCCCCGGTCCCAGACATCCTCCGATATGATTTCTCTCGCTTGGCGGGGTGCACGTCTGTGCGGGCAAAACTTGTGTCCATATCCACTGCAGCTTGGGGTTTCGGGCTCCCTTCCCCAGAAAGCCGAGGAGCACTGGATATGGATAAAAATCAGGCCCCTACAAGAGGCTCGAATTTTATCTATATCCAGTGCGCCTCGGCCTTGCGGCGCCCCTTCCACGAAAGTCCAAGACGCCCTAGACATGGATATAGATATTGCCCGCAGTCTGGACTGCGAAGAGCACGGGCGTCAGGGGTGTCCTTGAAGAAGTGTTTGGAAGCTTCTTGGCGACCTCTCGAGGGCCTTACTGGGGCCTCTTGGGGGCCTCTTGGAATTCATATGCTGGCTTCCTGGCGGCAGGGGGAGGGGGGGAGGGGGCTGGTCACGTCACGAGCCGTACCCGTGGAGGGTGGACGGAGAGGCCCGGGTTACTGTCTGTACTGGGAGCGGCTCGTCTTGGGGCCACTTTGGAGCCGTCTTGGTGCCACATCGGGCCGTCTTGCAGCAACCTTAGCCGTCCAGAGGCCTCGTGGAGCCCTGGAGGCCGATATCTCAGATTTTCCATGCGTTCCGTCCGCCTCTGCCTCCGCGGCCGCCTCCGTTTCCGTTCTTCGTCTATTGCACGCTCTGGCGAATAAGTTGTTCTGGCGGCCCAGTTTCCTTGTGCACGCGTTTAAGCTTTGCGACGCCGCCGACAGAAAGTCAGCACAATGCAACCCCAAGTTCAAATGCCGACGAGCAGTGCAACAGCTCGCCAGTAGTATCCAATCTTCGTGGTTTCTTGGGGCCGTTAAGGTGGCCTCTTGGAGGTATCTTGGAGGCCTCCTAGGGGCCTCTCGGGGGCCGCTTTGGGGGATCTCGGGAGGCTTTTGCGCCATCTGGCCCCTTCGGAGGCCGTGTTGGGGGCCTCTCGGGGGCCGCCTTGGGGCTCTCTTGGGGCCGTCTTGGGGCCGTCTCGGGAGCCTTTTGGGTCCGTCTCGGGGCCACTGCAGGGGCTCCTTGGGCTGTCGTGCCTCCCCCGAGAGCCACAAAACACAGACTGCCAGCATACAACCGTAGCGAAATCGGGAAGGGCAAGTTATGCTTGTGGCCTCTGGAGGCGCTCTCGGGGGCCCCCTTGGGGCCCTCTGGGGCCGTCTTGGGGGCCTCGTGGGCCCTATTGGGGCCATCTTGGTCCTGAGGCCGTCTTGGCCTGTCTTGGGGTCCCATTGGGCCGTCTTGAGGCCCTCGTGGGCCCCCAAGAGGACCAAGAGGCTGACATGTTCGATTTCTGCACGTTGCAGTACGTCTTTGGCCCCAAGACTGGGGGTCGTCAGATGTGGTCCGGCGACGTGGCGCGACTCCGGGGGGGTGGTCAGGGGGAAGACATAATAGTAATGTGGCACTTAGAAGATGTAGCAAGCATGGAAGATTTGATATCTTGGATGCATTGCATTAGGGCGTTCGCCTAAAGAACGCTGCCACGCAGCACGTCACCTCGGGATGTGGATGCTTGGGCTTGCGCCACACTGCCGACCCGGGCCATCTCGGGACAATTTCGGAGGCTTCTGGGTTGTGTTGCCCCCCCCCCCCCCGAGAGCCAAACAACACGAGAACATCAAAATGCAGCAACAACCAAGAAGGTTAATTCATGTTTGTGGTCTCTGGATTCGCCCTTGGGGACCCCTTTGGGGCCGTCTTAGGGGCCTCGTGGGCCCTCCTGGGCCCGTCTTGGGGCCATATTGAGCCGTCTTGAGGCCCTCGTGGGGTCCCAAGAGGCCGATCATTTGATTTCCAAACGTGTTGGTACGTTCTTGACCCCCACACTTGGGGTCGTCAGATTCGGTCCGACGATGTGGCGCGACTCCAGGGGGGGTCTGGTGGGAGACCTATTAGTGTGGCACGCTTACAAGATGTAGCAAGTCTCTGCAAGCATTGGGTATCTTGGACACGTTGCATCAAGGCAGTGACCGAAAATCGCTGCGTTCAGCACGTCACCTCCAGACGTGGATTCTTTGGTTTTCGCCACGCCGCCGACCTCTTGGGGGACAGGCGAGTCTTGTGTGTTGCTCCTGTGGGCCTCTTGAGCGCTTTGTGGGGTATTTTCGGAACTCGTTCGATTGTCGAAGACGCCTACGGCGAATCACCGCCGCCCCCTGCCTTTGGAATCGCCCATGCGGCCGAGCGTTGTGGCAAGAGCTCTGCCAAGCAATCGGACCATGCGTTCTCCCAGCTATTGTGGAAACCCTTCGGGGAACACTTCGGAGAGGATGGCAGGGAATACCAGGAGGAGGAGGAGGAGGAGGAGGAGGAGGAGGAGGAGGAGGAGGAGGAGGAGGAGGAGGGAGGAGGAGGAGGAGGAGGAGGAGGAGGAGGAGGAGGATGAGGAGGAGGAGGAGAGGGCATCTTGGGAACCTCTGGGGGCACTCTTAAGGGAGCTTCCTGGGAGCCCCTGGGAGGCACCCTGGGAGCCTCCTTGGGCCCCTTTGGGACCTTTGGGGGCTTCTCGGGGACCTCCTTGGCAGTCTTCGGGCGTTCCTGGCCTGTCTGACGCCGTCGGAAGCCGTCTTTGGGACCTCTCTGGGCCGGCCTCGGGCCCTCGTGGGGTGTTCCATGGCCGTCTTGGAGACCACTGTGGGCGTCTTGGAGGCCTCTGCGGCCGTCTTGGGAGCCTCTTGGGCCGTACCGGGGCCATTCTGCAGGCCTCTCGGGCGATCTTGGCGCGATCTTTGGGGCTCTTGTGCCGTCTCGGGCCGTCGGGAGGCCGAAAATCATTGAATCCCAATATCTTTCTGATACAACCTAATAATGGTTGTAGCCTCTTGGTACCTGGCGGCCGTCTTGGCGACCTCTTGGGGGACTCGTGGGCCGTCTTGGGACATCTTGGAGCCTTTTTGGGCTGTATTGGCAGGCTCCTGGCCCTTCGACGCCGTCGGAAGCCGTCTGGGGGGCCTCTCTGGACCGACTTCGGGCCTTGTTGGGGTGCTCCAGGGCCGTCTTGGAGGACATCTTGGGCGTCTTGGAGGCCTCTTGGGCCGTCTTGGGGCGATCTTGGGGCTGTCTCTGGGGCCTCTTGGGCTGTTCTGGAGCCATCCTGCAGGCCTCTTGGGCGATCTTGGCGTTATCTTTGGGGTCTGTTGGGCCGTCTCGGGCCGTCGGAAGGCCGAAAAGAAGCAAATGCCAACATTCTCAGACAAACCTGAGGAACATCGATGCTGGGGACCCTCCAGGAGACCTCGTGGGCCGTCTTGGAGACGTCTTGGGGGCCTCTTGGGCCGTCTGGGGCCATCTCAGAGCTATTTTGCTCCTGGCCCTTTTGACGCCGTCGGAAGCAGTCTTGGGGGCCTCTCTGGGCCGACTTCGGGCCCTGCTGGGGTGCTCCAGGGCCATCTTGGAGGCCATCGTGGGCGTCTTGGAAGCTTCTTGGACCGTCTTGGGGCCCTCTTGGGGCCGTCTGTGCGAGTCGTCGGCGGAAATTGCGCAGCGGTATTGATCTCTGATCTTTTGTCTGAACTCCTCAAGTTCGGGCCCTGCTCACAGGGCGTCTAAACTCCCGTGCCTCTGAGCACAAGCGAGGGGGCGCTAGAGCCGAGACGGTAGCAGGCAAAATACACATGTCAAACTACACAATCAATCACAAACTGAAACCAAGCAACAATATGGAATATGGAAACAAATATGAAACATCTGCCACCCTGCTGGACTCACTCACTCATGCTCAGGCTTGCTCAACCTCGGAATTGCACGGATAAGGGTCCTCCAAGCTGAGCATCCTTGAGTCCGCCTCCTCGTCTGAACTGTACTCGGTCATGGCCTCATGTGGCGGGAAGTCTGGGCACGCAGCTGCACTGATGTGGGCCATTGTCCCGCCTGGCGTTTTGAGGATACCCGCTCCCACGTGCTCGAACGGCTGGATTCCAGCGGCCTTCCTCCTCCGTGCACTTTGGTACTTCTCGTCGTAGACCAGCTTCCAGCGATGCCCGTTGTTGAAATACATCCGCAGCTGGCCTGGCTCGTGTCCCTTCGTCAGCGAGTTGGCGAGTTGGGCATCCCCATGTACCCAGAGCATCCAGTTGTTCGCCGCCTGCGTCCCCTCCTTCAGGGTCGTGGCCTCCACGTCGGTCCGCTTCTCCTTGCCCCAGAAGGTGTAGACCGTCGTCTGCAGCTTGTCGTACAGGCCCTTTGAATCCACAACCACTGCTCCTGGCAGTCTGCGTAGAATCCCCTCGGGCTTCCTCCAGTCGATGTTGTTGCCTAGGAGCTCTAGCCACTGCAACTTGATGCCAAACAGCTCGTCCTGAGCATCCACGGCGGAGCGTGTCTCACATGCCACGGAACTGCGGCAACCACGATCGATCTTCCCGGACTTCCAGGATATGAGGCTCACGTCCGCCTCGTATCCCCTGAGGATCCTTAAAGGTGCCAGTCCCGCCACCAGGCCCTTCGTGGACTTTCCGTCGGGACGGTTGGCCTCGGAGGAGTCGGACCACTCCACTGGCACCAGCACCTGTGCCTGAGAGTGGCTGTGTATCACTGCGGGTAGATCAGCACACTCACGGACACGATCGACCAGGCGGTTGGTCTCGTTGATGGTCTGCACGGTGGACGATGGTATGGTGCTGAGCAGAAGGCTCGTGTCGGCCGAGTGCATGGGGCCTGACTGCTCGGATCTCCACCCGATGGCCCTTAAGATAGCCCTCAGCTGGCCCTTCTCCTTGTCGGTGGTCGGCATGTCCTTGGCCTTCTTGCGCTCCGGGGTGAGGTACGCCTTCTCGATGGTCTTCACATACTCGCTCTGGTCCATGCGGAAGCTCCTGTCGGGCTGCTGCTTGATCCGCACCCCCGTCTGCATGAACTCCTCCGACTCCCAGGCTTTCCACTTGAAGCGCTTCTCAATCTGTTCCCGGGCGGTGATCCACCGGGGGTCCGTGTCGTTGCCACCGAGCAGGAAGTCGTACACGTGCGACCCTGCAATGGCTATGATGTCCATGTCCCCCTTCGCCGCGATCAGGTCCCCGAGCACCTCTGGGTTCGTGAAGTCCTTCAGCGCCTCCTTGGTGAAGCCGTTATCCTTGCCGTGGCCGTCACCGTAGAGCACCCACACGCAGGGGTCCATCTTCATCTGGGTCCAGCCGAACTCCTCCAGTGCCTCGCTCACGGTCATGAACCACTCGATCGCTGCTTCCACGAGCCCGTAGACCGCCTTCCTGAGCCGCATCGCAACGCCCTCGGGCATCCCCAGCGCCGCCGCGAGCTCCTTCACAGGCATCACGAACAGGTCATGCTGGATCTCTCTGTTCTGCGTGAAAGCCCCCGTCACGTCCGCTTTGTAGCCTTTGAAGCCCAACCACGCCATCGTCTGCAGCACCAGGTGCCTCGAAGTCCTCGTCATGGTTGGGGCGGTGGTCGGACGGTGCTCGTACTCGGGGTCCATATAACCCGGGACCACAATCCTTGCCTTCGGAGGGGGTTGGAGGGTGGGGGGGTGGGGGTGGTTGGGGTTGGATGGGGGGGTGTGTGGGGGTGTTGGGGGGGGTTGGTGGGGGTTTGGGGGGGGTATTGGGGGTGTGCGGTGGTGGGGGGGGGTGGGGGGGGTGGGGGGGGGTGCTGGTAGGGGTGGTGGTGGGTGGGGGTGTGTTGGGGGGGTGTTGGTTGGGTTGGAGATGGTTGAGGGTTTGTGGCGTGGTGGGCGGTGGGGTGGGGGGGGGGGCGTGGGTTTGGTTGTTTTTGTGTTTTTTTCTTTGTCGTTCTTTTTGTTTTTTTTTTTTATTTTTTTATTTTTTTTTTTTTTTTTTTTTTCCTTTTTTTTTTGTGTTCATTTTATTTTTTATTTTATTTGTTTTTATTTTTTTTGTTTTTTGTCTTGTTTTTTTTTTTTTCTTTCTTCGTGCCCGTGTTCTCGTCCACCTTCCACTCGAGGATCCACCTCATGCGCATGACGTCCTCGGGAGGCGGAGTCACGCCTGGTGGGAGCGTCTCCAGCACCGAAGACACAATGTATTTGTTCACCTCCGTGGCCTTTGCCTGGCCGAACTTCGCCACCTCGTCCGGGGTCAACGTTCTTTCCGAGATCTCGCGCTTGCCTTTTCGCAGCTGGCTCGCCATGTAGGTACTCATGTGCCGCGTGGCCTGCTTGAGCGGCTTCCCCTCCAGGGGAACCTCAACAGAGACCTCCAGTGACGTGCCCTGACGAGCCCAAAAGGCCCGGGCGTCTGGAGTGGACTTCGCCATGAGGGCCATGTTCTCCTTCATCGGCTCCTCCTCCAGGGCTGCTCGAGACGCTCGGACTTGGTCGGCTGTTCCTCCTGGATGGTATCCTTTCTTGAGTATTTTCTTCCGCACTGGTGGTGTTGAACTGCCCCTTGAGGCCTGGCTTCCTTCTGTGGCTTGTCCTGTGCGGGCTTTCTTCAGTGGAGGGGCTGGTTCAGGTAGTCCCTCCCAGGTCGAGACCTCCATGTCGTCCTCGGTGGGGTCGTGGCCCGTGAAGTCCCAGGTATTCGTGCTTCATCGTCTGGTTCATGAAGGTGTGGACTGTCCAGGGCGTGTCTTTGCCTCCCATCAGCTCTGCGTAGGCGATCTCCCGTGAGGAGGCTGCCTGGATCTGGCAGAGGTCCACCTTGATGATACGCCCGGCTCGTACAAGCCACACCACAGATCCTGCACGCCCAGGGTGTAGGGCCCGTCCTTCGCCAAGGTCCCCGTCCACCGGCCGCGCCGTCTCTGTGGCCAGGACCCTCGCGAGCCCTTTGAATCGGCCCTTGGCTTCACCCTTCTCCTTCCGGAAGTAGCGCACCCACGTGCCTGGCACCGCGGACTTCACCGCCTGATTCTTCGCGTTCTCTGCCCTGCTGATGCGTCGCATGTAGACTTGCCTCAGGTACTCCTGCTCGGCAGCATACATCCTGGTGTAGTTCTCCCCGAACTCCTTGTCTTTCCTCTGGGCCTCCACGTAGGGCAGTTCGTCGAAGTCGCTCTCAAAGAAGTGTCCGTCCAGGTCTGGTGCTCGCCCGAGGGCATGTTGAAGGGGTGAGTGTCCTCGGACATCTTCTCGTGAGTTCCCAGCTGCGGTCGCTCTGGCCAGGGCTTCCTCCGTCGTCATCTCGGGGTTCTCCGTCACCAACTTGTCCATGGTCCCCTTGGTGGCCTGGATGGCCTCCTCGGCGAGGGAGATGTGCCAATGGGCCTGGCCAGGTATGGGTTCGTACGCGATGGAGTCGGAATCAAAGTACTCAGCCGCCTGCTTGGACATCCAGGAGCCCTCGGGGTCCACCTTCACCCTCTGTGGCTTGCCGAAGTAGGGCATCCAGCGCTCCTCATAGATCTGCTTGAGGTCGGCCCACACGGGATTCCTGTGCCGGTCCTCGCCAACCATGTGGTACAGTAGCTTGCTGACGCGCACCCGGCAGTTCTCGTCTATGATCAGGGAGATCTTGGACTTTAACCTTCGTCTGCGGGTGCTCCCATTCAAACTGGTCCGCCTGGATGTGCTTCCACTTCGGCGGGATGGCTTCTAAGCTGACCGGCGGATGTGTGGGCTTGAACTTGTGCGCCTCTTCGCAAGCGTCACAGTGGAAGTCCTCAGCCACCTGTAGCACCTGTGGGCTGGCGCCCTTCCTCCGAAGTGCGTTCAGCATGGAGGCCTTCGAGCTGTGACCTGAGCCACGGTGGATTGAGGTGAGCCACCTCATGATCTGCTGGTACTCCTTCGAGCTAAAGTCCGAGTTCATCTTTGTCTCCTCTTGGTTGGCTGCCATCGCCTGGTCGGCCGCCTCCCCGGGCTCCACCACGCACCTCATGAACTCGTGGTAGTCGGGCGCGGCCTCCTCGGTCATCGCGCGCACAGCTCGTCTGGCAAACTCGTCCGGGTAATAGCTGGTGGCCGCTGTCAGACTGCCTCCTGTGAGCTCCCCATGTCGGTGATCTCCTGGGCATTCCAGGGACATCCGGGCTGCCATCTTTGGAGACGTCGTAGCGATAAGCCACTCCTTTAACAGCGGCAGGCCCTTCCCGTCCTTCACGCCGAGCTGGCAGCCTGCCACCTTCACCACCGTCATGGAGCAGTCCTCCACCATCTTCCTGATCATCGTGTGGCCCCAGCCCTCGCACTTGATGGGCCACTCCCAGTGTACATGCTTGCCTTGAGCCACCTGGTCATACACCAACTGCACCGCGCCCTTGTACTCCTTGATGGCCTGCAACCTGCGCTTCCTGGTGGCCTCCGCCCTGATAGGGTTGGAGCCGTTGAAGCCGAGGGTGAGGGTAGACAGGGGGCCGCACCTCGTACTGATCCACAGGTGGTCTGGTTCAGCCTCATCACGTGCCTCCCGAGCCCTCTGGTTGCCGCCAGGTGTCCCCAGCTTGAAACCGTTCCACGCACTGATGCGGCATACAGCGTCCTCGCCGAACTTCTCCGCCATCTTAGTGCTCAGGATGGATGTCGGGCTGCGCGCGACCTCCATCAACTGGGCACTGCCGTGGGCCATCAGCGCCTCGTAGTCCTCAACGTGGCCGCTCTCCTGGATGCACTTGGCAAGCCAGCGCTGCTTCCTGGGGTCCAGCTCCTTCGTGCAGTTCAAACCTCTGCCAGACCACTCGGACTGGAACCCGCTTGTATGAAGCTCCCGGCGTTGGAACTGGCTGAGCTCGCCTGGCCCCCCAGCTGGCCGAGCCTCTGGTTGAGCTGGTTCAGTGCCGTCAGCATCTGCTCCTGGACCAAGCGGTTGGACTCCTTCTCCTCCTTCTGCACCTTGATCGCAGCCTCGAGCTTCTCCTGCTCCTCGATCTCGTCCTCCATGATCGCGTCTACCGTTCTCCTGCGGGATGACCTCGCGCCCCCTCGAGCCTTGTCCGGCTCTCTCGGGGCCTCCTTCGGATCCCTGGTCACCCCGGCCTTCTTGTCGATGATCTCCTGCTCGTTGAGCCATGAGGCAAACCGGGCCAGCTCCCAGCTGCTCTCCTGGTTCGCCTCTTTCTGGCACCAGGCTGCGTAGGATGGGTACTGGCTCCGAACCTGCTGGTAGGTCATGGCTCCGTGCTTCCCGAAGCCCATGTAGTCGGTCGGCTCCGGGGTATGCTTCATGAGGATGGCCTTGCGGATCGAGAGCTTGAGTGACGGATTCGTCATGCCTTGTGTCACGTGGGCGCCTACCTCCTCTGCCTTCGCCAAGAGCTGGGACTTCTTCATCGAGCTGAGACCCTTCATGGCCATCTGCACTGGCGTCTCGTCCTTCGGAAACATGTGCTCCTTGAGGACCTGCTTCAGCTCGTCCACGCCCCAGGCCGGACTGCGCGGTAGGCCAAGCTCCTGAAGTAAGTGAAGCACCTCCGCTTTGTAGAGGCCCTGTACTGCACTGCGAGACGTTGGCATCCGGAGTGGTCGCACCGCACGAGCATGCGATCCTGGCGCAGGTGAGCTGCACCGCTCTGCGGATGATGTTACCCCAGCGCATCTCTTTGCTGACATCGACGGCCTTCGGCCTGGAATATGGAATATATGGAAGATCTGGTGGATCTGGAACTGCGGGTGGCTGGATGCCGTCGGTCGCTGTCGACTCGAGTGAACTTGCCTGGCTCGAGCCCGAACGGCTATGGATCTGCAGCGGGACCCCCTGGTTCACTTGGGATGCCCGGTTCAGCTGGAACTGAGACTGGACACTGGGACGGTCGCTGCCTTCAACTGCGGGACCCTTCTGAGGCTGTGGCCAACTGTTGTGATGAATGCTGCGGGCTTGGCCACACGACTGGCCTCTGCACGCACCTGCTGAAGCAACTGGAGACACATCGGTGACAATGGTGTGATCAGATTGAGATGGATACATGTAGCGCTCCAACTGCTCAGCCCGGTCATCCGAGCTGCTGTCCGGCCCCTGGCACACTGCGGCCACGGGCTGGCGGTCCCACTCACGCATGCTCTCGCAGATGGTCTTGAAGTTCCGCAGCTGGCTCTGGTCCTTGACGCGCTGCTCCAGCAAGTCGTCGACCAGGCTCAGGTAGTAGTGGCCTCCGTCAGGTGACTCCTCCAGCTGCACGGGGATGTCCGGTGCGAGCTTCACGAACACGGCCACCCCAGTCTCGCAGTCCACGACGGCCCCGAGCTTCTTCAGCACCTTCTTGGACACCAGGATCGGGACATCCTTCGAGAAACCGTTGATGGCGATGTCGCCTTCCACGCCCGCGCCCGTGATGCCGAACTTCACCTGTCCGTAGGCGCGCTCCTTCTCGCCATTCCCGAAGCTGTAGACTGGCCTGTAGTCCAGGTTCACGTCCAGCAGCCTGGTGTCGCCATACTTCTCCAAGTTCTTGCGGGCCACGATGTCCAGGGCGCGCTCACCACCCATGGCGTCCGTGCACCCTAAGTCGACGATGCCCTTGCCCTCGAGGATGGCCTGGTCCGCAAACATCGCCTCGCACTCCGACTCCCGGGGCTCCTGCTCGGCGACCAGCGAGGCCACGAGGTTGAACTTCAGCTCCTTCCTGCACTCTGCCACAATCGCGCTCGCGTCTGGCGTGCCTGCAGCTCCCGGCCGTAGACGTGGGTCATGATGGTCCGGGCAGTCCTGAGCCCAGTGGGGCCCTCCACACTTCGCGCACTTCTTCTGCCCCTTGTTTGGTGGCAAGATCTTGCCTTTGCCTCCTACCTGGGGAGGAAGTGGTCGGCATGATCCCGCTGGGAACCCCTTGCCTGACCCCTTCGGCGCTGGCCGACCTCCCCTGTGGAAGCCCCTGCTCAGCCTGCTGTCTGCCTGAGCTTCACGAGCCTGGCGGAGGGTGCGCTGGGCGGTGTGGATCGCCGCGAGCGCCTCCGTCTCCTCCTGTTGAGCCGCCAAGTAGCTCTCGATGTCGTCATCGTTCGCCTCCTCTGGGCCTGGTTCTTCCTCCTGCCACTCGCTGTTCTCCATGTCGGCTGCGAAGCTGCTTGCATCTGGTGCCTCATCTCCGTCAAGCCATGTGCGATCATCTTCTCCGAGCTGGGCCGTATACGCCTTCGGGAACCGTGAGTGCCCATCACGCTCCGCCAGGTCATCGTCCTCCCAGCTCGAGATCAGCTTCTCCCGGATGGTGTTGACCTCCAGCGAGCCGCCGGTTGCCGTCATGATGGCCGCCCGCTCGCGCGAGTCGAGCCCTGACCGCGCGAGCATCAGCCAGCCCAAGACCAGGCTCGGGAATATTTCTGGCATGTCCACGAGCTCCTCCTCGGCGTCCGCATCCTGGTCAGCAGCGCTCCAGAGGTGTGAGTCCTCATTCTCATCGTCTGGCAGGCCGTCCGTGTACTCCCATGTCCATTCGCTACCCTCGAATGGCCAGCCACGTTCGACCTCGACCCAGCGGTATGGTCGCCCTGTCCACTTCCATGCTGGAGCGACCTGGACCGGGACTGTGTGTCCCAGCGCGCGTGCCAGCGCGCGCCTGAGGTACTGGTACCCTGTCTCGAAGCGGTCCGTCCACTGCTGCATTGGCTCGAGCTTGCGGCGCTTCGTCTTGATCAAGAACGTCTCGAGCTCCTGGCCTACGTCTGGCACGGCTTGTCGAGAGCATCTGCGCTCCAGCCACGCCAGGAGCCGCTCCACGCCATCTGGTCTGGAGAGCCACCCAGCCTTGCAGCGCTCGACCGCGATCTCGGCCCGTCCCGTGAGCTTCGCCTCCAGCCTCGGGCCGCACAGGTACCGGTCCTCCCTCTTGGTGCCCTCCTGGTACTGGAGGGCCTTCCGCCTGTACGTCCGCCAAGTCTTGGGATCCCCATCCCAGCTTGGCACCTTGCCTCGATGATCCTCGGTCATCGTAGTTCCTCTCCGTGTCAACCACGTGCTCCTGCTACCATGCGAGTCGTCGGCGGAAATTGCGCAGCGGTATTGATCTCTGATCTTTTATCTGAACTCCTCAAGTTCGGGCCCTGCTCACAGGGCGTCTGAACTCCCGTGTCTCTGAGCACAAGCGAGGGGGCGCTAGAGCCGAGACGGTAGCAGGCAACATACACATGTCAAACTACACATTCAATCACAAACTGAAGCCTAGCAACAATATGGAATATGGAAACAAATACGAAACATCTGCCACCCTGCTGGACTCACTCACTCATGCTCAGGCTTGCTCAACCTCGGAATTGCACTCTCGGGCCGTCTTGGGCGCCTCGGGCACCGTCTTGGGGCCCTCGTGGGCCGTCTTGGGGCTCTCCTGGAGGCCTCTTCGGCTATCGTGGAGCGGCCGTGGGGGCCACTTGGGCCGTCTTGGAGCGTCGGGATGCCAAAAGGCTGGGGACTCTAAAATCCATCAAAACCCGATGGGAAAACCATGCTTCTTGGAACCTCTTCGGCCTTCTGGGGAGCTTCTTGAGGGCCTCTTGGGTTCCATTTGGGGGCTTCTGGGGCTTCCTGAGAGCCTCTCAGGGTGGAAGGCTCGGATTTTCGGTTCGTCTTACCCCTCTTGGGCCCCCCTTGGGGCCGTATTGGTGCCCTCTCGGGCTGTCTTGGGCCCTGTTGGAGGCCTCTTGGGCTATCTTGGATTGGTTTTGGAGGCCTTTTGGGCCGTCCTCGAGCGTCAGGGCGCAAAAAGGCTGAAAACTCTAACATCAATCAAAAACCTATGGCAAGACATGGATTTTTGCCTCTTGGGGCCTTCGTGGGAGGCCTCTTGGATACTCTTCGGCCCCCTGGGGGGCTTCTTGGGGCCTCTTGGAGCCTGTCAGGGGCTTCTCGGGGCCTCCTGAGAGCCTCTCGGGGTGGAAGACTCGGATTTTCGGTTCGTGTCAGCCCTCTTGGCTCTATCTTGGGGCCGTCTTGGGGCCCTCTCGGGCCGCCTTGGGCGCCTCTGGCGCCGTCTTGGGACCCCTGTGGGCTGTCTTGTGACCGTCTTCGAGGCCTCTGGGGATGCCTTGGAGCGGACATTAAAGCCTCTTGGGCCGTCGTGGAGCGTCCGGAAACTCAAAAGGCGAGAACTCGAAAATCGATCAAAACAAAGGAAAACAAATTGGTTGTGCCTCCTTGGGCTCCTTGGGAGCCATCTTGGAGACCTCTTGGGGCGTCTTGGAGGCCTCTTGGACAGTCAGGGACCACTTCTGGGGTGATCTCGGGCGGTTGTTGGTCGTTTTCGTTGTCTGGAAACGCCAGGGCCGTCTTCGGGCGACTTTACATGGCCCCCAGCGCCACGGCAGGGCCCCCGGGCCCCGTGTGCGAGGGCCCCGTCCTCGTGCCCGCGGCAGGGCGTCCCTGGGCCGTCTCGGCGCCCTCGTGGGGGCCTGTTGGGGTGACATTGGGTGTCTGAAATCCATCAAAAACCTAAGGACACTCAATGATTTTGGCCTCCCTTTGGGCTGTATTGGAAGCCTTGTGGGCCGTCTGGAGGCCATCTTGGGCGTGATCGAACGATATGTCCTCGTTTCGGGGCCTCTTGGGGGCCTCTTGCGGCCCTTTTCGTCTGTGTTGGGGCTTTCTTGGGCCGTCTCGGGGCGGCCCTGGGCTGTCTCGGCGCCCTCTTGGAAGCCTGTTTGGAAGACTTCTGGGTGTCCTGGACCGTCCTCCTTCAACGTCGGCGGCACTGGCGGCGGCACTGGCCGTAAGACTTCCTGGGAACATGATTTGTTGGGGTGTCGTTGGGTGCCTCCGGAGGCTTCGGGGCCTGACGCGTTTCCGAGCGTGGCGGCAGGTAGCGCTGCTTGGGACTCTCGTTTTTTTCAAATCCTGTCAAGCGTTTATAAGCATGGTTTGGGGAGAGGGCGGCAACCCGAGAATCATGTTCCCGGGAAGCTTTCTGAGAGCATGATTTGTTCGGCTGTCTTGAGAGGGGGGCTCTGGGGGCTTACCGAAGGGCCCTTTTTGGCCTTGTCGGCAAGCCTATTGGAAACATGGTTGAGGCGGTGGGCGGAAGCCCAAGGAATCATGTTCCCGGAAAGCTCTGGGAAATACGATTTACCGAGGTCTCTTGGGGGCCCGCAGGGGGTTTCCCTCGGGGGCCCTTGGGGGCTTAGTGGGGCTTCCGGGGGGCCTCTTGGGAGCCTCACGGGTCTTCTTGGGAGCATCTTGATGGCCTCCGGGGGCGTCCTAGGAGCCTCTGAGGCCAGAGACCTTGACATGTCGCGCTCTTCGGGCCCTCTTGGGTCGCTCTTGGGGCACTCTTGGGGCGCTGTCAAGGCCCTCTTGAATTATCTGAGGAGCCTCCTGGGCCGTCTCCGGTCTTTCCTTGGGGACCTCTTCGGCCGTCTTGGAGCGATTTGAAGGGCCTCTGACGCCGTCCGGGACGGTGGGGAGGCGGAACATGCGAGAGCGCAAAAATGCGGGGCCCTTCGGAAGGGGCCTCTGGAGGCGCTCTTGAGGCGTTTTGGCGGCGTCGTCGGCCGTCCTGAGGCCATCTTCGGCGTGTCTGGGGCCTCTTGGGGATGTCTTGGCAATCTTTAGGGCTCTCTTGGCGTGTCGTGGTGTGTTTGGGAGCGGGCCCGGGCAGTCCCGGGAGCCCTGGGGGCTGTTGGATGCTAGGTGTTGTCTTGGAGGCGGAGGCTGTTCAGTGCAGGGTGGCGCGTGCTACGCGAAGGCGGGCGAGCGGCCGGGCGGGCGACGGGCGGGCGGGTGGCGGGCGGGCGGGCGGGCAGGTCGGGATTTGAATGAATTCCTTAAGGATGCTCTCTTGCAGCGGGAGCTTGTTGAGTACAGGGTGTTGCCTTGATGACGGGGACTGTTGACTACAGGGTGTTGTCTTGGAGACTGAAGCTGTTGAGTACAGAGTGGTGCGTGCGTGCTACGCGGACAGCGGGCGGGCGGCGGGTGCCCTAGGTGGTGGGTCAGATGCCTCATGGGTGTTGGTTTGGATCTGGTTGGCCTGTCGGGGACGTCGTGAAGGCAGTTTCGCAACTTCTCGGTAGCCATCTTGAGTCCGTTGTGGGACCTCCTCGGGGCTGTTTTGTGGCCTCTTGAGGCCTTGTTTGGGTCTCCTGGGTGCCTCTCGGGGGCCTCCTGGGGCCTCTGGGGGGCTCCTTGGGGCCTCCTGGGGCACTCTTCAAGCGGGAGGCTCGAATTTTGGAGTCGTGGTCCCCCTCTTGGGCGCATCTTGGGGCCGTCTTGGGGCTCTCTGGGGCGCCTCTGGGGCCGTCTGGGGGCCCTCTTGGGCCGTCTTGGGGCGCTCTTGGGGGCCTATGGAGCCGGCCTGGAACGTCGGACAGCCGAGAAGGCTGGAAGGCCAAAATCTTTCCAAAACCTTGGTAAAATTGACGGTTTTGGTCTCTTGAAGCGCTCGGGAGAGGCGTCTTGAAGCGTCGTGGAGTGCCTTGGGGGGGTTTCTCGGGCCGTCTTGGGCCTATCTTGGGCGTCCAGAAACGGTCTTTCGACGACTCGGGGCCCGCTTGGGCCGTCCAGGGAGCCTCTGGAGGCCCTCCTGGACTATTTTGGACCTCCCCGGCCGCCCCGTCTTCCCATGGGGGGTCGGGGCAGCTGTTTGTGGGCCCCAGGCCTGCCCCCCCAGGGATATATATATATATATATATATATATGTTTATGCACATATATATATATATATGTATATATAGATATATTCTCATTATGTTGCCGGTGTTAATGTGCGCGGTATTTCACTGGTATCACCAAGAGACAAACCAAACCCACATGTAACATCAACGCCGTGTCAACCGTCTGCGCTTGAGCCCTTCAAGACATGCGTCCTGCGCTTGCCGGCAACAGTTCGCACACATAAGCCATGCTACTCCATGAAGCATTTTCCAGCAACCTCCCATCTGGAGGGAGGTCGAAAGCACTAGAACGTGACCCAGAAAGTGTGAGATTATTCGGAATAAGGATGGTCACATTCCGTACGAGCTTTGTTGATGCGACACGTAAATTCAGGTGGACATCTCGAAGGCTAGCCCATGCTGGTACTGGATTTGTTTCGACATGCATGCGCGTGACACGTCGGATCTGTATGCATAAACGGAAACCCTCGGACAGACATTACGCACCAAAGTAATCCGTGATTCCACTGCCAAGCCACAGATGACAACAACCATCGCCGAGTAAAACGCACTTGTGTGGTTCAAAAGGTACCAGCCATGCTTCGCGTAGCGACATTGGCGACCTACCATCAGAAACAATACATATTAAACGAAATTGACAATTCTTCCGGACACGTCTGCGCCGTAATGTTGTTTGCTGGCCGTCTGCCGTGCTGGCTACGCTTGTTCTGGAAGTGAATGTTATCCGGCACAGAAAGGCAAATCAACGATTGATACCGGACCAAGGCTCGTCAAGCAAATGGCCAACGTGCCTGAGGGCAGACTGGGCGATACTTGCCCAGCTCAGCAGTGGGAAGAGAAACGAAGTGAATCGTTGCCAAAGAAGACCGGACGCCAGCGACGCGCGGGGACGGAACAGGGGAGCACAGAAGGCGAAGAATGAGATACGCCTCGGCGCATGTGGTACCATTCGCGAGGACAGAACATGGGAGAGACTTCGAAACCAACGCAATGCCCTGGCCTGTGACGCGCGCTCGTCTACACATTCCGGTGCATTCGCTCCTGCCGGGATCCCTTTTTTCACAACGTGGACCCCCAGAGATGCGGAGCCCTGCATGGGGAACAGCTTTTCATCCTGAGTCGTTTGGACGGCCCCGAGGCCCCACAAGAGCCCCTGGAAGCCAAGAGCAACGAAAAACCTCCCGTCGTGATCTTTCACACCACGACGGGGTCTGGGTCCATGGCCCGCTCCGATCTCATGCCGCACAACCTGGAGAAGGCAACGGGGCGGTAGCTCCAGCGATCCAGACCACGACAGCGACCTCAAGGACTTGCGGAACGGGTGCCTCCACATCGGGCGGCGGGACAACGGGGAAGAGCATCGACACGCAGTGGCGACGACGACCAGGCGCACATGTGCGCGGGGATGCATCTTCGACGCCGGGAGCGAAGGCGGGGAACGCGAGGATTTGGGGCCCCTCTAGGGCCTAAGATAAGGCCGAAATCAGCGCGTCTCCCCTGAACGGCGACCGCGCCGTCCCTAGTATGTGTGATACGTGTGCTGATGTGCTGGCTAGCACACAAGTGCTCGCTCGGATATATTGTCCAGTCCACAACCGTGTCTCCGCTAAGTGCTTAGGCCCAGGGCAACGAATGACCCTGGCGTGCCGGGGCCTTCTTTGGTTGCGCATCATTGCGATCCTCGTAGCATGTTTTTGTCGTTTTTACTGTTTTGTTTTCTGCGTAACCAGCACCGTTGGCTCTGGAATGCCTGGATTCCTTCCATGGCGAAGTTTTGCGTCATCGGCCGTGCTTTGCCTTTGTGCGTCACTGGCCCCATTGAACCCTCACCATAAGCACAAACATCCAGACTCAGTGGTTTTCGACCTCCCAAAGCCTGTCCTTGGCCGTCAAACGTCGACTCAGACTGTAAAACCGGTCCTGAGGGAACACCTGCAGATCACTTTTCATCAAAACCCATGTCCCTGATGCTTCAACCTACCCCTTTGCCCCGTTGCCCAGGTTGCCAATGTTCTTTCCGGGTGGCGCGCTGTTGCGCCGCAAGCGCTGGTTGATACAGGTGTGTCACCAATCCTGGCAGGCCCCGCTTGCTGGAACAGGCTTTCATGGGCTGCTGATTGCCTCCACTCGCTTCCTCTTGCTTCCACGTGCTGCCATTTGCTTAAAGCGCATCTTTGCTGTGGCATACAGCCAGCCACTATTCGGAGTAGACGCATTCGCATCGCAAACGTGTATCAATCGCGGTCCTTTGCAACGCTCCAGACACGCTGTCAAAACGAATGCGACATATCCTTTCTGTCCTCGAACACTAGCTGGAACTGGTGTTCACAGCAGGCGGAAAACCGTTGCCCAGGAAACAACTGGCGGTCAGTGTCTGCACTGCATGCTTCCAATACCAGGGAATTGGCTGCACTCGGCAAATGATGTCCTGGACAAGCCTGGCGATACCTTGGCAGCCCCGTGCGTAAAATAAGCTCAAATCGAAATCAAACGCACACAAACAAACGTACCCACCTTTCCGGGTTCGTGAGCCACCGAACCTTCAACTGACCGGGGATGAAACAATGCCCATGTCAAACTTGATGAAAGACAGGCGGCACGCTCCACCGGTCCCAACAGGCAAACCGCAAATGGATCCCAACTGGATGTCGAGGGGGGATCAAGTGCCATTCCGCGTTGCGCTGGCGCGCCTGGCACAGACGCGTCGCGCATATGGCGCGCCAGGGCCGACTGGAGCGCGTGACGTACTTGCCACTCACGGTGCATCTGGCGCCCCCCTGGGCCCTTGGCCACCTTGCGAGATTGGCGCACCTGGTGTATGCATTGGTTCCAAGTGTCCTTCCATCGGATGCTGGCCACCGCCTGTGCTGAGTCTCTGGTGCTGCCTGTGCTGTGAGAGAGCGGGTGTGGGTGCGCGAGGCAACCTGAGTCACTCCAATTGGGAATGGACTCCGCCCCACCCTACCAAGCCCCGCCTCACACCGCCCTGCCGTGCCCATCCACTCACCCTGCTCAGGGCATCGGCCTGCCTCGCGCGCCCACAGCAGCGCCAGATGAGCTTCTGGGGCAGCTTGAGGCCCACGACGGCCAAGACCTCCCCTCCCTCCGATTCGGTACTCGATTAATGCTCCAGCCCGCCATCTGCCAGCGGCTGCGCTCTGGATGCATAAACCACTGATCATATCCTCCACCGTGGGATGAGCACGTGCGCAGTGGTGAATGGCAGGGAGGTTATCTCGGCGCTTGCCAAAGGTGCTCCTGGCCAAAGGTGTCCCCAGCTGTGCGCGCCATGTTGGGGTTCCTGGGGCTCTCTGGACCTCCCCCCCCCCCCTCCTCCTCTTCCTCCTCCTCTCCTCTCCTCCACTCCTCCTCCTCCTCCTCCTCCCCTCCTCCCTCCTCCTCCTCCTCCTCCTCTCCTCCTCCTCCTCCTCCCTCTTCCTCTTCCTCCTCCTCCTCCTCCTCCTCCTCCGCCCTCCTCCTCCTCCTCCTCCTCCTCCTCCTCCTCCTCCTCCTCCTCCTCCTCCTCCAGCACCCTCCTCCGAGATCGGAGGGGCCGCACCCGCTCCGGACCCCGAGCGCCGAGCGTATCCACGTCCGCGCCCTCGCGATTCGGACTCTGGGGCGCGATCCCGCGGGTACGCGGTCGCAGAGACACGCTCCCCGCAGGGCTGGGTTGTGCCGTGTCTGCCAATCAAATGACTTGTAGAGGTTCCGTAAGAGCGAAGCGGTGAAGCTAGAGAGTAATTCCGGCGCTGGCGGGCTAGTTGGCCCAAAACATCTCGACGGATGTTTTGCATAATTTTGGTCGCTTGAAAATGATGTTCTCGAGATTTGAAAATTCGTCAGAGCTCCAATCCGCGAACAAAAACGCCCCGGAGCTGCGGGGCCGCGGCCCAGGGGCCCGGCCCGTGAGGCCGCGGGTACGGATGTGTCTGCCGCCCACGAGGGAGCCCGCCCCCGCCCGAGACGCCCCTGGCCAAAGAGAGGTCCGGCAGCGCCCCGGAGGATTCCCAGGAAGCCCATGCAAGAGACCCCGGCACGGCGGCGGCATGGGTCGCATGCCGGCATAGGCACTTCGTTCAGCTGGGTTCAACACGCGCAGTACCGTCTAAACTCGCAGCCTGGACTTGCAGTCGAGAAATGCTTTGCAAGTTCGACGAGGCCTCTCGTGGAGCTGTTTGCGCTTCCCGTCGGCGTCGGACGCAGGGGTTGGACCTCCCCTGCTCCACCTCCTCCCTCTCCTCCCCCTCGCCCCTAATGCGGCACTAGTCCATTACCCCGACCATCGGCGGACGCAGCGCTGCTGCGACTTTCGATGCGAATGCCATTGGGATGTGCTGAGTGAGCTCGCAGAGCAACATAACCACATACCAATCAAGGGTAGTGGGCGGCTGCGCGGCGACAGTGTGACACGTGCCCAGCTGCTTCTCGCGTGCTGTGCACTTTCGAAACTGGCCGAATCGAACCTACACCCCCTCCTACATCCTGTCTTTTCCGGCACCTCCCTGCCATTCCCCTTGAAACTCCAGTGCGGCCCAATAGCCGTGTAGACGAGGACGAGTTGGGGAGCGTTGATGCTTCGCACAATGGGGTGCCAATTCGGCAGGGGCACAGTGGGCACAAGGAAAGCCTTTGGATGAAGCCACGCACTTGCAAGATGGCCGACGCGGGAGTAAGAGGAATACACATAACATTACCCTGTGACGTACCCAACCCATTTGTATCATGGGAAACGAGGAGCTGGCCGAAAATTGCATGGACAATCAAATTGCAGGATCCGTTGTTTGATATGTAAGCTACTTGGGGCACGCGCCTATGGCATGATGCGCAGGAGAACCATACAAGAACGAGGGGCGACAACTACAGGCTCGAAGAGGACATGGGGAGTCGGGAACGAAGAGCAGGAGAAAGACGTGCGGGAAGCCCAGTGTGCTGTGCCCCTCAGCAGCCCTCGAAAGTGGCGACAGTTTCACAGATCGCAGCCCCCCAGGGATGGCGAGGACTAATTTGAATCTGCGGCGAGTACCCACTGTGCTGGGCCTCCCCAGCAGCCCTCGAAAGTGGCGACAGTTTCACAGATCGCAGCCCCACAGGGATGGCAAGGTCTAATCTGGGTCTGCGGTGAGTACCCACTGTGCTGTGCCCCTCAGCAGCCCTCGAAAGTGGCGACAGTTTCACAAATCGGAGCCCCCCAAGGATGGCGAGGTCTAATCTGAATCTGCGGTGAGTACCCGCTGTGCTGTGCCCCTCAGCAGCCCTCGAAACTGGCGACAGTTTCACAGATCGCAGCCCCCCAGGGATGGCAAGATCTAATCTGAGTCTGCGGTGAGTAACCACTGTGCTGTGCCCCTCAGCAGCCCTCTAAAGTGGCGACGGTTTCGCAGATCGCAGCCCCCCAGGGATGGCGAGGTCCAATTTGAGTCTGCAGTGAGTACCCACTATGCTGGGCCCCTCAGCAGCCCTCGAAAGTGGCGACAGTTTCACAGATCGCAGCCCCCCAGGGATGGCGAGGTCTAATCTGAGTCTGCGGTGAGTACCCACGGTGCTGTACCCACCAGCAGCCCTCGAAAATGGCGACAGTTTCGCAGATCGCAGCCCCCCAAGGACGGCGAGGTCCCGGTCGTGTCCGCGCGGTGCCTCACCTTGCAGGACCCACCAGCAACCCTCGAAAGTGGCGACAGTTTCGCAAATCGCAGCCCCCCAGGGACGGCGAGGTCCCGCTCAGGTCCGCGCGGTGCTTCACTCTGCATGACCCACTAGCAGCCCTCGAAAGTGGCGACATTTTCGCAAATCGCACCCCCCCAGGGGCGGCGAGGTCCCGCTCAGGTCCGCGCGGTGCCTCACCCCGCAGGACCCACCAGCAGCCCTCGAAAGTGGCGACGATTTCGCAGATCGCACCCCCCCAGGGACGGCGAGGTCCCGCTCAGGTCCGCGCGGCGCCTCACTCCGCAGGACCCACCAGCAGCCCTCGAAAGTGGCGACAGTTTCGCAGATCGCAGCCCTTCAGGGACGGCGAGGTCACGTTTGGGCCAGCGGTGAGTGCCCTCTCTGCTGGCCTCCCCAGCAGCCCTCGAAAGTGGCGACAGTTTCGCAGATCGCAGCCCCCCCCTGGGACGGCGAGGTCCCGTTTGTGTCCGCGGTGGGTACCCTCTCAGCTAGCCCCCCCAGCAGCCCTCGAAAGTGGCGACAGTTTTGCAGATTGCAGCCCCCCAGGGACGGCGAGGTCCCGTTTGGGTCCGCGGTGGGTACCCTCTCCGCTGGCCTCCCCAGCAGCCCTCGAAATTGGCGACAGTTTCGCAGATCGCAACCCCCCAGAGACGGCGAGGTCCCGTTTGGGTCCGCGGTGGGTACCCTCTCCGCTGGCCTCCCCAGCAGCCTTCGAAAGTGGCGACAGTTTCGCAGATCGCAGCCCCCCAAGGACGGCGAGGTCCCGCTCGTGTCCGCGGTGGGTACCCTCTATGCTGGCCTCCCCAGCAGCCCTCGAAAGTGGCGACACTTTCGCAGATCGCACCCCCCCAGGGACGGCGAGGTCCCGTTTGGGTCCGCGGTGGGTGCCCTCTCTGCTGGCCTCCCCAGCAGCCCTCGAAAGTGGCGACAGTTTCGCAGATCGCAGCCCCCCAGCGACGGCGAGGTAGTGTTTGGGTCCGCGGTGGGTACCCTCTCCGCTGGCCTCCCCAGCAGCCCTCGAAAGTGGCGACAGTTTCGCAGATCGCAGCCCCCCAAGGACGGCGAGGTCCCGCTCGTGTCCGCGGTGGGTACCCTCTCTGCTGGCCTCCCCAGCAGCCCTCGAAAGTGGCGACACTTTCGCAGATCGCACCCCCCCAGGGACGGCGAGGTCCCGTTTGGGTCCGCGGTGGGTACCCTCTCCGCTGGCCTCCCCAGCAGCCCTCGAAAGTGGCGACAGTTTCGTAGATCGCAGCCCCCCAGGGATGGCGAGGTCAAAGGCGGGGGGGAAGAGAGGGACGGGAAGGAAGGAAGGAAGGAAGGAGACGCGCGAGCAGCGCTCTATTCAAAACGAGAACCCAACGCAGGAGGGTTGGTAATAAAAAAGCAGAGAGAGGCACACACACACATAGAGGCTTCGAGATTTGGATTTACATATAACGCACGCACACGTGTGTATACATGTGTACACACAAGTTAGATGTGTCAGTTTACGGTCGATTCATATATTTATACCTATACGACAACCCTTCGGGTGATAAGGAGGTTCGGGGGGGAGGAACCAACGTCTCACTCGATCGGTCTCACTATCGATCGCACTATCGATCTCAGTATCGGTCTCGCTCGATCGATCTCCCTCGATCGATCTCACAATCGATCTCACAATCGATCTCACTCGATCTATCTCACACTCGATCTCACTCGATCATCATCATCATCATCGTCCTCATCATCATCAGCATCATCATCATCAGCATCACCATCATCATCACCAGCATCAACATCAGCATCATCATCATCAGCAACATCATCATCAGCATCACCATCATCATCATCATCATCATCATCATCATCATCATCTCATCATCAACATCATCTCATCATCATCATCATCATCTTATCATCTTATCATCTTATCATCTTATCATCTTATCATCTTATCATCTTATCATCATCATCATCATGATCGCGGGACACCGCGGGACACCGGCGGGACACCGCGGGGCACCGCGGGACACCGCGGGACACCGCGGGACACCGGCGGGACACCGCGGGCCACCGGCCGCCCGGAAGGGAGACATTTGGTCCGGCCGCGCCTCAGCCACACGGGACACCAGCGGGACACCGGCGGGACACCGCGGGCCACCGGCCGCCCGGAAGGGAGACATTTGGTCCGGCCGCGCCTCAGCCACAGTAGACTTTCTTCTCGCCCGCCCACGCAACTTAGCCTCGCCCGCACGCACGGCACGCACGAACACGAAACCGAAATCGATTTCCCGGTAGGGGGCCTCTCCGTTCCACTTCGATCTCACCCCCTCACCTCCGATATACAGAGAGAGAGAGAGACAAATAGAGAGAGAGAGAGAGAGAGAGAGAGAAAGGGATGTACTAATACACACATCTATAAATACATGTATACACAAAAATAAGAGGGAGAGCGAGAAATAGAGCGAGAGAGAGAGAGAGAGGGATAGAGAGAGAGAGAGAGAGAGAAACCAAACGACAGATAGTATGAGGGAGAGGGAGGGAGAGAGAGAGAGAGAGAGAGACAGAGAACGAGAGATAGAGAAAAACAGCGAGAGAAAGAGAGAGAGAGAGAGAGAGATAGAAAGTGGGGCGCCTCGCTGAGTTGACATCTTCTGATGAATTCTTCATCCCCGTGTGTGTTGACGTCGGTCTCGCCCCGACGCGCGTGCGGATCGCCTCTGCCGCGCTGCGACAACAAAGTGTGTTGACGTCTTGGTGTGACGTCGAATTTCTGGGGCTAGCGAGGGCCGCGCTTCGAAAATTCGTGCAATCTCTCTCCATTCTGCTCCCGATGAAAAAAATGCCGACGTGCCTCCTCATCACTTTCGTCCGCCTATCGTCGTCCTCTCCCCCCTTCTCCTTTTCCTTCTTCTCCTTCCCCGTCGTCCTCTTTTTCTCCCTCCTCCTCCTCCTCCTCCCTTTCGTCGTCTGCCTATCCCTCCCCTTCCCTTCCTTCTCCTCCTCCTACTGCTCCGTCTCCCCTTCCGCCCCGCAATTCCTAGCTCTCATCCTCCCATTTCTCCTCTGACTCCTTCTCTCGCTCCTCCTCCTCGTCCTCACTCACCTCCTCCTTCTTCTTCTTCTTCTACTTCCTCCTCCCTCTTCTCCTTCCCCTCCTCCTCCTTCTCCTCCCTCTCCCCCTTCTCCTGATTTCCTTCCTCCTCCTCTCCAGATTTCTGTCCCGCTCCCCCTTCCCGTCCTGATTCTCCCCCTCTGCCTCCTCCTCCTCCTCTTTTCCCTCTTCCAGCCTCTTCCACTCTACAAGTGCACGATCTGAATACTACTCTTCGCTCTCCCCCGACCCCTTTCGCGTATTGTTTTCGGCACATCAGATCCCCAATGCATGATCGATTCTATTTGTTTTTCCAATCGGAGCGTCTGCGGTATTTCCAGAATGGCGCTCCCGCTACAATGTTAGCTCTACGTTCTGGCCCCCGGTCCTTCCAAACCGTATTCCCGCTGCAATGCTGACCTCATTTCTTTGTTGCGGATCTTCCAAGCCGCATTCCCACTGCAACGTTGGCTCTCATTTTACGCTCCCGCTCTTTCCGAACCGTCGTTGTTCTCGACCAGCGCTAATGTTTTCACACCGATTACTTATATTTCCAATCCTGTGTCATATCGGTTTTCCCTCAGAACCGATTGTCGAACAGGAGTCGTGTTCTCGACCAGACGACGCTCTGTCGTGCTCTTCTACGCCGTGGTACGCTGTGCACTACCATACATCTCATACCCTCTCGGGATCATTGCCCTGCTCGGCATCCGACTGTGCAAACGATGCCGGAGAAAAGCCCCACTCATAACCATTTTAGGGCTATAGGGCTATGGGGCTGTAGGGCAATAGGACCATTGGGCTACAGGTCGATAGTGCTTTAGGGCTATAGGACTATAGGCATATAGAGCTATAGGGCTATGGGGCTATAGGGCTGTAAGGCTATAAAGGCTATAGGGCGATAGGGCTATAGGGCAATGGGTCTATAGGGCTATAGGACTATGGGGCGATTGGGCTATATGGCTATATGGATATAGGGCTATAAGGCTATGGGGCTACAAGGCTATAGGGCTATAGTGCTATAGGGCTATAGGGCTATACGGCTATAAGGCTATAAGGCTATGGGGCTATATGGGGCTATAGGGCTACATGGCTATAGGGCCATAGGGCTATATGTCTATAGGGCTCTTGGGCTATAGGGCCATACTGCGATAGAGCTATATGGCTATAAGTCTATGGGGCTGAAGGGCTACAGGGCTACAGGGCTATAGTGCTATAAGGCTATACGGCTATAGGGCTATAGGGCTAGGGGGCGATAGGGCTATACGGCGATAGGGCTATAAAGCTATAGGGCTATAGGGATATAAGGCTACCGGGCACCCAAGCACCCTGGCACCTGGGCACCTGAGCACCCGTGCACTGGGACGTGCCGCCGAAAGGCGCCACACCTCACCTAACCATATTAATCCGCTAGGGCCCCTAGAGAGGCAAGCTCTGATTGGGGACTCAAGGGGATTTCTACGACCCAGTAAGGGGTGGTGGGGCGGGGCAGGAGGTCAGATAAGACGCGTGCGCAGCTAGCTTGGTCTCCCCTTCTTCCTCCTCCTCTGTCGTCGTCGTCGCTTTTCTGCTGCTGTTCATCCTCCTCATCCCTCATCCCCTATCCTTATTTGTTTGCGCCCGTTCCCCCCGTTCCTTCCTTTGTCCCTCCTCCTTCTCCTCCTCCTCCTCCTCCTCCTCCTCCTCCTCCTCCCCCGCCTCGACCATCCAACTTCTTTTCAGATTAACTGTACTGGCCACAGCGTCAAGCGTAGCTGCAGGACGTCCCGTGCGTGATGCATGATACGGCGTAATATCTTTCAACCATCAAGCTCATAGTGTCCAACATGAGCACGGATGGAGAGCCTGTGGTTTCAAGTTCGGCCCTCACCTGGGGCGCCCACAATTTCGGCGGCTGGAAGTCTGATCATGCTCTGGCTGTGGTTTGGCAATCGCTGGAAAACGTTGGGCACATGTCATGCTAGCCCCTGTGGGATCCAAGGGGCAGGCGCGCAGATGGCTTCTGAGTTTGTAGCCAGATTATCGCTTCAGTCTTCTTTGTAACTTTTGACCGCACGCTTGAATTCCCTAACAACTGCAAGGACGAAGCCAATTTCAATTCGGTCATGCAGTTTAGCCCTCACCATACTAACGCATACGGAGGGGCGGTGGCACCTTTGCAACAGACGGCTGTCGCTCCCGTAATCCATTTGCTACCGGATGCCTGGCTGGGTGGCAATTCTTCCTCTCAAAACAACAGCATGTTGTACCTCTTGCCCTTCGGATTCGGACCTGGCACAGTGTGTGTGTGTGTGTGTGCGCTTCGAAACCGCCGTGGCTCCATCACGCAAACCCAAACACGATTGCCATTCCTGCGAGCACTCGGTGCAACGACACAAATACCTGTATTGACCTACGAAGGGGCGGCGGCTTGGCGCGGAACTGTGCGCTCCAACATCAAAGGCGTTTGCTCGTCTTACCTGGGTCATGCCCTCATCCATTTCCTCGCCCCCTCCTTCTTCCCTTCTCCGTCCCCCTCCTCCTTCTCCTCCTCCTCCTCCTCCTTCTTCTCCTCCTCCTCCTCTTAGTTCTCCCTCGCCACGCCGTTGTCCCTCCCCCTGCGCCTGCTCTACCTCTCCCTGCTCCTTCTCCTCCTCCCCCAACCTCTCCAACCAATCACTTGGCATCGCAGTGCCGTGAAACGTGTGGGTAGGGTGACTGGACAGTCTTCAGTGGGACGTCTCGCTGTTCATGGTCCTGAACCACAGCGCTCCCGACAATGTCACGGATGCAGGCTGGGTTGCTTTCACCATGTTAAAATGACATGACATTAGCGCCGTGCGCCGTTGTCGTACATCTTTCCAGCAACTGGACAGGCGGGAGGCAACTGACTTTCACATATGGCTCTCGTCTTATCGCAGCGCACCTTTTTTGGTGTCTTTTCGTTTTGACATTTCCCCTTACTTACGCGCATGGAACAAGTCAAACTGTTCACCTTTCGTCATCGCATCAACACCTCGCGCATTTGTTCTAGATTGCTGGGTACTCACTATGCATGGCGGTTCTTCTTCAACATCTGGCTATCGCGTGGATGTTCCTTACGCCTCAGATTGCTAACGCCCCACATCTGGTACGCTTCTTTTCCAACATCGTTTTCTTCAAACTTTTACCACCTACATGGGTGCTTGTCGATTTCCGGTCAAACTGACAGTAGGTGCGGACTTGAAGCGCTCATGGCCTCGACACCGCAAGCCACGGAATGCCAGAGGACACCCAGTACACAGCACTGGTGCTGTACTGCGGTCTCCCCTCCGAAGCTCTCTATTCGTATGTTTAAAAAGCCCATACGGTCGGGAACTTCTGCTTAGCGTGTCGCAGCGGCGGCGGCCCCCGCGACACGCTACCCCTTGCGCGCGGATAGCGTGTCGCTCCGCTCTGTGGAGCGGTTGGGAAGCGGATAGCGTGTCGCGCCGAAGCGTGATGGGCCATAGCCGGCGGTGCGACACGCTATCCCAAAGCTCCCGACCGTACTCTCTGGTGCTGTTGCGAACGTCCGCTGGAAGCACGAGGAATCTGCAGCGGGTCCAGGACCTGGGAAGGCTGGATCGGTGGTGCCCACGCGCGCCCGCCACGATTTTTGTTTTTTTGTTTGTTAGTTTGTGTGTGTGTGGTGCTGTGCTTGTTGCTTTCTTTGTTCCCGGGGGAGGGGGGGCGCCTTGAGAGATATGGAAGAGCCCCAATCCCATGGCCCTGTCGCCACAAGAAGCGGCAGAATTAGAATGGTGTCGCAATGCGAGGCAACGGCAACGTGAAATTTCGAGCGGTCACTGTGTGAAAAGTGAGCGAGTTCGAGAATGAGCCGCTCTCAATCCATACACATGTTAGCTGCTTGAACACATTTTCGCGCGTCGATGGAACTTGAATGCGTTATCAACACGAAATCGCTTTCCATGTCGGTGTCGCCGTTGAAATCTGAGCAGCATTGCGAGGAGCTGCTGGCCAATTCAATTAAAAAAGAAGGCGCCCTCGTCTTTTTTAGGTGTCCTCGGTGCCAGTTCTTCGCGTCGTAATCTTTCAGGAAGTCCCACTTATCAAGAGCCGAAATTTGAATATAACTCGCCCTGCATCTGTGTAGCTACTGGAAGTGTCTTATGCCTTCCGCAGATGTGAGTAGAGGGCTCTGAATGCTTCTAGATGCCCTCTGGAGGGCCAAGGAAGGCTCAAATGATAGCATCCTCCAAAAAGTTAAACATCCTCCATGTCCTCATTTAAGACCCTCTTGTCTGAAACAGGGGGGGACCATCTGTCGCGTAAGTCTTGATAGTAAAAGTTGGGACAACGTTGTGGCGGAGCTCATCCTTGTCCTCCCCTTTTGCGGAGGCGCTCGGTGACATCACTACGCGATGGTGGTACTCCCTGTAGTCTTCCTCCTTGCAGATCTCCGACGTGGTAGTTTTTAACCCCCCCCCCCGCAAGCCAGGCCAAGGACCTTTCCCGTGGCCAGCCTTTCATCCTCACTCGGCTATTGATGGCCGCACTGCCCTGAGCAGGCCTCCGAAAACCCAAATCACGATACAAACCACGACGTCGGAAGTCCTGGGATTGCCGCGTACTCTTCGCCAAGCCCGCCCGTCAGGGCCCGCCCGCCCGACCCGCCCGTTACGGCCCGCCCGCCCGAGCCGCCCGTTAGGGCCCGCCCGCTCGTTTGCTTGCGAGCCCGCCTCCCCGCTTGACTGTCCCGTCCGCCCGCCCCGCCCGTGCGTGTCCACCCCTTCGGGCCCGCCGCCCCGACCCGTCCGTTGTGGTCGGCCGGCGCGATTCCTCACTGTGCCCGGCAGCGAGTTGCGCGGCATCCCCAGCGGAGGAGAGAGGATAAGGGGGAGGGAGGAGGGAGGAGAGAGGAGGAGCAGGAGGAGGAGCAGGAGGAGGAGCAGGAGGAGGAGCAGGAGGAGGAGCAGGAGGAGGAGGAGGACGACGCCGCCCTTGATGCAGAGAAAGGAACTCGCGCGCGCGCGAACCGATCTCAGAGTCGAGGGGAAGCCGCCTCCCTGCGGCACAACCCCAGAGGCGGCGCCGAGCCACGCGGAGAGCCGCTCGGGGGGGGAACGGCCCGATCACACCGCGAATCGGCGCCCTGTAAACAGGGATCTTGATATGATAAACAAAGGCGTTGGCTCACCGAAGAAAACTGCAACCGTGGGTTGAAACGTCACCACACGTTCTTCGCCTCCTGCGGGCGGAATCAGCAGGAGTCCTGGCTTACAATGCCCTGGCCTAGGGGGCCCCGGCCGAAGATCCCAGCGCGCCCGCCAGACTCCTCTGCCTCCTCCTTCTTCTCCTCCCAGCCCTCATTCCCCTCCTCATCGCCCTGCTCCGCTGCCTCCTCCCTCGTCCTCCCCACATGCGAGATTTTCAATATAAGTAAAAACCAAAATATTCAATGTAGTGAAATAGAAAGAATGAACTACCATGGCCCCTCAAAGGTCTGGACCCCATCCCGCACCGGGAACCGCTTCCACCCTGAAGTGTTCTCTGCCAGCCCCCAGGCCCGGAAAGAGCCCCCAGCAGCGCAGACTAGCGGAAGGCTGTACGTATTTGTTAATGCTGTTGTTGCTGCTGCTGTTGTTGCTGCTGTTGCTGTTGTTGTTGCTGCTTTTGTTGCCGTTGTTGTCGTTGTCGTTGTTGTTGTTGTTGTCGTTGTTGTCATTGTTGCTGCTGCTGCTGCTGTTGTTGTTGTTGTTGTTGTTATGGTTGTCGTTGTCGGTGTTGGTATGAGTGTTGCTGTTGCTATGGCTGTCGTTGTTGTTGTTGTTGTCGTTGTTACTGATGATGCCGATGTTGTTGTCGTTGTTGTCGTTGTTGTCGTTGATGTTGCTGTTGGTGTCGTTGTCGCTGTCGTTGTCGCCGTCGTTATCGTCGTCGTCGTTGTCGTGGTTGTTGTTGTTGTGGTTGTTCTGGTTGTTGTTATTGTTGCTGTTGCTGTTGCTGTTGCTGTTGTGGTTGTTGTTGGTTGTTGTTGGTTGTGGTTGGTTGTTGGTTGTTGGTTGTTGGTTGTTGGTTGTTGGTTGTTGGTTGGTTGTTTGTTGTTGTTGCTGTGGTTGTTGTTGTTTTTGCTTTTGTTTCTGTCGGTCTGTGCGTGTGTGTTGTGTGTTTCTGTCGGTCTGTGCGTGTGTGTGTGTGTGCGTGTGTGTTGTGTGTGTGTGTGTGTGTGGCGTTCGTTTTAACCGCCCACGACGCGAGGGGGCCTGCGTCTTCCGCCTGCACCTCCCTTCCTCCCCGCCCCTCGCCGAGCGTCCCTCCTCCCAGGCCCCGAGGCCGTGAAGCCCACGACGAGCCCCCGCGGCGCGAAGAGGAGGAAGGTCACGAGGGCGCCCAGCAGCAGGAAGAACTGCCGACGGGGCACCGCTCCGGCGGCGCAGGAGGGGGAGGAGGGGGAAGGAGGAGGAGGGGGAGGAGGAGGATGAGGGCGAGGAGGAGGAGGAGGGGGAGGAGGAGGGGGAGGGGGAGGAGGAGGAGGGGGAGGAGGAGGAGGAGGAGGAAAAGGAGGAGGAGGTGAGGAGGACGAAGGAGAGGAGGAGGAGGAGGAGGGAGGAGGAGGAGGAGGAGGAGGGAGGAGGGGAGGTGGAGGAGGGAGGAGAGGAGGGGAGGGGGAGGAGGAGGAGGAGGAGGAGAAGGAGGAGGAGGAGGAGGAAGGAGGAGGAGGAGGCAAGCAGGGTACTTGCGCGGCGGCGCGGACCGGACAGGGGCCCGACGAGCGGGAGGCAGGAGTTGGAGGGGACTTGTTCGACGCCGATTGGCCTGTTTGTGCCAGCGCCCACGGGGGGACCAAGCGCCAAGTCCTGGCTGCACTCCTGAGACACGGTGGCTGACAAGCCCCGTCGTGAGATTACGGGCACATCCCTTGCGTCGTCCCTGACGATTCGCGGATCGAGCTCCAACTCCGCTCGACAAATCCAGCCTCTGCAGCGAGGGTGATGAAGCGAGCGGGGAAGGGCAAGCAACAACTGCAGGGGGGGCAGCAGCAGGCACGAACAAAGGGGCCCAGATTGGTTGGCGGCGTCCAGCACTGCAAGCGGACAGGTGCTGTAATGCAACAACTCTGCAGCTCCCAGCATTCTGTGACAGCAGGCCTCTCAACTTGGAGGCGGCCAGGGGGTCTGAACTGGACTGGGCCGAAATCTGAAAGACAAAATAAGGGAACATCCAAAAATCGGTTCCCAGACCCCTCCCAGGGTCCATCGGGTACAATTTTTCACCCCTGTTCCGTTGTTGACAGCCCTGGGGCCCGAAACCTGCCCCCGGAGGCCGAAAGGGGCAAACACCTGGTCGAACCCAGCACCTCGAACCTCGCCCACGTCTTCTGCTCGCCAGAGCCAGCGCTGGGCCACCTCAGACCCCCAGCTGGCTCTAACCCTCAGTTGGGAGTTTCGCCCCTCACAGCACAGAGAGCCTACACTGCGGCGACGCGCCGCTGCACTGACCAATGCGTCAAGGCCGCGCCCCCGACCCACTGCCAGCCGCGGTTGCCCCGCGCGCGGAGGAGGAGGAGGAGGAGGAGGAGGAGGAGGAGGAGGAGGAGGAGGAGGAGGAGGAGGAGGAGGAGGAGGATGAGGAGGAGGAGGAGGAGGGAGGAGGAGGAGGAGGAGGAGGAGGAGGAGGAGGAGGAGGAGGAGGAGGAGGAGGGGAGGAGGGGCAGGAGGAGGAGGAGGAGGAGGAGGAGGAGGAGGAGGGAGGAGGGAGGAGGGAGGAGGGAGGAGGGAGGAGGGAGGAGACCCCGGGACTGAGGCAAACAGCCAGCGACTCCGCCCGTTTCCCAGTGGTGGTCGGACGTCTCGCCTCCCGCAGCGCGAGAGAGCCGACTTTCGGGCCAGAACTCGGGTCTCCCAAGGCCGTTCGGGACGACCCGGGCACCACCAGAACGCTCTCGGCGAGGCGCAGCGGCACGAAAACACCTCGAAGCTGGAAGACCGTCAAGAACAAACGGGAACGGCCGAAAACTGGGGGACACTTTTTCACCCAAGGTGGTCTCCGCCAAAGCTCCCAGCTCAGAAAGCGCGCTCCGCAAAAGAACGATGCCCGCCCGTTCCTATGTCCCCGTCTCGGAGGGCCGAATGCCTGGAGGCGAACTCCGAGATCTGAAGACCAAAACTCGAAAATTCAGTCGAATTGGAGCTGGAGTCGGCATCCGCGCAACGGACCAAAACCAAAATTGGAAAACAGGGCGGGGCTCGGGACCAGAAGTGGAACAGGCGGGGGGACATCGAAACCCTGGATGTCTTTCTTTGCCGTTCAAGTTATCACTGTGCGCCGTGGAGAGACGGCTTCTTCTCGGGTCCCTGATAGGCCTTGGAACCTACCAAACGGACTCGGGATGTCGCGTTTACAACGCAAACGGAATGTTGGTCTGGCAAGCGACGTACGCAGCCAGAGCCGTGCTGGGTGTGATCGGAACTCAGTCAAAACAATGGTCTGGCGGCATGGGCTCTCTCGTTGGCTCAAAGCCTTACTCTATGCTTCCACGCTTATCGTGGCACCTGCATGAATACATCTTACGTGAGTGCGTAGACTAAAACGACTGATGGTAGCGCAAACATCGTTCTGCTCGCTCCATGTATGGCCGACCACTTCATTTGAAGGGTAACTTTCGCACGGCCGCAAGGATAATAATGCCGATGAGAAGGTCGAGGACGAGGAGGGAAGCCTAGACCGCAAACTAAGAGCCCATGCACTGCAGAGAAGCACCATCCCGTTACTGCGACGTTTCTTTCCACGCTCGGCGCCCTCCACTAGCTTAATACTCGCGGGCTGCCACTGGCTAGAGCTCGTGCTCGAGCTGGCAATGACATGACGGAGCGATGCAAGCCGCAATGGTGAATGGGTTGGCAATGGGAGACGGACGAGACAAACCCAGCCAGGCTGGGAAACTACATGCCAAAGCCCCTTTGCACGGCGCCTGCCCGCGCCCCCGTCCCCGTTCACTGGCAGACGGGATCGGAGGATCGCGCCGCATCGCCGACGCATCGCCGATGCGGCTCGATGTGGGGCCCGATTTGCTTCACGTCGACGTCGCCGATGCATCGCCGACGTCGACGATGCATCGCCAGTGCATCACCGATGAATCGCCGATATATCGCCGATGCAGCGCGATCCTCCAAAGAACAACATGAAAAATGGGGGGATGGTGGGAGCGTGTGTTCTGCCCTCCCGCGTGCTCACTGCCACGTCTGCTGCTCTTCTGTACCTCTGTTGAGCCGGGGCGGTCATGGCGGCCAGTTGTCCGATCAAAGCGGTGGGGCCCCAGATGTATCAGTCCGTTAGCCAGCGTGGGCCCCGAACCATGTGTTTGTAGCGACCTATGTCGTGCAAGCTGTGTGGTGCAGTCTATGTTGTAGAATGGAACCTGCTGAGCATAAAAATAATAAACTCCACTGGTCGCGTAACCGCCCCGACATGCGCGCGCGACCGATGCGCGCGAATGGCCCGCAGGGCGATACTTGACAGGGATCGTGCTGCCCCACCACGCGCGCAAGGATGTCCGAATGATGTCGACATGCGCGCGCGAGAGGCCCGCTTGGTCGCATGTCATGGAAAGGTTGACAATGCATGGCTTTCTTGAGAATTGACAGGAGCGCGCGCTCAGATCATTCTTGAAAACGCATGTTTCAACACAATGTGATTATTCAACGTGTTTTCGGGGCAGTCGGGTCTGAGTTTCTTACGACACCGCGAATTTTTGGAAGATTGGGGTTTGCGGGCGCGACGACGTGCGCGAGGGCTTACTATTAGTTGGCGAGTTTGGTGTGTGTGGGGGGGAACCCGGCTCAACTGGGATTGTATGAATTCGCACTTCAACGAACGATGGGACATAACCATATGTGAATTGTGCGGGTCCTAACCCCTGTCCAGAAAAAAAAGAAAATCTAAGTGGTGCACTTCACCAGGCAGAACTTGAAACCGTCAACTTCACTGCTCAAGCAATCACCACATCCGCCCACCCGCAACGTGGTTTGCAAAACCAGCGGCGCCGATTGCGATGGCTGCTTGTCGCTGGCTGGCGCATCGCTGCGGCCGCGCTAGCGCGCGCAGGCTCGTGCGCAGAGCGGCCAACTAGTCTGGCGCGACCGACGAAGCAGCGGTGGCGCGGACAGTAAAGGACTTCCCAACGAGTCCCGCAAGCCTCGCTGACGCGCGGGTACTTCAGTGCGAGTCGGTGACTCGGGCGGGTGCGGTATCATGGTGACATCGACAACGGCCACGGCAGACGCGATGATGACTGTGGCGATGCTGGTGGCGACAGTGACGATGACGACGGCAAGGCCAATGACGGCGCCGATTATGATCACGCCGATGACGATGATGGGGTGCACGCGTCGGCGATAACAGGATTGGAAATATTTCGACATGCGCGTTCGGCCGACGCGCGCGAGTGGCCCGCATAACAATTTTGACACTGATTGTGTCCCCAGCAGGTGCGCAAAAGCCTTCGACTAATTTCGACATGCGCGCGCGCGAGAGGCCCGTGTGGTCGCCTTGGAAATGAGCATTTCTTACTTTTATTTGAAAACGTATTCTCAATAATGCTCATGTTTTAGCAACACTACGTCGCAAAGCCATCTGTTTTCATATATTTTGTCAGGCTCGATTTGGACACCCTTGCGACACCCACGGTTTTTCTAGGATTTCGGCGTGCGCGCGCGACGACGCGCGCGTGTGCACGTCGTCCTTTTTTCCCAACCATCCTGTGGTGTTGGGTCCTCGTTTTGAAGAGACGTCGCCCCGCGTTCCTTCCTCCTCCTCCTTCCTCCTCCTCCCCTTCCTCCCCCCTCCTCCCCCTCCCACACCCATTCTGGCACACCCCTCACACGTTTCGTGGCCCCATAGGGAGCTCCACCGAAGGCCCCAGTGGCTGCGCCCGCATGCGGTTCCACCCCCCATTCTGGCACACCCCTCACACGTTTCGTGGCCCCATAGGGAGCTCCACCGAAGGCCCCAGTGGCTGCGCCCGCATGCGGTTCCACCCCCCATTCTGGCACACCCCTCACACGTTTCGTGGCCCCATAGGGAGCTCCACCGAAGGCCCCAGTGGCTGCGCCCGCATGCGGTTCCACCCCCATTCTGGCACACCCCTCACACGTTTCGTGGCCCCATAGGGAGCTCCACCGAAGGCCCCAGTGGCTGCGCCCGCATGCGGTTCCACCCCCCATTCTGGCACACCCCTCACACGTTTCGTGGCCCCATAGGGAGCTCCACCGAAGGCCCCAGTGGCTGCGCCCGCATGCGGTTCCACCCCCCATTCTGGCACACCCCTCACACGTTTCGTGGCCCCATAGGGAGCTCCACCGAAGGCCCCAGTGGCTGCGCCCGCATGCGGTTCCACCCCCATTCTGGCACACCCCTCACACGTTTCGTGGCCCCATAGGGAGCTCCACCGAAGGCCCCAGTGGCTGCGCCCGCATGCGGTTCCACCCCCATTCTGGCACACCCCTCACACGTTTCGTGGCCCCATAGGGAGCTCCACCGAAGGCCCCAGTGGCTGCGCCCGCATGCGGTTCCACCCCCCATTCTGGCACACCCCTCACACGTTTCGTGGCCCCATAGGGAGCTCCACCGAAGGCCCCAGTGGCTGCGCCCGCATGCGGTTCCACCCCCCATTCTGGCACACCCCTCACACGTTTCGTGGCCCCATAGGGAGCTCCACCGAAGGCCCCAGTGGCTGCGCCCGCATGCGGTTCCACCCCCCATTCTGGCACACCCCTCACACGTTTCGTGGCCCCATAGGGAGCTCCACCGAAGGCCCCAGTGGCTGCGCCCGCATGCGGTTCCACCCCCCATTCTGGCACACCACTCACACGTTTCGTGGCTCCATGGGGAGCTCCACCGAGCGCCCCAGTGGCTGCGCTCGCATGCGGTTCCACCCTCCATTCTCGCACACCCCTCACACGTTTCGTGGCCCCATAGGGAGCTCCACCAAACGTCCCAGTGGCTGCGCTCGCATGCGGTTCCACCCCCTCATTTCGGCACATCCCTCACTCGTTTCGTGGCCCGTGGGCGCCACCGAGGAATATATCCACAATTGCGGTATTCACAACTACGTATGGTTGGGTCTTTCGTCAGGCTAATTGGGAGAGGAGTTCCTGCGCATGGACCATTTTTGAATAACGAACGCCCGCGTGTGATTGTTTGCCAAATGATGACGGGGCCAGTCGATGTCGGCCTGGCTGGGATGGTATGACCTCATGTGTGGAATGCACGATGGGGCGTAACCATTTGGGAATTGCACATACTCAAAAGGGTGGGAGGGATAATCCCGCTCTCGGAAGGGTGGCAGATCTCTATTCCTCCTTAAAAAGGACGATCTGCGTGGGGCACTGGATCTTATGCATTGTCAACTCCGCTGCGCGCGCAGTCCTCCCAACCGCCCACCCGCGCCATGGTTTGCAAAACCCATGGGGCGGCAATTTTGATGCCTGGCTAGCGCTGGTTGGCGCATCGCTGCGGCCGCGCTAGCTCGCGCAGGCTCGCGCGCACAGAGGCAAACGAGTCTGGCGCGACTGACGAGGCCGCGGTGGTGCTGACCGCTGGGCGCTCCCCAGCGCGTCTCGCAGAGCGCGCTGCCGCGCGGGCACTTTCATGCGAGCCGGTTGCTCGGGCGGCCGCGGTATCCTGGCGACGTCAACACAGGTAGACGAGATAATGATTGCAGTTGTGCTCGTGGCGACGATGGCGGTGACGACGGCAAGGTAGATGACGGTGCCGATGCTGATCGCGCCGATGACGACGTTGGTGTCCACGCGTGGGTGATGAGGGTTTTGGAAGGATTTCGACATGCGCGCGCGGCCGACGCGCGCAAGTGGCCCGGGTGACAATATTTGGCAGGTATCGTGCCTGCGCACGAGAAGCCTGTTTGATCGAATTTAAATGCATGGTTGTCTGATGTACTCGTAATCGCAAGAATGCGCGCATGTGTGATTAAACGCCATTGCATGCTGCAACGCCATGTGTTTTAATATGTTTTTGAGACGCTCGATTTCGACTTCCCTGCGACACCTGAAGATTTGATTTATTTCGGCGTGCGAGCGTGACGACGCGCGCGCGTGTGCACCTCGTCCCTCTCTTGGCAAGGTATTCTTCACAAGTGAGGACTTTTGATAGACGTGTGTGCGCGCGTGCGTTTTTTTTGGGGGGGTTCTTCTGTTGTTGCAAAGGATGATCGTGGGTGGGTGGGTGGGGGTCGATGCCCGCCTGGCTGCGATAGTGTGAACTCATGATGGGAACAGTGGGACATAATCACATCTGAACACGGGGGAAGCCATAATCCTGGGGGGCGCTAGATCCCAATTCTTTGTTACTTTACAACGGAGAAACCATCGTGCCAAACTTGAGGTCGTCAGCTCCGCTGCTCGCACCATCATCCCATCCACCCCGCAACTTGGCTTGCAAAACCTATGCGGAAGCGATTGCGGTGACTGCTCGGCGCTGGATGGCGCCTCGCCCCGGCCGCGATATCGCGCGCGGGCTCGCGCGCAGTGGGGCCCGCTAGTCTGGCGCGATCGACGTGGCCGTGTCGGCGCTGACCGCCGCTGGGCGCGCCCCAGCGACTACCGCAGGCCCCGCTGGCGCGTTATCGTGGCAACGTTGAGACCGGCAGGCGCGACGATGATAGTGGCGATGCTGGCGGCGAGACCGACGATGGCGACGGCGAGGGCAATAACGGCGAAGAGGCAAATCACGCCGATGACGATGATGTTGTTTACGCATCGGCCATGGAGGTTTTGAAAGAATTTCGACGTGCGCGCGCGGCCGACGGGCGCGAGTGGCCCGCGGTATTTTGACAAGGATCGTGCCCCCCCCCCCGCGCGCGCGCGGGGGCGTCCGAATCCTTTCGGCAAGTGCGCGCGAGAGGCCCGCTTGGTCGCACTTGAAGATCATGTTGGGAACTTACGGTAATCTGAAGAATTCGCAAGAAGGCACGCGCATTCTTTTGAACAGTCATGCTGCACACCGCTTTGTTCTTTTGCATTCATATGTATATGTATGCATGTATGTATGTATGTATGTGTGTATGTATGTATGCATGCATGTATGTATGTATGTATGTATGTATGTATGTATGCATGCATGCATGCATGTATGTATGTATGTATGTATGTGTGTGTATATGTATGTATGTATGTATGTATGTATGTATGTATGTATGTATGTATGTATGTATGTATGTATGTATGTATGTATGTATGTATGTATGTATGTATGTGTGTGTATATATATGTATATATATATATAAAAATATAAGCAAATCTGTTTCGGGCCAGTCGATTTTGACATTTTTACGATACCTAAACTTTTCGGTCGGTTTCGGCATGCGCGCGCGACGACACGCGCGTGTGGACTCTGTCATATATGTTTGCAACGGGCTCTTGACACTGTAGGGTTTTGATCAACGAGCGCGCATAATGTTATTGTTAGGGGATGAGGGGGCCAGTCGATGCTGGCTTGACTGGGGTAGTCTGAGGGGGCAACAACATCTGAAAATTGCAACACAGAGTCGCGAATGGATGATCCTGGGAGGTGGGTGGTGGTAGATCCTATCCACTTATAGAAAGGAGAATTAACTAGTACCCACTCGTGAACTGTCGAGTCCGCTGCTCGCGCGGTCATCCCACCCTCCAGCCCGCAACTTGTTTTGCAATGCCCATGCGTCGGCGATTGCGAATGCTCGGCGCTGGCTGGCGCGTCGCCGCGGACGCGGTGGCGCTGGCCGCTGGGGGCTTCCCGGCACGTCTGGCAGGCCGCGCTGGCCCGCGGGCATTTCAATGCGTTTCGGCGACTCGGGCGGGCGCGGTACCATGGCGACGCTGGCAGCGGCAGGCGCGATGGTGATAGTGGCAGAGCTGGTGGCGATGACGACGATGGCGACGATGGCGACGGCGAGGCCCATGGCGGCACCTACGCTGATCGCGCCGATGGCGATGATGGTGCGCGCTGGTCAGCGATGAAGGTTTCGGAAGGATTTCGACGTGCGCGCGCGGCCCTCGGGCGCGAGCGACCCGCGTGATCTTATTTGACGGGGGTCGCGACCCTCCCCCCCCCGCAACAAGCGCGCGAGGGCGCGCGAATGATTTTGGCGTGCGCGCGTGAGAGGCCCGCTTGGTCGCGTGTACTGAGCATGTTGAAATGCCTATAGGTTGCCGAATTCGCAGAAACGCGCGCAATTTTTGAAAATTCATGTTGCGCGCCTTGGGTTTCTCAACCACCTCTTCTCGGGGCACTCGATATGAAATTCTTCCATTGCAGCGCCTACGCTTTTGGATTAATTGCGGCGCGCGCGCGACGCCGCGCGAGCGCGTGGACTTTGCTTTGTTTTTGTTTTCTGGCTCGGAATGCTTTGCAATGCCATTTTCGATGCATGAGCGTGGGCGCGTCTGTTTTGGCAGGGGTGGATGGGGGCGGGTAAGTAAAACGTTTGGCTGGGATGATGCGGGCTTGTGGTTCTAAGATGGGCGGTGGGGCCACGTCACGCCTAAACAATGCCATCCCAAAAGGGGGCCGATGAACCCTGGGAAGGGGGGGGGGACCGAGCTTTTCTTCAGACGTGGGAACTCATATTGTGCATTGTGCAGGGTATGCGATGCAATCCGGTTGGTGCAATCTACGCGGGTCAACCTATGTTGTGCAAGCTGCGTGTTGCACTCTAAGTAGCGCACTCTGTGGTGCAAGTTTATTTATGCGCGCAGTGAGCTGCCGACTCCGCCGCTCGCGAAGGCACCCCGCCCGCCCGCCCGCAACGTGGCGTGCGAAACCCGCGCGGCGGCGATTGCGATGAGTGCGTGGAAATGGCTGGTGCACTTCTGCGGCCGCGCTCGCCCTCGCATGCGCGCTCGCAGAGCGGCCGGCTGGTTTGGCGCTGCCGACGCGGCCGCGGAGGCGCTGGCCGTTGGGCGCGTGCATTCAGGCGCCGCGCCCTCGACGCTCAAGAATCGCGCTCTCGCTGTGGATTTCCTCGCGATTTATTTGGGAATCGCGCTATCGCTAAAGATTTCCCCGCGTCTCATGCGGGGCGCGCGCTTCGGCGCCCCGCCTGCTCGACCTGGCCGCCTGGGCCCGCCTTCCCGACCCGCCCGTTAGGGTCTGCCCGCCCGATCTGCCCGTCCCGTTCGGCCGTGTTCGCCCCCCTTGTGCGACTGTCTCTCGTGATCCATCCGCCGCCCTCCCCCGTGTCCCTTCCTCCCATTCGTCCTATCTTCCCCTGCCCTAGGGGCCGCGCGAAATTAGCGTTGCAGATGGGGGGCGTATGACCCCGGGGGGGTGCGATCGAATACGAAGAGGGCGGTATCAAGGGTTTGAGATCTACGTGTTGGAAGTCCCGAGGGCAGACCAGCGAACAATCTCAAACTGATTGTTGTTGTTGTTGCTGTTCGTCCCGTTGTCGCAGTGCAGCAAACGGGCCAACGACGTCTTCCATAGGAGAAACGCCTAGGAACGGGAATACAGCCATATAAATTCCAAGTGCTCGGCAGTTGGGGCACTCTGGGGGTCGATCGTCTCTCATTCAACATATCATTCTCCTGTGCCTGATTGCACCTGAGTCTCGCGAGAGATGCAGAGGTTGCATCATATTCTGTGTAAATGCAGCAGATGTCGCCATTGCCGTCGTATCTGGTTACTGCAATATTCCCCCGAGGCGCTCTATGCTGTGCTCGATGTGAGGTCGTGCTTCCACGGGGCTCGTTTGATGCGGTATTCCGCCATTCGTCGTTTCCGTGGCCTTTCCCCTTTCCCCGGCGTTGTTCTTACGTATGTGCAGTGCGTCGCGTTGCCATCGGTTGTGTGATGTGGGTGTCCTGACTATGCGGTGGGAAATCTCGTGAGTATTGTTGCGCAGTCGCTCCTGAGGGTGCGAAGGGCTCGTGGTCATCGGTCGGATCGTTCGGGTCATAGGCTCTGCGCGGGAGAAATACACGATCGCCTACGCGTGTGGCCGAGAGCTGGTGCAGCCCGTCCACAGTCTGCCCTGTGTACCAACTGTTGAATTTTGTCGCTGGTGAATTGATAAGCGGTCATCCCGACTGTTCTGCGACAGCTCCTGGAAATGCTGGTGGGTCAGCAGGTGCACGTGGTGGGCGTTGTAAAGCCATTGGGCCTGGCCATGTAAGTATTGCGTGCGCATGCGGCGTCCGATCGTCAGTGGTGAGACCATGATTCCAAGCATCTGGCGGTGTCCACTCCCCCGATGTGATGGGGGGCCCTGCTGTTGCAGGGCCTACGTACCGGCTTAAGCTGTAGTCAGCTGTTGTAGTAGTGCTCGCTGTCGCTGACTGGATTCTTCGAGTGGATCACCTGCCTGTCGTAGCACCCGAAACCGATCGCATATCTCGTCAGAGTTCACTCCCAGGTGGCTAAGGTTTAGGCCCTGTAGTCTTCGATGGTATTGGTCGATCGCGTTTCCGCGAACCGTGGCCAGGAGCTATGCCCGCGCCCGCTCCGTGGCCCTGAGTGGCGCAGGCCTGGCGCGCGTCGCGCCAGCCAGCGCTTTCGTCAGTGTCCCTCCTGATGCAAAATTCCAGTCGCTCCTTCTCGCAGCTCCTTGAGACAAAATCAACGAATTTTTTCTACCGGCTCACAAAGTATTCGCGGAGCCAGTGAATATCTTGCCCATGCCCTCCGACAGGGTAATAGGCAGTCTGGTTGACGTCGATGCATCCTTTCCCGCTGATAAGGACTCCAACCGTAACTCCCTTAGTTGGTGGGTTTTGATGGCGCGGCGGAGGAGCCGGGCTCGAAACTTGAAAAGTTTCACGCCTGGAGATGAGTAGTGGGGCCAAAGGGACTCAGTAGCTTCTTTTGCTATCTCAAGGTCAAGGTCTCCAAGGCGCAACGCGTTGTCATCTCCGAAACAAACCTTGTCTTGTTTATCTGTGTGTTTTGTTTTGCAATGGCTGCTCCAACAAGTCTGGGGAAATTTCGACATAGAGCTCCCGCCGTGGGTTTGGCTGCTCCGATATTTTACCCCGCGGGCCCTCGCGATTGCCCCCGTGTCGCTAGCGGTCGGGCACCCCCCGGCGCCAGAGCCAGAACCCGCTGCCCCTGGATGTCGTTGGGCTCGGCCCCCGTCTCGTATCACGACCTGGCGCGATTCTCGTGGTACTCGCTACTATTCAACATCACTTTCTTGATCGTTGTCAGGGCTACCCCGCGGGCCGAAGTGCCCCTTGCCCTTTCCTGCTTCAGGTCGTCATTTGGGCTGCCATTCCGCGGGTTTGCTCTTGTCGGTGATGCGCGGGGGCTGTGTGCGTCGTGATGGTGTGTGATGGCCTCTGTGGCTTTCCTGGGGGCTCGATTCCCCCGAGAGAATCAGCCCACTTCCGGTGCGCCACGTGCTGCAGAAGGAAACTTCTCAGCAAGAGCCTTGTCCTTCGCTTCGGCCACCCTTTTGGGTTGAGGCGTCAACCGCGTCTTGGCCTTCGCAATCTGACGTCCAGAGCCCTTCTTCCACGTGCATCGATACATGCCGCTCGGTAACCTGTAGCCAGTCGAGCCTCGCATGATGTGTAGGTACCGTCGTTGTCGAAGTTGTCCGCCGGGGCATGAATAGTGAGAAGATCCTTGACTTTCGGCTTCTCTGATCACGAAGTGCCGGTGCCTGCCCCAGCTGTGCCGCCTCCAGGGGTCGCGCGTGTTCGCTCAGTCCTCTCTTTAATTTCACGAAGCGACATAGACTTCGGTAGGCCTACCTTCTTGAAGCCCGCTTGGCTTGATGCTCGAGAGGATGCCGAGCATTGGGTCGGAGTGGGCGCGCGCGACGGCCTGCCTGGAGGTCTTCCGGGCTTGCCCGCAGGTTTTGTTTGGGCTTTTGCCTTAGTAGTAGCGGGTGCATGGGGTCCCGGCGCGTCAGATGGGGGTGGCACTTCGCGTTTCCGCGCGGCTTTGGCAGCTTCAGCTAGACGTTCGACCAGGGATAACGGATATATTCCTTTAAAGTCAATGTCCTCAGCCCTGCCGGTGTAGTGTTTTGGCCGGTGTTGGCGCCGATCTCCCTGGTCTCCCTTGGTGGCCGGCTGCTGGGCGAAGTAGTAACCTCCGTGATGATCTTGAGCGGTTCCGTCGTCCTTTAAGCGCGCGTGTCGGCCAGTCTTCAGATGTGGGATCAACATTGAATCGGGCAATGTAGTTTCCCGCAGCTCCGTGGAGCTTCTCGTCCACGCGCCACGGGGCGTCGCCTGCGGGTCGTGCTTCTATCAGTCGGATCGGCGCATTGCGCTTCAGTCGTATCAGTCCGCGCGATGATCTTCCCATAGTGGGCATTGGCGTCGGCCCATTTGTCTGTAGGTGCGCTCATCCATGAGGTCTCCTGTGTGCGGCACGCCCTGCTTCTCGTTCAGGTCCAGGGGCCCCTCGACCTTCTCGTGGTGGACGAGGTGTGTGTTTGTGGGTCGTTGTCGCTGCCCTGGTCCTCCTCTGCGTCGAGCATGTGTATGGTGCTTGCTCCGTCATCTGAGTGGTCGTCTGGGCACGGGTATATTGATTGGTATACTCCAGGTGTCAATTTTCGAGGATCTGGTTGATGGCATGCAGGAAAAGCAGGGAATGCATCTTCGCTGTGAATGTCGCAGTCCAGATGCATCCATGCATGGAGTGCTCATCGTGCTCGAGAAGCGGGGCGATCTGGATGTGGTTCAGCACCGTGCGCGCTCCTCGGCGTGTAAAGGCCGAAGAGATCCCGCGGGGCGTTCGCTGCATCCCCATCTCCTCTTCGCATCCACCCTGGGTCTGTCTCAGGAGCTGGGTGTCTGCTGCGCGTCCTGATCGTCCTTGGTGCCAACGGCGCCGTCGATGCAGCAGGCCTCTGAGCGTGACGTAATTGACGCCGGTGAATTGTCGATGGGACTGCCACCGTGAATAAATGGCAGGCCCCAAAATATTTGCAACTCGAGTGTGGTTCCAAAGTGGCCATAATCTGGGCCGTCTTCTGTAGCGAAGCGTGGGTCCCCAACGCGTCCGGGATATTGTGGCGTGTTCTCGTTTCCATCGTGTGACTCCTGGGCTAGGTCTACCGTGTCAAGCGGATCCTGCTGGCGGGCCGCGGGCCGAATGGTGCGTTGTGAACCTGGGTCATCATGTATGATGACGTAAATCGGCTCGCAGTCCCTCTGCTGTGAGATCCCACTTGTGTCTCGCTTGAACATCATCATTGCCCCCCTCTGTGTATAAGTTATCGCTCTCTAGATGACTGTGGTCCTGCTGAGAGAAAATGCACTTCACGCAAACCGTCCTTTCGTCCTTTCTAGCGATCTTTCGTTGTCGTGCCAGTGCGAAAGTACGCGGTGCGTCGATCATGACGTCGCAGCGCCATGCGCGACAAGTAAGCTGGATACCGTGCTGCCTATACGTCTAAATAAATGAAACCTTCTCTCGTCATGTTCGGTGGGCGTTGGCCGCGTGGGATCGTGTCCCATGAGTGCTGTTGTAGCAGCCAGTTGCCTGGATAACTTCGGTGAATGATTTCGGGCTCGTTCCCAGGTGGAATCGAACCTGGGTCCCGTCGGCGTGGGGGCCGCGCGTTCGGATCGGATCCGTCGTCATCCGCGAACGTGTAATACGTGCCATGAACATGTTCGTCAACACCAGCGGCGCGGTTCGAGAATAGTGCTTCGCGCTCGGGATCTTCAATCTCGGGTCGTGTGGCCACGAGCCAGTGGTGGCGATCGTCGTCGGAGCCGGGAGACGCGGTCGTATGCCCGCGATCCAGTCGTTGATGGAGTATGTCGTGTCCAGTTGGTATTGCTCAATCCAGTCGTGAGATACTGGGTAGAGGTACTCCACGGTGGCCTTGATGAAGTAGAGGTGCTCTTGTCGATTGTGTTCGGGTAGGTCGAGGTGGCCCACGATGTCTGTCAGTCGCGCGTCTGCTGCAGTGGGCGCTGCGCATGGAGGGCGAGGGCGATCGCGAGCAAGATGAAGTCATGCGCGGCACTGATGAAACTTCATGATCTGGCCGTCTTCGCCGATATGGGTCTGTCGGCGGCCCCTGCCCGTGCCAGATGATCGTCGCGATCTGTTGCGCGCGCCCTTGCCTCGGCCTTCGCCCCGACCTCCGACGACTAGCTCCTCGTATACTTCGTCTGTAAGGGCTGTGGCATATGTCTGGGTGCCCTTGCCGGCGAGACGTCTTCCCCTCCCGGCGGCCGCGTCCCCGGCCTCTGAGGGCGCGCATCAAGGCGTCGTGCTCGGCGAACGGGCTTGCGCGTATAACGTCGCCACCTGCCGCTGTGGTACTGCCTGGGGTAGAATAACCCCTGAGCGTTGTGGTGCTCTGGTAGGTCGGCAAGATCGTCTCAGGAGCAGTTAGTGCCGTAAATGTAGGAGACAGTGTCTGTGTCCGTGCCACTGTCGTCCTCCTCGATGGGATTCCCCCACAACGTGGCTGCTGGTGCAGCCTGAGCTGTGGGTGGGGCCCGGGCGGTCAGATTTCCATGGGCGCCCTGGCCAGCAGGGGTAGACCATGATCCTGGCGCAGGTGCTACTTCTAGTTGCTCTCCAGAAAAGTCGCCAAGTCATGTATGTTTCCGTAACGTGTGCGTTCGCTCTCGAATGTCCTCCCGTCCGTTGTGCAATCATCCCTGGCATCCGTTCTGGAATGCGTCGTCGCCGCCGCAATGATCCTACCATATCGTCATGCTGCTGAGTGCGTGGCATTAACCAACTCGGCGGCTGAAGGAAGGATGCCACTCCTCCTGCGGAAATTCGAAGAGCTCGTATAAATGCAGTGAATAAGAATTGGAAATTGTTTAGGCCGAAGCCTGCCGTGTCCGCCTCCATCCTGGCGGTCTCCCACCTGGCATGGAGTCTCTCGATGAGCTCCTTTGGCTGCGCCTGGAAGTCCATCAACTCGAGGCCGTGTTGTAGTTGTCCCTCATCCTGTGCCAAATAGTTGGAGGGATCTGCTACCGGATCCGTTCTTACCCCGTTGATTTTTGCGCCGCAGTTAATGGCAACTGGAGGTATTCTCATGGCCAAAGTCCTGGCCAAACCCTGGAGTCCACGCTGCAATGCAACAGCATGTTGTGACGGCGTCATACGTCCAGAGTGGATGTTGAGGCCCGCATGGACTTCCCTGATCCGCACTCGATGAGGTACCGAGCCTGGTGGATCCCATTCTCGTTCTCTGCCCCGGCGGCCGACGATGGTGGTGCCAATTGCCAATGCCAGCGCTCCATATACCACCATTCCCTGATAATGGATCCGAATGAGGTGGGTGGGGATACCGGGTGAAATTCTGGAGGTGGTGATGGTGCAGGTCGTGTTACCAAGATCGGCTGGAGACGTTGAAAGGTCCGCGAATCGGCAAGCCGGTAGGTCGGAGATGAACGGGTTGTTTGCGTCGCCACGTACGAAAGTCGACGAGGTCGAAGTCGAAGAAGTAATAATGAATGGCGTGGAGAATTGCGAGCCATTCGTGTGTCCACGACTGAAGATGATTGGGATTGTAGTCCGGGGCGTAGAGGTAGAGGTGGTCGAAACCTGGGAGTCGTTCGTGTTTCCACAAGCGAACGTGGAGTCGAAGACGTACTGGTAGATTTCGTGGATGTCGTTGTGGCGGTCGAAAGTCCTCGCGCGCCCGACGGAACGTCGATGGAGAGGAAATCGTGCATTTCGTTGGTCGAATCTCCTCGCGTGTCGGTGGCCTAGGTAGTTGAGTAGACGCAGTGGTAACGCTGGTGTCGGGGCCCGCGCAGCGGTCGAACTCGTAGTTGACCCTGTTGCTGCTGTTGTAATCGTCCCGCGGGTAGTAGCCTTTGTATACGTTGTACGCAAAAACGGTGGTGAGCAGAGCTGCCGCGGCGGCAGCAGCTCCGCTACCAAGTTTGAAGTGGTAGCTCCAAGACCTGACCATTTATAATCATTGAAATGGTGCTAGGATGTCGAGTAACCGACACCGCGCATCAAGTGCAAACAACGCCGCCGACACTAGCAGATCGGGCGGCACTGCCTGGATCCAAGACGGCAGCGGAACCAGGCAAACTTATGTCCCCGTTGGGACACACCCTCAACGTACTGGTGCTTGCGTACGTATTGCGAGTTCCACAAACCCTGAACCCAAACATGTTGCCATGTAGTGGAGCGTAGCTTTTACTTCCGCTGAAATTTGCCGGCGTGGCCACCCTCATTTTACTTCCGCTTTCTTCCACCGCCTCCCGCCAAAGCAGAGATGAATACTTCTTGAGTCATCGAAAGCGAAGCCCTTTCTGGACCGGCTCATACGTGTATGTACGCCACCGTGCCGTAGGCATTATGCGGAATTTCCTCAAGTCTTCAGAACTGTTTCTTGTTGTTGTTGTTGTTTTTCGTGTGCAGGCCAAAAATGCCTGGGCGCTGCCGGGCTGGCCTGCATGACTTCTTCTGAAGCCTCGGAAGCGCTGTTGGGATGCCATATTTCCAGCACGGCCCAAGATGGCGAGGCCTCTTGGTGCCTCCTGGAGGCTTCCTGGGAACCTCTTGGTGCCTCCACGGGGCCCGATGTTTTTTGTTATTGTTTTTTGTTGGCTATCTCTCGCTGTATATATATATATATATATATATATATGTTTTACACATGAACACATAATTTCATAGGTGTATGTGCATATATATACATATATGTATATATATAGATATGTATATACACACTTATATATACATACATGTATACATGTATACATACATCTATGAATACACATAGTTGTAACTATGAATATGGATTCCTGTATCTCTTTTGTTCCTCACTCTCTCTCTCTCTTTCTCTTTCTCCCTGTTCCTCCCCCAAGTATTCCCCCACACATGTCCACAACGGTTAAGGGAATTCATCGTCCAAAAGCTAAGCAAATGGGGTTGAAAAAGGAGAGTGAAAAAAAGGAGAGAGGAGTGAGGTTGAGAGATGCTGACAGGTGGTGGCAGAGGGGAGATATGAGTAGGAAGGGAGAGAGGAAGAGGAGGAGGAGGAGGAAGAGGAGGAGGAGGAGAAGGAGGAGGAGAAGGAGGAGGAGGAGGAGGAGGGGGACCAGTGGAAACCCAAGAGTCATCAACGATGTTGGAATTAACCCTACCTCCAAGCTCCCTCTTCACAGGCCCCCGCAACGGTTCATTTCCATTGAGGGAACTGCCTCGTTGGAACACAACAGTTTGAAGATCCTGAAGCGTGCCAAAACATTGTTCTCGGAATTTCCACGCCTCGTGTCAACCTGACTGCTGCGTCTTGGCGACCAAAATCTTGCAAGAACGCCATTTCTGGGACCTTAACACAACGAATCAACAACTTGACTGTCGCGCCCGTTTAATCCTGAATCGTTCCAACACGCAATTTCTGGTACGTTGATCACGGGAATCCGTGCAACTCTTGTAAATTTTCGAAATGCGCGGCGCTAAGGCGAGAGCCACATTTTGAAAACGACCCGCCCTGAATCCGTGAAGCTCTTGCAAAATTTGAAAACGAATGTGCGCGGCGCTCAAGCGAAAACCACATGTTGAAAACCACCCGCCCTCAATCAGTGCAGCTTTTCCAAATTTGAAAAACGAATGTGCGCGGCGCTAAGGCGAGAGCCACATTTTGAAAACCAAACGCCCTCAATTCGTGATTCTTGCAAATTTGAAAAACGAATGTGCGCGGCGCTCAGGTAAGAGCCGCATTCTGAAAACCACCTGCCCTCAAGCCGTGGAACTCTTGCAAATATTGAAAACGAATGTGTGCGGCGCTACGGCGAGAGCCACATTTTGAAAACGATTCGCCCTCCATCTGTGAAGCTGTTGTCACTTTCTGAACTTCAGAACCGTAGGTGGTGAGGAAGTCTAAAGCGAAACGCCCGGCCCGCCGTAAAAACTAGCTTCGGGGGGAGTTATCTATAAGGAGAAGGAATGGAGGAGGAGGAGGAGGAGAAGGAGGAGGAAGAGGAGGAGGAGGAGGAGGAGGAGGAGGAGAAGGAGGAGGAGGAAGAGGAGGAGGAGGAGGAGGAGAGAGGACGACACAGCCGAGGCCTCGCGGGGCGAGGTTCTCCGGAGCGGAGCCCGCTGCGAGAGAGCCCGCAAGCAGCGACCGCGTCACAGCTCCTCCCTCGGCCCGAACACCGGCGTCCGTTCCAGCACCTGCACAGGGTTCGACTAGGACATCTACTACACTTGATATACCCCAAACTTGTTTTTTCGTTGAGTCATACGGAGAACGTTCGTATCTCTATGAACACTCTTCGCATTTCTCATGGGCTCGACGAACAAATCAAATTTGGGGTAAATGAACTCGGTAATCGATCCCCTACTCGAAGCGTAAAGGGGGCAGGAGCAATCAGCAGCGAATCGGGAAATCTGATCCGATCAGAATGCGCACAGGATCGGGACGCATCGGCATTGGAGCCGAAATCGGATCGGATCGCCAGGATGCGTACAAGCTCAACGCAAGCATCGGGCCGTATCGCACTGCCCGAAAATCGAAATCGAGTCGAATCGGACCGCCATTTGTCATAACTTGCCGATGATCGAGTCATACATGTTTTTTCCGTATTCCTCCATCTGGGCGCTTTTCTGCGACTTCGGCCTCCAGGACTCATTCGCCCAGGGCCGCGGATTGAAAAAACATCTGGTCGGCGGGTGTCTGCGGCCGACGGACGTCGTTGTTGCCGCCGTCGTCGACGACGGCGTTTCGGAGGCTTCTGGGACCCTCCCCCCTTTCCTGCTCCTCGCCCTCCTCCTCCTCCCCCTTCTCCTCCTCCTCCTCTTCCTCCTCCCCCTCCTCCTCCTCCTCCTCCTCCTCCTCCTCCTCCTCCTCCTCCTCCTCCTCCT
>CAUYUJ010020812.1:20000-35692 GCA_963575745.1 Prorocentrum cordatum | reverse complement strand
TACATTTCAGGGTATGTCGCGAAGGACCACGATGCCGTCGACGTCGGGCTCGGCGAGTATGTGCAGAAGAATGCGAACAGCTCCTGGCTGACCGCGTATCGCTTGCTCAGCAAGAGCAGCCCGTGCCTGCCGGAAGTTGCCATCCGTTTGGCGCAACTGTCGGAGTTTGAGCGGTCCTACTCTCATGTATTGCTGTATCCACCGCAGCCGGCAGCCATGGTGAATTACGACGGGCGGCAGGGTAACTTTTCCTCGAGGATGTATGGCTTTTACCTTCAGGAGAAGAGGGAGCAGCTGGTCGCAGGGGTTCCCGTATCGGACAGTTTCTTGGTATGGCACCGTGGCAGGGAGTATGATTCCTGCAACCACTGCGTGCATTTCCGTGGTGGCCGACATAATCAAAGGTATGAACCTACGCAAGTGGTCGCCTGCAGGTATTGGTACGAGCTGACGGACGGGTACTGGGGCCAGCATTCACTGACTATGCTGCCACATGTATACGCTTCACAATTACTCCCTCGGACGTTCAAACACCTGGACAGTATGAAGAATTTCGTGGGCATGATCGAGTATCTCATGTCCTGGAATTGGTCCGGCACTGTTGGTATCGTGGAGACGTCGTGTGATCTCAAATTCCACACTCAAGCGCTGCCGATGCGAGTGGGCGATGATGGCCAGATACTCACATTCGGCTCTGAGTATACTGCAGGAGAGCCCGTATTTGCCAATGACAGGGCAGCATTCGAGTATCTGCTCTCGCTGGCCCGACGCGATCTGCAATTTCGCGGTATGCGCGATGAGCGTGTCGGCTGCTTTGAGCAGAAGCAACACGCGAATTTTCTGCTGTATCAGCGTGTTGCTCGATGCAATAACGCGCCAGAGTATGAGTGCCTTCGGCAGGAGTGGGATACCTTGAACAGGCCGAAGTATCAGCAGCGCACGTGGAGCCCAGAGCAGGCTGATGCCATCGAGCGGGTCAAGAAGGCTGTATCGCTGGAGGACGAGGAGGAGAAGCAGAACAGCAAGCGTTTCTTGTATATCTCTGGACCGCCCGGCAGTGGGAAGACGGCAGTATTGTTGGAGCTGGCCATTTGGGCATGTGAGTCTCTTCAGGTTTTGATCGTGTGCCCCACCGGGTATCTCGTGCACCAGTACAAGTCCAAGCTGCCCGACAGACCTGGTATCGAGAATATCCGAGTGGACACGATACAAGGAGTCTTGAAGTATAAGAGGGCCGGCAAGGACGGCAAGGTCCGCTGGGCCCCACCCTCGGCTTTGAGAAGTATGGATTTGATTCTTTGCGATGAAGGGAGCCAGTATGAAGACCAGGAATGGATGCGGTTTTTCGCCTCGGTGCGGGAGCAGCCGCACAAACCCTTCACTGCTATCGTGGCCGATTTTAAGCAGTTACAGCCAGTATTGAGCGGGGGCCAGTGCGAGCACTTCTGCAACCAAATGGACAAGGTCGACTTGAAGACCGTGTATCGCACCGCTGACAAGCAGCACTTGGTTTTCCTGAATCGTATACGTGAGGCTCAGCCAGATCGAGCGGTTTTGACCGAGTATTTTGGAGACCGCCACTGGCATCATGAGTGCTTGGAGGCCTGTGTTGAGCGCGGTATGGCGTTGGCGGCGGAGAAAGGGCATCCGTTTTCTTGGCTCACGTGTACGAACGCGGGCTCGGCGGAGGTATGCAGAGCGGCGCTGGCATTACTCGGCATTAGTGAGGCCGATCTGTAAAAGGGTGGGTATTGCGACCCGACCACGAAGTCCGACTTACGCATTCTGGCCAGACCTGGTATCGTCATTCGCCTGAGTCGGAACTTTGACAAACAGCGGGGCTTTGTGAATGGGGCGTTGGCCACGGTATGCGAGTCGCTTCGGGGACACTCAGTGTTTACAGCCAGGCTGGTGGGTACGGGCAACATGGTATTGGTGCACCCCATCGAGGAGAACGGAGAGGTATTCCTGCCTTGCTGCTACGGGTATGCGACCACGGTGCGTCGAGCGCAGGGCGCGGATCTCTTTCACGGCTGTGTATATTTCGAGCAGAAGAAGAGAGTGGCTACGAGAGGGTATGGCTACGTTGCCTGCAGTCGCTTCAAGTCTCGCGAGGGCTGCCATGTATTCGGCAAGCTCCGCCGCTGTGACTTCCTGCCGGCTGGGCCCGAGCAGGAGGGCGAGATTTTGGAGCGCGGGTATGACTCTGTATCGTCATCTGACGACGAGGGGAAAGGCATGGAGTATGCTCTTGCAGATCAAGGTGAGTATGACGCGGACCCTGTTGTATCCATGGACATGGGCAACAACCTCGTGGACTTCCTCGTGAGCACAGAGGATCCGGCAGATGTATCCAAGACTGAGTGCAAGCGTACCCTTGCAGACTTTGCTGCAGGTGCCGGTGCGGAGGCTGGCGATGCTCCAGTGTATGAGGAGATGGGCGTATGCAGTGAGCTTCCAGTGAGGGAAGAAGTGTGGGGCGAGAACGGCGAGCTGCTGGTATACGGCGGCACGGCGACGCCGGAGTGATCTATGTCGTATGGAGCTGGACGTCGACCAAAAAAATCAGGGCCCGCATGCATCACCTGCATCGAGCATCGTGGCGGCAACAACTTGCCCCAAACATGTGACCACACGGTGTCTCTGTATCATGTCTGCCATACGCATCATGTGTAATACTGTATGAGTATCATGTGCAATGAGTAGTATTCTCAACAATTGCATGTGAGTCAGAATCTGCGCCCACAAATGTGACCCAATGTTGTTCCCATGTCTGGGATATCATTTGAAACATGTATGATTGCAACCACTCCATAGCATATGAGCTAAAATTTGCCCCAAAAATGTGACCAACTTTTGGTTTTGTGTCTGTCCACATCTGCAACATGCATATACGTAGCGACCGGCATGTGAGGCAAAATTTGTACCCAACTGTGTGTGAGGCAGGAGTTGCCCCAAAAATGTGACCAATTTGTCTGCGTCATGTTTTTTTTCATGTATATTATTATCACTGCATGTGAAGCCTATTTGCCCCAAAAATGTGATGAACTTCTCTGGCTAACGGCTAACATACGTACCAGTTGCAATATGCACATACGCGCTCATTGCATGTGAGCCACAATTTGCCCCAACAATGTGACCAACCGCTCTGGCTAATGGTCAACATACGTATCCTGTGCAATATGTAATATGTAACCATATCATGTGAGCCAAAAGTTGCCCCCAAAATGTGACTAACACTTGGTTTGTCTCGTATACTCCTCTGCAACATGTATGAGACGGGTCTGCATATCATGTGCACTGTGTATAAGGTCTAACACTTCGAATTTGGATATCCATAGAAGAACAAATAGGACATCAATGAGGTCTCGGGGGCATCAAAAAATGTTCAGTATGCCTGGCTTTGTCGCATGTGCGGCGGCGGACTTCACTGTCTTGGGGCCACCACAGGCTTTCCTCGGGGTATCACAGGCTCTCTGGGGCCTGTCATTGGCCGTCTTCGGGCCCTCACACGCAGTCTGCGCTTCGCCGAGGGCTCTCCCCCAAAGTCCATGCCACCATCATCATCATCATCACCACCAGTCTACCACACCGTGTGCACTATGTGTTATACGTATCGGTTGATAGCTGCAGCCATATACTCTCAAATTTGGCACGGCTGTTCCAGTCTGCCCACTCGGAAGTGTATTCCCTCCGGTTTCGTATGGCGCTCGACGGTTGCCCAGACTTCGCGCTGGCGTCCCAGTCTGGCACCGCGTCCCAGTCTGGCCCCGCGTCCCAGTCTGGTTCCGGGGAGAAGCCGACGGACCAGTAAAAGCGGGAGTGGCTGAGGGTATACGAGACGGCGCCCGCGCAGTTGCTCAACGTATACGGGCCTTCGAAGTTCGCGAAGCTGTCGGACAAGCAGGTATGGACACAGATGCAGGAGCCGCTGAAGAGTGGGGCCGTCTGGATGTCGGAGATGTGCAGCAAGGAGCCGGAGCGGAGGGGTGTCGGTATCAACCGTTTCATTCACGCGATGAAGACCTTCTGCGAGTATCAAAACGATCCTGCGGTCAAGAAGAACAACGAGGCGGTATTGAAGCCGCAGCTGTATGAGGAGTTGTACAAAGAGATTGACTATATCCTGCCGGCCTTGCAGTATTGCCTGGCTCCGAAAAAGCAGTATGAGAAGAAGGGTGCTGCTCTCCTGCGTTCGAGCGGCACGGAGGAGCAAGTGCAGGCGACCGGGAGGACGCCAGCGGAGCTGGACAAGTATGCGAAGCAGCTGTATGACTGGCTCGACAAGACTAAACTTTCGCGAGTGCGTATGATGGCCAATTGGCAAAGTTGCGGGGGGTTGTCCTTTGTTGCTCAATGCCACCATCGGGCTACCACCTGCTTCAGGTATCACGGCAACAGCTTTCACGGAGCTGGTCCATCGCAGCACGAGGTATCACTTGAAGAGTTCCAGGCCGGTGTGAAGCTTCGCCATTCGTTGGGCCACAACGGTATTCACGTGGAGGCGGTGAGCGAGGTCCGCGCCGTCAACGATTTCGGGGATGCTTGAGGGCACGGTATGCCAGGCTACTTTTCCACAGTAGTGTCTCGGTTTCTTCGTGTATGCTCCGACGTCCCGGGCGGCACGTATGCCAGAGTAGTGCCAGATGAAGAGCGGGGAGTGGCAAAAAAAAATGGCCGAAACATGTCACCTTCTGGTGTGTTGGTGTATGCTCCGACGTCCCGGGTGGCATAGCGGGCTGCCGCCGACGGCGACGGCGACGGCGAAGGCGACGGCGACGGCGACGTCGACGGTGACGGAGACGGCGACGGAGACGGCGACGGCGAGGGTGACGGCGACGGCGGCGACGGCGACGGCGACGCCGACGGTAACGGAGCGTCGGCTTGCTTCGGCATCAGCTGCTTCAGCGTCGGCCTCAGCCTGCCTCAGCTTCAGCCTGTACCAGCCTCAGCCTCGGCCTCAGCCAGCCTGCTTCATCCCTCTGCCTCAGCTTCGGCCTCAGCCTGCCTCAGCCTTAGCCTCGGCCTCAGCCTCGGCCTCAGCCTGCCCCAGCCTCAGCCTCAGCCTGCCTCAGCCTCAGCCCCGCCCTGCCTCAGCCTCAGCCTCAGCCTTAGCCTCAGCCTGCCTCAGCCTCAGCCTGCCTCTGCTTCAGCCTCGGCCTCAGCGCAGCCCAAAATTTGCCCCAAAAATGTGACCAACTTTGGTCTCTGTCTCATGTCTATCATACGTCTCGTGTGCAATACGTGTCATACATAACATGTGAATGTGTGGCAAAACTGGCCTCAAAAATGTGACCACCTCTTGTGTGCACGTGTTTCATGTCTACTTCTTGTGCAAGATGTATCATATATAATAACATGTGTCCCAAAATCTGACCCAAAACTGTGACCAATTGTTGTGCGTCTTCCATGTCTGTCCTACGCCTCATGTGCCATACGTATCCTCTACTACAACCTCAGCCTGCCTCAGCCTCAGCCCCAGCCTGTCTCAGCCTCAGCCTCAGCCTGCTTCAGCCTCAGCCTGCCTCAGCCTCAGCCAGCCTATGCCTCAGCCTCAGCCTCAGCCTCAGCCCAAAATTTGCCCCAAAAATGTGACCAACTTTGGTCTCTGTGTCATGTCTATCATACGTCTCGTGTGTAATAAGTATCATGCACAACACGTGCATGTGTGGCAAAACTTGCCCCAAAAATGTGACCAACTCTTGTGCGTACGTGTTTCATATCTACTTTCGTAAGAAGCAGTGTGGCTGTGAGGCAAAATTTGCCCCAAACATAAAACCAACTTTTGTCTTCTGTCTCGCATACGCACGTATCATGTGCAATTTGTATCCTACGTAAGAAGCAGTGTGACTGTGAGGCAACACTTGCCCCCAAAAAAGTGACCAACTTTTGTCTTCTGTCCCTCGTACGTATCATGTGCAACGTGTATCCTGCGTAAGAAGCAGTGTGGCTGTGAGGCAAAATCCCCAAAATTGATCAACTTCTGTGCCTCATGTTTCCCATGCGTATCTAGGGCAATATGCATATCCACCGCATGTGAAGCACAATTTGCCCCAAAAATGTGACCAACTTCTCTGTCTCATGGTCAACATACATATCATTTGCAATATGCATGTGTGTAACCATAGTATGTGAGCCATTGCCCAAAACATGTGAGCAACTTTTCTTTGTCTGGTATACGCCTCTGCGACATGTGTTACACGGGTCTGCATACGTATCGTGGGCACTGTGTATGAGAGCTACCATCTAGATTGTTGGTTTCCAGAGAAAAACACATAGGATATCAATGAGTTCTCGGGGTAACAAAAACTGTGATATCAGTATGCCTGGCTTCGTCGCATGTGCGGCGGCGGACTTCACAGGCCGTTACTGGTCGTTTTCGGGCCCTCACAGGCAGTCTGCGCCTCGCCGAGGGCACTCCCCGAAACCATCATCATTACCACCATCCTCACCATCATCACCACCACCATCATCATCACCTCCCTCATAGGCACTTTGGCTCAAGAGGGGGGTATTCTTGGCCACGTATAGCCTTGGCATGGAGTCCGCGGGGTATCTCTTCTTGCTGTCTTTCGTATTACTGCGTTTTACCAGAGGGCAGGCAGGAGTACCTGTCGTATGCGACTACATTTTGGATCAGTGGAGCGTATTCGTGCACGACTTCGATGCTTTCTGTTTAGGACTCGTCCGTCACTGCGACGCAGTATGCAAAGAAAAAGGGTGCTCGTATTTAGCCCATCGAGAAGGCTTGCATGCTCAGTATTCCGGCTTGCACTTTATCCGTACACTTCGCAGGGTTCGTATACGACGGCGTCTTGTCGCATTTGCGGAGAAGTGGGCGCACTTAGCATCGGGGCTTCAGCGTCCCCGTGGCGACGGTATCCCCAGCGCGGACATCATGGCCATGGGGGACAGTATCCCGGACTACGTGGCCGTGGCCGTGCAGAAGAACAAGGTGAAGATGGCCGGTAAGTATAACAGCATGGACTGTATGAGGTGTTTTATGCACATGGTTGAGTATTGCATGGGCTTCACGCCTACGGAGTATACCGAGGAGCTGCATCAGTGGTTTCTGAAGCGGCAGTGTCGGAAGTGGGCACGCCATGCTGCTGCGGAGCTCGCGTATTTTGGCGTGGTTTCCTGCGACACAATGACCACAGCATTGGGTCGTATGAGGAAGGCTCTCAACAGCACGTCTCAAGTGAGCGTCGCGACCATGTATGTATTGTTCTGCGAGACGCGGCAGGCTATCAACAGGTATTCGTTGCATGGTGTTTGGTATCTCATTGACGCGTATGACAAGAGCAAGTCTGTGCGGGCAAACGTTTCGCGTGTCCGGCCTGGGCTAGTATCGACGCGTTGTCACACATTTCAGCTTTTGGAGGCGATCCGCAGCTGTGTGGGAGTATCGCTTGCTGTGCTGCGGACCTTGGGAGGTGGCGTATCAGACGGCGGACCTTGCGAGGTGGCGTATCAGCTCGGTCGCCGCCGTCTGTGTCCCAAGGTAGAATCTGACGGTATTCCAGAGCTCCGTGTGCTTGCGAGTTGTCTCAGCGTATTGACACAGAAGGTGCAGACGTATGCGAGGCAGCCTTCGCAGCAGTACCGCGGCTTGGTCAAGGCTGCCAAAGGTCTGGGTATCAAGTACGGGAAGTCGCATACGGTGAAGAAGCTCGCTCTGCTCGTGAAGCGAGGTATGCTGCAGCCTTCAGGCACCGGTGCGTGCAAACGGACGTACCAGGAGCTGGTATCCGCAGCGCACGCTCGCGGCGCCAGCGAGTATCAAAGAATTAAAGTGCAGGGAAGGTGGATCACCAGACGTGTATCCAAAGCCACGTTGGAAGCGCTGGTGGCTGAGCCCTAGGGGCGGTGCTCAGTTGTATAGGGCATTGTGGCAGACTTTGGGGTCAAGCAGAGCTGTATGAAAGAAGAGCCACCAGTAATGACATATACGTGCATCGAGAATCATGGGTATGGCAACGGCGACGGAGGCGGCGGCGGCGACGGCGAGGGTGACGGCGGCGACGGCGACGGCGACGGCGACGGCGACGGTGACGTATCGTCCTCAGCCTCAGTCTCCGCCTGCCTCAGCACCAGCCTGCCTCAGCGTCGGCCTCAGCCTGTCTCAGCCTCAGCCTGAATCAGCTCAGCGTGTCCCAGCCTCAGCCTGCTCCAGCTTCAGCTTCACCCTCAGCCTCGGCCTCAGCCTGCGTGAGCCTCTTTTGCTCTCATGTCTATCATACGTTTCATGTGCTATAAGTATCATGCATGACACGGGGATGTGTGTCAAAACATGCCCCAGAAATGTGACCAACTCTGGTGTGTATGTGTCCCATGGCTAGCAGACGTATCATGTGCAATATGTATCATGTGCAACACGGCTCACGTGTAATATGTGCTCCGAGGGCTTTCCCACGGAATCGCCAGACCCATCTGGGGATATTGGGAGGGCCTCCCAGGGCCCTGTGGTTATGTATTCTCTTTAGGCCTTCGGCCCCAGCCGCCAGACCTCTCTGGGTATCTGGGGGGTTCCCAGGGCCCGATTGTCTTAGTTTCTGTGACCCGATTCCCAGGGGAAGTTTATTAGGGCGTCTGGGGGGTTCCCAGGGGAAGTCTATGAGGCCTGTGGATTCAAATAAAAAGATGAAGTGAGTATGCCTGCTCTGGTCGCATGTGCGGCGGCGGATTTCGTCTTGCCGACGGCGCTCGCATGAGTGTTCTGCGTGTACGGTCGTATGGACTTTGGCATTTGGGCACATGTATGCGGTTCGCTTCTGTTTGTACGTGGCGGTTTCTGCTCAAGCCGCTTACTGTACATCGCGAGATCGTATTCACCTCCATATTGCCGGCCTTCCGTATGGCTTCCCAGATGGCCGGTCGGCTCGACCCCGTGACGGGCGAGTATTACCCAAGCGATGATGAAGTGCGCTACAGTATGGAGCGCTGGCACACGCCACCCAACCACGAGGCGTATGCGCGGCGCTGGCCCAAGCAGTGTGGCTCGGAGAGGTGGTTCGCGTGCGGTATCTTCTTCCCTATTCTATGGGAGGGTGTCAAGGGCGTATGCCTCGCCGTATCGAGCGTTATGTCCACGAGGCAGTCGAAGACGAACAACGACCCGGACTACCAGCACAGTATGGGGGGCATCCCCGAGCCGGAGTGGCTTTACTTCGACGCCTTCTTCTACGCGCACGCGGTATTCGGGAATTTCTCGGTATTCCAGGATGAGAGGCTTGGGAAGCCCATTGGCTACCTTCTGCACGTATTCGACACGCTGTGCACCGCGCGAGGTATCGTCGCCTGGAAAGCCAACCTCTTCGTCCACCCGGGCCAGTGGGTGTATAGCAGTATGCGGTATTTGCTCGGTCAGCTCGCTATTCCCATTCATGCGGAGATCGTATCCGGCCTCTCCTACAGGGCCCTGGCCACCTTGGACGTATTCAGTGCGTACCACGCGGCCTTCATGGGTACGGACCCGCAGAAAATGGCCCTTTGGAACGTATCCCCTGAGGTCGGCACAGAGATCACGTATCCGCGTCAAGACCAGTGGTGGTGGTTGCCCGTATGGCGGTCTTTTGGTCAGAGCGACGAGTATCCGAACATGCTCGATTACCCGGCTTTGCCGCCGCAGGTCCACAACGTGCTCGCGTTAGCACTGCCGTATGCGAGCCCCGGCTCTCCCGCCAGCAGGCGTATCGGCAATATCATGGGCCATTTGGGAGCGCACGGGTATCAGCCAGGCCCGCACCTGCATCAGCCAGGCAGCCGTGTACCCAAGCGTATTCGCGACGTCGCAGACGACGAGTCGCCTTAGTATGCTTCGTGTATATTCATAGTGTGACTGGACCTGTTTGCGAAAGCAGGAGAAAGTATGAGCAATGCATGTGTCATCCTTGGGACTGTATAACAGCAGAAACAGACAACATTGCATCGCAGACGGACAGCCATCGGGACAACCATCGGGACAACCATCGGGACAACCATTTGGACAAGCATCGGGAAAACGATCGGGACAACCATAACCATCAGGACAACCATCGGGGCAACCATCGAGACAACCATCGGGACAACGATACCTTCTCTCTTGTGTCCTCCCACATCCCTCAGGAAGTTGCCCTAACGATGTGACCGACTCCTCTCTCTCCTTCTCTATGTCTCTCGCTCTTTCTCTGCTTCATATCTATCATACGTAACACATCTACTTGTGTAATCGCCTTCCCAGGAAATTGCCCCAAAAATGTGACCAACTATCTTGGCAGTGCGTACCATCTCACGTGTACCGTGTACCACATCTTCTCAGGTTGCCTCACACATGTGACGAATCTCTTTCTATCTCTCTCTCCTCTGGCTCTCTGTCTTGCTCTCTCTCTCTCTCTCTGTCTCTCTGTCTTGCTCTCTCTCTCTCTCTGTCTTGCTCTCTCTATGTCATGCGCAACGAATGCACGATGCGGGGCACATGCGGGGCCCAAACAAGTGATCAACCTCTGCGGGTGTGTACTCCACGCCAGTGTAGTATCCACGATCGTCCGCGCGCCACGAAGTGAAGTGTCCTGACGTCATAGGGCGGGAAGCTGGGTGTGGGTGGTTCCCGAGAGTCGTGTGGATGTTTGGTAGAGCTTGCATTGCCCCCCCACGAAGTGGGGGTATTGGCTGGCGTCGCATGAAAACCCTGGCACTGGGGAGAACACTGAGCGTTCGGGTAAAATGATTGTTGTTGTTGTTGTTGTTGTTGTTGTTGTTGAACATTATTACTTCTAAAGAATAATTATTGTTGGGACCCCTGGTACACGACCCCCCTCCAAAACCTAGGCCGCAGCTACATTTTCATCATTTTTTCGCGAAAGCTTCAGAAAAGTGGATTAGTACCGGAACCGGTTGTTTTGTTCCCCCCCGTTTTCCCTTGCAAAAAACACTATAAAATGAAATTTCTTGTTCAAATGTAATCCAATTTCAAGAATCCCTTGCAAAAAATAAGCTTAAGTGGACATTCGCGCGTGCAAGACGAAATCCTTCCAAAACCTTAGGTTTCGGAGCGATTTCAACATAAAAACATCAAAAACCCAATGGTTTTTTAAATAAAAAATTGTCAAAATCTCATCCCGCGCGCTCTTGCGGATTCGTAGGAAAACCATCACTTTTTAAACAATTTTGTCAAACGGGTTTTTGCGAGCAACTTTTTCAAACTTCTGCGACAACGGTTGCGCACCTGCCAGGGCCATCATCCCTCTCAAATAATACCATGCGGGTTCGTGTTTTCTTCGCGCGCGCACGCCGAAATCTACAAAAACCATTGGGTTTTTAAGAATTTTACCACCGCGCATCATAAAATCACACGAATCGCACCGTAGGTCCTCGAAAAACAGCTGCACGACTTTTCAAAATTTCCACCCGCGCGCGCTGTCCGAATCCTCAAAAAACCAATGGTTTTCCAACATTTATGTTACATGAGCTCGCGCGAGCTACTTTCGCACGCTCTTGCAACGGGGTTCGCGCGCCTGCCAGGGGCCAGAGATAAAGTATCCGCGTCAAGACCAGTGGTGGTGGTTGCCCGTATGGCGGTCTTTTGGTCAGAGCGACGAGTATCCGAACATGCTCGATTACCCGCTCTTGCCGGCGCATGTCGTGGCCGCGTTCGCACTGCCGTATGCGAGCCCCGGCTCTCCCGCCAACAGGCGTATCGGCAATATCATTGGCCATTTGGGAGCGCACGGGTATCAGCTCGGCCCGCACCTGCATCAGCCAGGCAGCCGTGTACCCAAGCGTATTCGCGACGTCGCAGAGGACGAGTCGCCTTAGTATGCTTCGTGTATATTCATAGTGTGACTGGACCTGTTTGCGAAAGCAGGAGAAAGTATCAGCATTGCATGCGTCATCCTTGGGACTGTATAACAGCAGAAACAGACAACATTGCATCGCAGACGGACAGCCATCGGGACAACCATCGGGACAACCATCGGGACAACCATTTGGACCAGCATCGGGAAAACGATCGGGACAACCAAAACCATCAGGACAACCATCGGGGCAACCATCGAGACAACCATCGGGACAACGATACCTTCTCTCTTGTGTCCTCCCACATCCCTCAGGAAGTTGCCCTAAAGATGTGACCGTCTCCTCTCTCTCCTTCTCTATGTCTCTCGCTCTTTCTCTGCTTCATATCTATCATATGAACACATCTATCTCGCTCTTTCTCTGCTTCATCGCCTTCCCAGGAAATTGCCCCAAAACTGTGACCAACTATCTTGGCAGTGCGTACCATCTCACGTGTACCGTGTACCACATCTTCTCAGGTTGCCTCACACATGTGACGAATCTCTTTCTATCTCTCTCTCCTCTGGCTCTCTGTCTTGCTCTCTCTCTCTCTCTCTGTCTCTCTGTCTTGCTCTCTCTCTCTCTCTGTCTTGCTCTCTCTATGTCATGCGCAACGAATGCACGATGCGGGGCACATGCGGGGCCCAAACAAGTGATCAACCTCTGCGGGTGTGTACTCCACGCCAGTGTAGTATCCACGATCGTCCGCGCGCCACGAAGTGAAGTGTCCTGACGTCATAGGGCGGGAAGCTGGGTGTGGGTGGTTCCCGAGAGTCGTGTGGATGTTTGGTAGAGCTTGCATTGCCCCCCCACGAAGTGGGGGTATTGGCTGGCGTCGCATGAAAACCCTGGCACTGGGGAGAACACTGAGCGTTCGGGTAAAATGATTGTTGTTGTTGTTGTTGTTGTTGTTATTTTTGCTGTTGTGGTTGTTGTTGTTGTTCTTGTTGTTGTTGATAGCTATGATGCTGCTGATGAAGATGATGCAGAACATGATGTTGCTGATGAAGCTGCTGATGATGATGGTGATGATGATGCTGATGATAATGATGATGGGGAGGATGAGAAGGGGTAGCAGGACCAGGAGGAGGAGGAGGAGGAGAATGAGGACCTGACCACCAAACCGCCCGAGACGTCCCCACAATGTGGCCGCGAACGGGGCCACGAAACCACCCCTGGCGGCTCCACTTGAAACCAGCACATCGGCTGAGGCGTCCTCACAATCTGCTGGACTGAGTGCGAGTGCGTCGTAAGTCCAAGTGCGAGTGAGACTAACTGTCAGTGAGCCTGAGTGCGAGTGACTCTGAGTGTGAAGGAGTCTGAGTGCGAGTGAGTCTGAGTATGAGTGAGTCTGAGTGCGAGTAAGTCTGAGTGTCAGTAGGACTGAGCATGAGTGGGTCTGGGTGCGAGTGAGTCTGAGTATGAGTGGGTCTGAGTGAGGAAAAGGAGGATGCGAGTAAGTCTCGGGGTGCGCGAGTCTCAGCATGAGGGAGTCTGAGCGTCAGTGAGCCCGAGTGCGAGTGAGTCTCCATACGAGCTAGTCTGATCGTGAGGGAAGAGAAAGAGGAAGGCGTGAAGGGAGTCGGCGGCGTCTGAGTAAGGACAACGACTCTATCGTAGGATGTGGGGAACGGAAGCGGCACACACACACAGCATTTCTCGGAGCCCCGCGCGGACTTCGTGGATCGGCGCTGGACCATCCTCCCCGGGGCGCGGAGCGCGCCGGGGGCGGCCCAGCTCCGATCCAAGAACCACGCGCGGACATCAGTGCGGAGGAGGAGGAGGAGGAGGAGGAGGAGGAGGAGGAGGAGGAGGAGGAGGAGGAGGAGGAGGGGGAGGGGGAGGAGGAGGAGGAGGAGGAGGAGGAGGAGGAGGAGGAGGAGGAGGAGGCGGAGTCGGAGGAGGAGAACATCAGAGAGACTATGTTTATGCCTTCTCTGTTTCTCAGCCTGCGGGCGATGGGGCCTCAAAGACTGCGAATCCCACCAGCCCTCTGGGCGCAGGTGGTCTGACGAGTCTCTTCTTGCCTCTTCCAAAACCCCCCTTCCCGTCGGGGATGGGCAACCTCCTCACCCCCTCCCTGAAGTTTCTTGGGTCACCTCGCCGGGTGTCGTCGATTCACGACGCGAGAGGTCTGGGGAGGAGGCGCGCCCGAGGTGCAGGAGGTGGAGGAGGGAGCGGCAGGCGTGGCACCGCGACAAAGCAGGGGGCGGGGGGCGGGGACAGGGCTGGCGCCGAGATTCTGCCTTTGTCGATCGTCGTCGCCGTTCTTCTCTTTTCGTTCGTCGTTCGTCGTTCGTCGTCGTCGTCGCGGTGGCTGTCGTCGCCGTCGTTCTTCGCTCCTCGCACTGCGCTCGTCGTTCGTCGTTCGTCGTCGTTCGTCGTCGTCGTCGTCGTTGTCGTCGTCGTCGTCGTTGCTGTCGTCGCTCATCGTTCGTCGTAGGTTGTTCATCGTCGTTCGTCCTCGTCATTGTCGGTTGATTGGTCGTCGTCGTCGTCATCACCATCGTCGTTCGTCGTGCCACTCCTCCAGGAAAGCCGGGCCCCAGGTATGTGTGATGCCAGCGCATGAACCCGAGACGGTTTGAAAATGAAATAGCTGTTAGAAACAGGGACTCTCGCTGCGTCTGGAGGTCTCGCTTCAGGGGTACAAGCATGTGTCCACAATCGCAGCCGCACCATCCCGTACAAACGCAAGGGGGGGCTGCTACAGCAGCGGCAGCTTCTGCATCCGCAAATGCATATAAAGAACAAGAGAGAGAGATAGAGAGAGAGAGAGAGAGAGGAAACAAAAAAGAAAAAGAAACAACATAAACCCAACAACACACGGCGCAGCAGCAGTTGCGACCGTAATCGCTACCTCCGAACATGTCTGCCGCGCTTCTGGACTGCGTCGGGGCTCGGCGGGCGCGCCTCTGGCAGCTGCGAGCCCGACAGGGCGGGGTCAACGAAATCGGCGATGGCGTCCGCGTCGCCAGGGTCGCCGTCGTAGACCTGGCGGCAGGTCCCGCAGTACCCATCGGTCAGAAGCCGTGGGTAGAAACATGAAATATGAATGCGCTGACAATGTACTGGGTTTCCGCTCGCCCACTGAAGAGGAGGGACAGGGGACACGTGCTCGACACTTGACGTGTGAAGGCGCCTGAAAAATATATTGACACCTGGGAACCCAAGAATCCCGGACATGCGACGTCCTTTTTTTTTTTTTTTTTTTTCCAACACGGCGTCCCCAAAGGTCCCCGACCCTTTCCCCAACACCACGTGAGTCGTTTCCTGACGGTCCCGTGTCTGGTGAGGGTTCCCAGGGGCCGAAATTAGCGAAACACCTCTTGTCCTGATTTTCCACGACGCGATCATGTCTGGGAAAAGATGTTGACATCTAGGAATCCAAGAATGCCCACTTTCAAGGACCGGTGGGCAGCTATCCGATAAGGGCCCGATGCGGACATGTTTGTGCAGGTGCGCAGGCCCGCTTTTCCCGCGAGTTTCAAGGAGGCCAGGAGCCCCCAGGGGAGAGAGAGAGAGAGAGAGAGAGACAGAGAGAAAGAGAGAGAGAGAGAGAAAGAAATACATAGAAAGAGAGAGAGAGAGAGAGAGCGAGAGAGAAAAGGAGAAAGAGCGAGAGCGAATTCAATCCCCTCCTCTTCCTCCTCGTCTTCCTCCTCCCCCGCCTCTTCATCCTCCTCCTCCCCCCCTCCCCCCTGTCCCCCTCATTGCATCCTCCTCCTCCTCCTCCTCCCACATCCTCCTCCCACATCCTCCTCCTCCTCCTCCTCCTCCTCCTCCTCCTCCTCCTCCTCCTCACCCTCCATCTCCTCGTAGCTCGTAGTTGGGTTCGTTGAAGAGCTGCCTTCCCCCCCCAGGGTCGGTAGCAGACC
>CAUYUJ010020812.1:12500-15000 GCA_963575745.1 Prorocentrum cordatum | reverse complement strand
AGCCCTTCCCCGCGGCCGATGTGTCGTCCAGGGTCTGATCACGGGCCCCAGAAGCCCAACTCTAGGAACAACGCCCGTATTGAGAATCGCATCGTCGGAGGTATCGGTCTGGTGCTATCTCGAACGGAGGCGCGCCTGCAAGCCAGCGCTGCCGCGAGCTGTCGCTGGCCTACTTCTGCAGAGAGCACTTCCGTCCGTGCTCGTCAGCCGACAGGACCGTTACTCCGGTCCCAAAGCCCAGCCGCATCATGGTGTAGTGATCGAGCCTGGTGTGGTTGCCGTTCACGAAGCCGCACTGCCACCACCATGCAGCGCAGCACCCCTCCAACTCTGGATGGTCACTGCACAGATCCACCCGGCCCGGATGATTCGTCATCCACCCGTCGTTCTTGCTTTCCGCCCACGATTCTGATGCGCCCACGTCTATGCACTTAGCATCATCGTCGTCAACCGCCACCACCTTGAAAGATCGCGAACCCTTGCTGATGGGATTCTCCACCGTCTTAGCATCGCTAGGATGGGGTACTGGTTGCAGCCGGTGCGGGGAGATAACGAAGCCGGTCTCGACAGCTCTAGCTAAGTCGTGGATCGAACGTTCTTTGACGTGCATGATCATGTCGGGCTCTGTCAAAAGTACAGACCGCCACCGTCCCGTATCTTCCCCGAGCCACTTGACGTCCTTGTTGCGGATAGCATCTTGGAGGTTAGCGATCGCCCCATGGGGCATGTTGTTTTCTATGAACACCGTCTTCGTCGTCGCAGGGTCGACCTTGCTGAATACAACCTGCGTGTTCCCAAACGACACGTTGCGAGGCTCGTAGTCATACGTGTCAACGGTGGAGACTACAACGACGCGTCCTAGTCCAGCCCTCTGCAATGATTTCAAGGTCGCTGTCAACACCGTTGTCGTCAGTTCCTTTCCAGTGCATGGCGCCTCTGGGGGACATTCGCACGAGTACGGCTGGAAGGCAAGAATTCCGATTGTATCCTGGAGCGGAGATGACTCCATAACTTTCACATTCGATATGTAGTTGTTCATGTGTGCAAGGAAAGTGTCGTACGTGGGTCGGTCACCGATAACGGATCCAGTCGTGCTTCCACGCAGGCAAACACCCGCTTGCTTCCAATAGTGGCTCAAGTGCTCGACGGAAAAATCGAACCAATCCCTCGTTTGGCCAACTGGTGACCCCCAGCGTGCAGCCTGCCTAAAAGGCCCAAAACACCCGTCCTCTACAATTTTAACGTCGTCGACGTCGATCCGCATGAACAGAGAAAGGTTCATCATCCACGATGCAGAAAACATGTCGCCCATGTCGACCATTTCATTCCCTTGCCTATCGTAGTTCAAGAACTCCGGATGGTCCACGATAAGAAACTCATTTGATAATTCTGATGAGGAGCTGAGTCGATGGTGCGATGAGTCTATCTGCAACCGCTTGTTTTGATAGCGATCCAACTCTGCCCGATGGTCCCACGTGGCTGTATGGCCCGCTACAGCATCTTGAGTGGGAGAGCTTTGCAAGGCAGCGCCCATAACACATGCATGTGTGAAAAGAAGAGTTAGGGTAATCATGATCGAGAGTACGAGGATCTGGCCTCGGGCCGATGTTATGTACAAGCTGGTTTTGCACGATATGCGTGCAAGACCGCTTGAGCCAATGTGGCTACGGAGGGGCAGGAGGGGTGGAGTATTGCTGCGAAAAAGGCTAGGACAAGAGGGGAGAGGGCGACGATAACCGACACGCTCCGTAAAAAGACACGAACATGTTAGAGAAATGCTTGCGCTGATCGACCCCATCGTAGACGGCACGCGGAGGATGGTGAAACACCGCTGTGGGCGGCGATTCCCGCAACGTGTGGCCAGTGAGAGTCACGGCGCTGCATGGCCATGACAGGGAGAAACACTACAGGGAGCACGAGGGGGACGAAGAAGAGCGCGATATACATATATGCAAGACTTGGGTTCCCGTTCTTCGGACGCAGACAGCGGCTTGTCCCTGAACACCTGGAATATAACATATCAATGGGGACGATTGGGCGTGGCGCAAAGGTGTGTACTGGTTGTTGCAGGGGACTTGCCAACGGCTTTGCCAGGGCACGTGCCAGGGACGTGCCAGGCGGCGCGCCAGGGGAAGCGTCAGGGGACGAGCCAGGGGACGCGCAAAGGGGCGCACACGTGTGAACTCACCCAGGACTCTGTGGGTGACATCCGCAAGCGGGAGTGCATTCGCGAACTCGTGCCTGGGGTGGCTCCGCAAGCGTGAATCCCACCCTGTGGGCGCAGGTGTTTCAGGGCAATCGCCACGCCTCTTACCTTCACGCCTCTCCGCCGCACGGCTTCTCTGCGCTGTCTTCCTCCGGACGGCTTCTTTGCGCCGCCTTCCTCCCTCTCCCCCTCTTCGCCTCCAGGTCGGCCCTGCGCTGTTCTTGCTGGCCTGCCTCGCTCCTCGTCCTCGCCGGCACTTCTGTGGGCGCTCGTCGCCCATGTGCTGTTGCACTG
>CAUYUJ010020812.1:7500-10000 GCA_963575745.1 Prorocentrum cordatum | reverse complement strand
GTGTTGCTGAAGGAAAGAGTGGGATGTGTTTGGAGAGAGTGAGAGGAGGCGGGAAGAGGCCAGGGGAGAGGGGGAGGGAGTGGGTGTGTGGACCCACGAGGTGGTAGTATATGAAGGGAAAGCCACAGCCTGATCGTCTGGGTCAAGGTGCGCGCCTCTGTGTATGTATGTGGTGTGTGTGTGTGCCGTCTGAACTGGACCTACCCAATCCACCCATCTGCTGCACCAAGAAAAAACTAACTCACCTGAGCGTATCCCGGCCTAGCGCCCGCGACAGTGCAACCACGTCGCCGCTGTAGGAAGACGTGCCGTCTACGGGTGAGCCCTGCGTTGCCCCGCCGTGCTGCTGTGTTAGTGCCCGGCGGGCCCTCGCGCGGCCACCTTCGGGCTATGACTCGCGCCGCCGCCGCGGCGGGGCTACCTCCGCGCCCGAGCGGGTGAGCCTCCAGACAGACCACACCCTCCTCCTCCTCCTCCTCCTCCTCCTCCTCCTCCTCCTCCTCCTCCTCCTCCTCCTCCTCCTCCTCCCTCCCCTTCTCCTCCTCCTCCTCCTCCTCCTCCTCCTCCTCCTCCTCCTCCTCCTCCTCATCCTCTCTTGCCCGTGCTGCTGTGTTGGTCCTCTCGCTTGCTGGCCGACTTCGCCGCGTCGCTGCGTGCACGGCCGCGACGCCAAAACATGTTGTGCGTGTGTGCGTGCGTGTGCATGCCTGGCCGCGGCCGACGCTCTGTTCTGTTCGGCTCCCCTCGACCGCTCTGCCTGACTCCGTTGCGTCGCTGCGCGCGCGGCCGCGACGCCCCAAAGATGTGCGTGCGTGCCGAGGGGCAAGAGATTCTTGACCCTGTTTTCGGCGGCGAGCGAGGGGGGGAAGTGAGAAGGAGCAGGCCTTCTCAGAAGGCGGCGGGAATTCTCAGAAGCTCTCGCGCCTTCTGAGAGGTTTTCTGTGTCTTCGGGGAAAGCTCAGAAAACTCCTCGGAAGGCTGGGGGACTTCCGAGACTTCTGAGAAGGCCTTCTCCTTCTCACTTCCCCCCTGGGCTCGCCGCCGACGTTTGCGCCTCCGGAAGCTTCTGAAGGCCTCCGGGGACCTCTGCGGTCAGGATCCAGGGCGGAGCTAAGCCTTGCGATTCGAAGATCATGCATCTAGCCGAGCCGAAATTGTCACACCTCGTGACCGGCAAGGAAGGACATATGTATCGCAGAAGCGCATGCAAACAAAGCAAACGCAAAAGCAAGCCGGAAATGTAGTACCACTGCTGATGATGCTGCTACTGCTCATCCTTTATCTCTGTCCCCTTGATACGAAATTGAGCATTCCCACCTTGTAACGCCGCCTTTTGGGTCTATACAGTACCCAGCGTGCAGCATCTGAAACTGGGCTCCCAAAGGCGCCACCAAATGCTTCGTCCCGAACTGCAAACACCTGCATCTTCATGGAGCGAAACCTGGGAGGGCAACTATGCTGCATATGTCAAATGAACAACCAAGGATCAACGAGAGGTGTGGCTTGGAGATGGACCAGAGGAAGGATATTCACACATTCTGGAAATAACAACGGCATTCGCTGGATATCAACAACACCCAGATGCTTTGGAACGTGGTGTGGGTTGGGAGATTGGGGACAGGAAGGGCACGATAGCCAAAGTAACTTTCAAAATTGTGCGAAACAACGCTTGCAGCGCGAGATACTCAACGAGCACAGTCTGTGATACGACACGGCTGGCCGATTTCTTCGAAGCTGCCGCGGCTGCTTGCATCACCTTCTCATTCTCTTGAGAAGGGGGGAAGCGTTCCCTTCTACGTTCGCCAACTCACGCCCACACTCGATCAAAATCCAAACCTGTGGTATGGTCATTTGTGTGTGTGTGTGTGCGTGTGTGTGTGCGTGTGTGGGTTGATCGTGCTTTTTTTGATCGCTTCTCCGAGGTCTGGGGCACCGCACATGCTGCAAGGCAGACTACGACCGACCTCCGCGCGACCCTCTGCTGGCCTTCCGCCTCAATCGCCTCGTGGACACGCGGCGGAAGCGGGGAGAGGGACGGCGAGGGGCATAAGAAGCCAAGGCCACGCTAATGGCGATGTTGGTTAACGGCGATGTTGGGAATCTGGTTTCTGCGACGCCGAACTCGCGCAGAACAGATTGTAGGGAAACGCGAACAGTACTTTTCCTACCTTTGGGTTGGCCACAAGCCACCCTCACCTACAAAACAGAAACCTACATCGCCAGTGTCTACATCGCAGTAGTGACATGAAGCGGTCCAGAAAGGCTCGCCTTCGAGGGCCGAAGGAATTGGTATCTCTTCCTCGGCGGAAGGCCGCGGAAGGGCGTCGAAACCAGCAGAAAGAAAAGATACGCCTCCCCAAATGGGCCCCTAGAGATGGAAACGTTTTTGGGTTCAAGGTGTCTGGGATCGGCCGCGCGAAGCCGCCGACTCTCGCCCTCACCTCGTCGCTCCAGCGTCGCCCTCCGCTGCTGCCATCACCTGGGCCGCTCCTACTTGACC
>CAUYUJ010020812.1:0-5000 GCA_963575745.1 Prorocentrum cordatum | reverse complement strand
GCCTGGCCTGAGCCTGCTTCCCAGTGGGTCACAACGGCCCCACGTGGCTCAGTGGGCTCGTCGCTTCTCGTCGCCTTCAGTCCTGGGCTGTTCGCCCCTGTCGTCTCCTCGGGACTGGGGGGCTGCAAGTGGATGCCAAGGTGGGCTTTACCTGGCCTGCGCTTGCTTCCCAGTGGGTGACAACTGCCCTACGTGGCTCAGTGGGTTCGTCGCTTCTCGTCGCCTCCCGCCCCTGGGCTGTTCGCCACTGTCGTCGCCTCGGGACTGGGGAGCTGCCAGTGCTTTACCTGGCCTGAGCTTGCTTCTCAGTGGGTGACAACTGCCCCACGTGGCTCAGTGGGTTCGTCGTTTCTCGTCGCCTCGAGAGCCCTCGGAGAGGCTCCTCGTGGGGGCCCTCGGAAGCTCCCCGGAGGGCTCCTCGGAGGCCCCCCATCGGGGGCTCCTCGGAGGTCCCTCGGAGGCCCCCCCATCGGAGGCCCCTGGGAGAGGCGGCGGCGACTGCCCCCGCGGAGGCGGCCGTCGGAGCTGCCACGGGGGCCCCGCGGTGGCGCCTTCTCAACCTGGGGGGCATCGTGGGGCGACCCCTGGGGGTTCAAGCATCGAGGTGCGAGGGTAGAGGTCCGAGGTTCGAGGACAGGAACTCGTGGGCGCTTTCCGCCGTCCTTGTCGCCACGGCTGGCTTCCCTTCGACCTTCTGGCCAGAACGCGCCCCATGGAGAGGACTGTGGATCGATCTTTGGTCCCTGGGCCCAGGCCCCGCGCCGTGAAAAGAGGCCACCCTCGACCTCCACCTTCCGCACCTTCCGGGCGGCAGAGGCCGCGCAGCGGCCGCCGCCGGCGCGGCCGCGGCGGCGCCCGCACCTGCTGCGCGGAAGGCTCGGCAGGTGGAGATCGAGCGATCTTGGCCCCTGGATGCCGTTGTCGGGGCCCAAGGCTCTCAGAAACGGATCCAGGACAGGGAACTGGCCCCAGGGAAGCGGTCCCAGAAAAATCAGGACGGCAATTTTTTCGCTGTTTTCAGCCCCTGGGAGCCCTTACCAGTCCCCGGGAGCGTCCACAAAACGACGCAGGATGAACAGCTGGCCCCGGGGAGAAGGTCTGGACTCCCCGGGGACGCCGCCCGGAACCAAAGCCAGGACGTCGCAGGTCTGGGGGGGGGGGCCTCTGGGGCCGCGGAGAGTGCCGCAGCCACGCCGGGTCAGAGTCCGGGGCGGCGCGCGCGCGGGGGGGGGCAGCTGCCGGCCTCTTCTCCAGCTTCCTCAGCGCCTGCTCGGGCCTCCTCCGCTGGGCGCCTCCCCCGGCTGTTCGCTGCACCTGCAGCCCGGGGCCGCGCGCGCAGGGAGCGGCCCACGGGGCAGGAGCGCGGCCTCCGGGGCACGTGCGGCTTCTGCGGGGGACCGCGGGGGGGGGCGTGAGGGCCCGAGCGCGAGAGGGGGGCCCCTGTGGCGTGCGCCCCCGCACCAGGGGTCGCTCTGGGGGAGCGGGCGCTCTTGCGCGAAGGGCGACGCGCGGGGGGTGGGGGGTGTATTTTTTATTTTTGTTTTGTTTTGTTTTGTTTTTTTTTTTTTTTTTTTTTGTCTCGCTGGCCAGGTGACGGCACCGTGGCGAATGCTAGTGAGGGGGGCGAGCTGCCGCGGGAACCTCGCCCGGGCGAGGGGCGAGCCTGCGCTCCGGGCGAGGGACGAAAAGGGGCCCCACTCCGCGGGGTGGGCAGGCGAGGCCAGCAAGGTGCAGAGGGGATGGGGCAGACTTTTTTGATCTGCGGGTCGAGAGCGAGCCTCTTCCGCTGAAAGCTAAGCGGGACGCGCACAGCCTTAATTGACAGAGAGGGGGCGAGAGCCGGCGGGGCCTCACGCGGCCAGGAGCGGGCGGAGCCCGGGGATCAGGCGGTGCCGAACGGGACGTGCAGGAAAATATACACCTTGGACAGGAGCCTGGTGATGAGGTCCCGGGAGGGGGCAGACAGGCAACCCACAATGGGGCAGGGCATGCATGTACGCGCGCGCCTAGCGACCAGGGCGGAGCGACTGCAACCTCTCAGACAGTATTATTCTTCTTCTTCTTCCTCCTTCTTCTTCTTCTTCTTCCTTCTTCTTCTTCTTCTTCTTTATTATTATTCGTTTTCGTCTTCTTCTTCTTCTTTCTTCAACTCGTTCAGCGACTCTTTGTTTACTGTTTTGTGGAGGCTCGTCTGCAGATCCTTGTCCCCGCGAGGTGGGGGTCGGGGGCAAGAGGTAAATAGCGCAACTTGAATCGAGAAGTGAGTTAAAGACGAGGGCGAGGGGAGCGGTGTAGCGAGCGCCCGCATCACGTTGGCCACTGTGCGATGCGCCTGGTGTGTTCTGTGGGGGGCCTGCTATGATGATCGATGCAGCCTTCCCGACAGCTGAGATGCCCTCAGTGGATCTTTAGATCCCTGGTGGCACTGGAACCGATTGCATGTCGAACCCATAACTTCAACAAGATGGAGGGGGGCCCGAGCGGCTCTACTTTCTCCCTGCGCGCGTGTGGCTGAATGGATGGCCCAGCCTCGGGGGGCTACGCTCAGGAGCAACACATGGGCCGCACTTTGGGGCTACATGTGGGGCGTGCATTTGAGGGCTTCGCATGGGGAGCTGAACTTGGGGGCAACACGCGCGTGCTACAGTTGGGGGCAACACACGGGGGATACTCGTAGGGGCTACACACGGGGGCTACATTTTTTTGGGGGGGGGGCTATCCATGGGGGCTGCAGCAAATGGCGGCTACACCTGGGGACACCATCTCTTGAAGTTCTACCTGGCAGTGGCGGCCGGGCTGCAGAGGCCAGCATTATCGAGGAAGCAGAGGCAGCAGCAAGAGCTGGATGTGGAGACGACATGGTGTCGAAGGTTCGAAAAAAGGCTTATAATGCATGTCTCGATGAAAACGAATAGCGATCTACTTACACGCTCTGACTGAATTCTCCCTTGAGACCCAGGGTAGGCGTGTTCACACATAGCATGATGGCACGTCCGTGTCATCCATTCATCCCCCATGATGAAACTACATCCCTCGAGTGACGCGCTGACGCCTTCCACTCTCGCGTTCCCTTGCAGAGCAAAAGCGGTGATGTGTTTTGGAAGTCGAATCCGACTTCCAACGGGGCTGCGTGCTTTTGAAAGCTGAACGCGGCTTCAACAATCTGAGTGCTCTTGCAAGTAGAACTTGACTCTGACAAACATGCGATTCTTTCCTTGCATTTCGCATTTCCTTGCAGAAGGCGCTGGGGGTGCGCCACCGCAATTGTTCGGCGACCGTTGGGCACCCATCCCGCCTTCGCGCTCGGTCCCGCCAGTGCCGCTGGTCCAATAGCCCCCCCGCCCACAAGCGCCCAGGAAAAGGAGGAAATGGAAGAGCCAGTCCTCAAAGGCACGCCCAGATCCTCTTCGGCACGCCCTCTCGTGCAATATGCACATTCCTTTGCCATCTTGCAGTCCGACCTAGCCTGGATCCGACACGTCCCAATACTTGATGGCATGGAAAATAGGAAGTCTCGTCAAGATGAGCTTGCACAACCATTGCGCAACCCTGCAAAACTTCACGCGACCCTTTGCACAACCCCCCTTACACAGCCAGTGCCAGATCTTCTTCCATACCACATAGTAGTGTGCAGTGGAGGACAAGGAGGAGGCTGATAGCACTTCGGTTTGCCGATGCTCTGGAGGCCGCGCCGCGGGTCTGGAGGTCGGGCGCCATACTCGAGGGTACCACACGTCATTCCTCGACTTCCACCTGCCGAGCCCCGCGCAGCAGGTGCCGCCGCGGCAGGTGCCAGCGGCGGCCGCTGCGCGGCATCTGCCGCCCAGAAGGTGCGGACGGTGGAGGTCGAGGGTCTCTCTTCACGGCGTGGGGTGTGGGCCCAAAAGCCGAAGATCGATCCACAGTCCTCTCCGGGGGAATGTCGAAGGGAATCCAGCCGTGGCGACAAGGAGGGTGGAGAGCGCCCGCGAACTTCTGTCCTCGAGCCTCGGACCTTTACCCTCGCACCTCGATGCTTGAACCCCCAGGGGTCGCCCCACGATGCCCCCCAGGCTGAGAAGGCGCCACCGCAGGGCCACCGTGGCAGTTCCGACGGCCGCCTCCGCGGGGCAGTTGCCGCCGCCTCTCCGAGGGGCCTCCGAAGGGGGGCCTCCGAGGAACCCCCGATGGGGGGCTCCGAGGAGCCCTCCGAGGAGCCTCCGAGGGCCCCCGAGGGCCCCCGAGGGGCCTCCGAGGGACCTCCGCATCGCCGCCGCCGTGGCCTCCGACGGGCCTCCGACGGGGGCCTCCGAAGGGCACTCCGGGGGGCGGCCTCCAGGGGGCGGCCTCCGGGGGGCGGCCTCTCAGGGGGGACCTCCGAGCCCGGGCCCCCTCAACTCGTGACGAGCACCGCGACGGCGGGCTTCTCGCTATTCTCGGCCTCTGGGGGCCCTCGCCAGGAGGTCGTCCCCGGGACCGGCTCTTCAGCCCGAGTCGTGTTCCTTGGCGGCCCCGGGGCCCGGCGTGAGGGCCCCCAGAGGCCGAACATCGCGAGCAACCTCCCGCCGTGACTTCTTCGCGACTCGAGGGGGTCTGGGAAGGGGAGGGGGGAGGGGGAGGGGGGAGGGGGTGGGGCTGGAGGGGGGATAGGGGTGAGGGGGGGGGAGGGAGCACGGAGGTGGGAGGGGGGAGGAGGGGGAAGGGGGAGATGGGGTAGGGAGGGAGGGAAGGGGAGGGGGTGAGGGGGGCTGGGAAGGGGTCGAGACCTCTGGGGGCCCACGCTGTGAGAGCAGCTGACGTCGGGGGCCCCTGGGGCACCCTTCGCAGCGGGCCCTCCGCGCCGAGGCCCCCGGCGGGCCCACGCGCGCCTCTCGGCGCGCGGGCCCGACCCTGCGCGCGGGAGGGAACCTCAACCCCCTCTCGAGAGTGGCCTAGAGGGGGTCCAACATCGTTGATGACCCTTGGTTTTACACTGGCCCTCCTCCTCCTCCTCCTCCTCCTCGTCCTCCTCCCTGGCTCCT
>CAUYUJ010020811.1:105828-149742 GCA_963575745.1 Prorocentrum cordatum | reverse complement strand
GAAGAAGAAGAAGAAGAATAAGAAGAATAATAAGAAGAATAAGAAGAAGAAGGAAGAAGAAGAAGAAGAAGAAGACGAAGAAGAAGAAGAAAAAGAAGAAGAAGAAGAAGAAGAATAATAAGAAGACGAATAAGAAGAATAATAATAATAATAAGAAGAAGAATAAGAATAAGAAGGGGAGGAGGAGGAGGAGGAGGAGGAGGAGGAGGAGGAGGAGGAGGAGGAGGAGGAGGAGGGAGGAGGAGGACGGAGGAGAGGAGGACGGAGGGAGGAGGAGGACACATGAGGATTCAGCCCACTTTGTGAACCCCCAGCGGTGGCCAGAGGCGGTCCTAGCATCAGGTGCCCCCCAGCCTCTCGTGCCGTTTTGGAGCCCTCTGCTCCCGGCGTCTCGCACAGGTTGCTCTGGAGACCTTTTAGGCCTCCCTTGAAGGCAGCTTGGGCGACACCGGGCCAGGGTCACCTCGCGAGGCCGAGGAACCAGCTTCAGGCGGGCTTTTGGCCCTCTCCGCGAGGCAGGACGCCGCACGACGCAAGCCGCCACGCAGGAGGCGTGCACGTCTCTTCCCGGCGGCCTGCCACGAGGCATTGTCGCGGCGCCCCTCACTGCACTCGCGCTGGATGCCTCGGGTTTCCATGCGGTACTGGTCAGCGAAAAAGCTGCGAACTCGGGCTCCGCACGGCAGGGCAGCAGCCGCGGGCCTCGCTCGTGATGCGTGCCCGAGAACCCCCCCCGAGACGAGGCTCCCTCGTGATCGCGAAGCCCAGTCCGCCACGTAGGCCCAAGGGGGGCTGGGCGCTGGTCCAGCTGCCAAATCTGCAAGGATTCCTGGGGAGTGGATGTCCTCCCAAGGCTCTTTGAAAGGCACCTTAGGCTTTTGAGGCGGCGTGCCATCGGTGCCAGCTTCACAGATTTGGCATCAACCAAATCTGAAGGCAACACCTTAGGCTTTTGAAAGGGCGGTGGGCCCGGGGGGCGCTGGGCGGTGGTCATCGGCCGGGTCCAGGACTGGAGCTCGGCCGTTTCTAGATCTCGTGCGATGACTGCTGGGGATGAGACGAGCATATTGCTTGGGAACGCGATAGAGGTGATGCGTCGAGGTATGGGTTAGTACGCGCTCGTACCGCCAAGCGTGCTGCCAAGTCGAAGTGCGAGTGCTTCCTTGGAACCCGCCCTCTGCAGCTTCAGGTGTGGCCAGGGACCGGGCCAGAGGCAGCCCGCACGGGAGAGGGTGTCTCGGAGGTGGTGCTTTTGGCCTCGGCCTCGCACACAGCGTGAGCGGAATGGCTCGGCGCTCGGCTGCGGGCGTGATGGCTGCTCTTCGTGGTCTCTGACGTGAGCACCAGCATGCTACCTCCCGCCGTCTTTCCCCCTCTTGCCCGCCGTTCCCCAGCTCCGTGGCTCACCTCCTTGGCATCGCTCGGACGTGTGCCTTTTTCCTTCGGCGAGGACCATCGAGGAGCATCCTTGATCACTTGGCGAAAAAACCACGCACGAAACTGAAACAAGCACAGGGAATGGACGTCCGAGCGATGGCGAGCCTCGCAGTCGCATCCGCAGGAGGAGGCTGCTTTCGAGGTCGACCAGGCGCATGCCTCGCCTCCTCGTCGCATTCGCTGGAGGCGGCCTCTCGTCAGATCCTCTGTTGCTCAAGAGGCTCACGCTGTTCCGCCGACCCCCAGGAGAGGCGGGGAGTCCACAGTTGAGGCGTCGCGGGCTTCTTGTGCTTTCTTTGGGGATTGTTGCGGGCGTCTTGGGAGCCGTTTTGGGGCCTGGTGGAGCCTCTTGGAAGCAGTCTCGGAGAGCCTTGGGGGGGGCCGTTTTCCTAATGAGATCCTTTGTGACTCCTCGCGTCCAGTGCTGGCGCGTGCGGTGTGCTGCCTTTTCCCGTCCTTCCCTCCGCACTCGCTCTGCAGTCGAGACTGATTAGTAGGCCGACCCTGCCGAATCAAGGGTACCCTTGTGTCCTGAGCTTCGCGACCCATGCCCTCTTACACTCCTATGGCAGTCTGGCCTCGGAAGGGTCCTTGTGTCCTCTGGCGCGCTCTCTCCAATCAACCCCGCCTGTGTGCCTCGCCCTCCGCCCTGCTGCCCGGCGCTCCCGCGCGCCACCCGCAGGGCAGGGAGGGCCTCGAGAGCGGGAGCTACGACGGCCCGGTCGGCACGGCGGGGCTTGCGGGTCGGAGTTTACCAGCGGAGCGACGGTGGACAACGGGGTCGTCATGCGCCGCCATTGGCGCGCAGGCTGCCCCCGTCAGGTCGCGCGCCGAAGCTGATGGGCCTGCTTTCCACCACCACCACCATCAGTTGGCGGGGGAGGGGGTCCTCCTCTTCCTCTTGGTCGTCGTCCTCCTCCTCCTCCTCCTCCTCCTCCTCCTCCTCCTCCTCCTCATTCCCCCCATCCAACTTGTGGTGGTGGTGGTGGTGGAAAACAGGCCCATCGGAAGCGCCCTCGCTTCGAGTGTGGCCTGCCGCGCCGGCGGCCCGCGGAAGCCACTGCGTGAGGTCGCTGTGCCACCTCGTGGGAGAGCCGTGTCTTGGCGCCCGCTCAGCCGAGGGTCCAGGGTTGGTCGGGGTCCAACAGTGACACGTCGATTAGTGAATTGTCCGTTTTCGGTTTTCGTGAGGGCGCCGTGGCCGTTATTTTGCAGGCTTGCGCCCGCCACGTTTTACTAAAGGGAGGTCTGTCCATCCCCGAGTTGGAGATTGGAGCCCGCCGAGGGGTCCGAGGTGGCCCATCAGTGGCTCCGGCGAGCAGGGAGGGTGGGGCGAGCATCCATCGAAGAAGAGAAACCAAACAAACATGAACTTTGGGCGCTCCGCGCGGATTTCGTGGATCCGTGCCTGGGCCCCACGGCGGCGCCTCCGGCGCCGCCCCTGGCGCGCTCCGCGCGCCAGGGAGGGTAACCAGCGCGACTCCAAGAAATCCGCGCGGAGCGCCCAGAATGTTATGTTTGTGTGGCTTGCTCTTTTCTAATCAAGGTTCTGGATTCGAGTTGATTGTGTTCTTTTGCGCCCTCCGGAGGTCGTTCTCGGTCTCCGACCGTCAAACATCGGATCCGGGGTGGAAAACTCCCACCGCAGTGAGCGCATTTTCCAAGATCCCTATGTTCTTGACCGTTTCTTTCTCGGGGCGCATCTACGGTCAACCCGCATAGTAAGGATGAGTCATTCTCCAAGGCTACGCTTGCATCCCTCCCCTTCGGCCCACCCTTGACCGCTTTTGCTGGCCGCGCCCCGCTCGCAAAGTGTCTACATGGCCTTCCCAGGCCCTTGCATTCTTATCGCGCGTCCTTAGTCTACTAGTTGACTGTAGTTCAGACCCCAGGCCGCATCCAGGTCCGGGGGGGTCAACCAGTCCACGAAGGGGCTAGGGCACATGCGCGGGAGCAGAATGGTCGGCACGGCGGGGCTACAGGATCGGGCTGCGGGCTGTGAGTCCAGGGGATCATGCAGTCCACGAAGGGATTACGCCTGGTGCGTGTGTGTGTGTGTTGTGTGTGTGCGTGTGTGCGTGTGTGCGTGTGTGCGCGTGTGAGCGTGTGCGCGCGTGTGTGTGTGTGTGTGTGTGCGTGTGTGCGTGTGTGCGCGTGTGTGTGTGTATGTGTGTGTGTGTGTTTGCGTGTGCGTGCGCGTGTGTGTGGTATATATATATATATATATATATATATGTGTGTGTGTGTGTGGTGTGTGTGTGTGTTTTTGTCAAGGGCGCCCTCCAAAGCGCGAAGTTAATCGCGCTTTGCGCGTCGCGGTTCGGCTCCGATTCCTCATCCTCCTCTTCTCCCCTGGGGGGCGGCGCGAGAGCGCGAAGTTCTCCGCGCTTCGCGCAGCGCGAAGTGAGGAGACTTTGTGCAGTCCTTCCGAAGGGATTGCGGCATGTGTGTGTGTGTACGGGCGGGCCCCGCTTTCTCCTCCCTCCCGCCGCCGCCGGGCGCCTCCTCCCTCCTCCTGCATGGTGGCTTCATTCGCGTTTCGTGTGACCTGTCAACGCCCTATCGCCAGCGCAGTGGCGCGGCCCAGCCGCCGACGAAGCGAAGTGTGTGTGTGTGTGTGGATGTGTGTGGATGTGTGTAGGGGTGCGCGGGGCGTGCTACGCCGTGCTGTCCGCCGCATAGCCGGCCGTTGTCCGTTTCCCTACCGCTGTTCCCTTGTTCTCTCTCCGACATCCTGCGCGCCATGTGAGGGGGTCGCCCGACGCGCTGGCCCGCTGCGACTGAGCGTTTGCGTGCGCGTTGGGCCTGGCCGCCGCGCGCACGGCGCGGACTGTTTGCACTTTCTCCGCCCCGTCGCTGCGCGCTGGCAAGGCCGCTGCCTCCGAGAAGTGTGTGAATGTGTGTGCGTGTGTGCGTGTGCGTGTGTGCGTGTGTGTGCGTGTGTGCGTGTGTGCGTGTGTGCGTGTGTGCGTGTGCGTGTGTGCGTGTGCGTGTGCGTGTGCGTGTGCCCGTGTGTGTGTGTGTGTGTGTGCGTCCGGCCCGAATTCGCAGACCGTTTGCCGCGTTATGCCCTGTTTCCGCTGGCGCAGTCACTCTGCCCAGCCGCCGACGCCAAGAGCGTGTGCGGCCCGGCCGCCTCGCACAACTGTTGCGCGCTGTGGCGCCTCCTCCGACTCGTCGCTTTGCGCGAGGGACAGTGGCTGAGCCCGTTTCCCGCCACCACCACCATAAGTTGCATGGGGGAAGGCGATAGAGGAGGAGGAGGAGGAGGAGGAGGAGGAGGAGGAGGAGGAGGAGGAGGAGGAAGAAGTAGAGGGGGAGGAGGACCCCCCCGTCCAACTTATGGTGGTGGTGGTGGTGGTGGAAAACAGGCCCATCAGTAGTGGCAGCCGGGGGGTGGGGGGGCAGCTCCGACAGCTCGGTCGGCACGGCGTCGCGCGCGGATCGGACTTTGCATGCGGAGAGTCCAGGTGATCAAGCTTTCCACGACTGTCGCCTTGGAGGCAAGCGGCCCTGCGGGTCCTGAGGTTGGTCGCTATTCTTCGGCATCCGAGAGTCCATGAGGGTCAGCAGAGGAGGGAAAGGTACCGATACCGCTGCCGCCACTCTTTCCTCGTGTGCCTTGTTTCCCTCAACCATCCTGTGCTGTTGGGTCCTCGTTTTGAAGAGACAGCGCCCTGCGTCCTCTCACCTCCCGCCCTCCTCCCCCTCCTCCTTCTCCCTCCTCCCCTTACATGCCTCTCTCCTCATCAGTATGTGTCTTCCCCACCCAGTACAGCGTTTCGTGGCCCCACAGGGAACTCCACCGAAGGCTCCAGAGGCTGCACTCGCATGCGTCTCCTCCACCCAGCACAGCTCTCCGTGGCACCATAGGGAGCTCCGCCGAAGGCCCCAGAGGCTGTATTCGCGTGCGTCTCCCCCGCCCAGTACAGAACTCCGTGGCCCCAGAGGGAGCTCGCTCAACCGAAGGCCCAGTGGCTTCACTCGCATGCGTCTCCCTCGCCCATTACAGCGCTTTGTGGCCCAATAGGGATCTCCGCCGGAGGCCCCAGTGGCTGCACTCGGATGCGTCTCCCCCGCCCAGTACAATTTTCCCGCCGCCCAAGAGGGAGCTCCCCCCAGTACAGCGCTCCGTGACCCAATAGGGAGCTCCGCAGGAGGCCCCAGTGCCTGCACTCGCACGCGTCTCGCCCACCCAGCACAGCGTTTCGCGACCCCACAGGGAGCCCCACCGAAGGCCCCAGAGGCTGCACTCGCATGCGTCTCCCCCGCCCAGAACAGCGTTCCGTGGCCCCAAATGTAAATGCACCGAAGGCCCCAGTGGCTGCACCGATGGCCCCAGTGGCTGAGCCCGTTTCCCGCCACCACCACCATAAGTTGCATGGGGAAGGCGATCGAGGAGGAGGAGGAGGAGGAGGAGGAGGAGGAGGAGGAAGAAGTAGAGAGGGAGGAGGACCCCCCCGTCCAACTTATGGTGGTGGTGGTGGTGGAAAACAGGCCCATCAGTAGTGGCAGCCGGGGGGTGGGGGGGCAGCTCCGACAGCTCGGTCGGCACGGCGTCGCGCGCGGATCGGACTTTGCATGCGGAGAGTCCAGGTGATCAAGCTTTCCACGACTGTCGCCTTGGAGGCAAGCGGCCCTGCGGGTCCTGAGGTTGGTCGCTATTCTTCGGCATCCGAGAGTCCATGAGGGTCAGCAGAGGAGGGAAAGGTACCGATACCGCTGCCGCCACTCTTTCCTCGTGTGCCTTGTTTCCCTCAACCATCCTGTGCTGTTGGGTCCTCGTTTTGAAGAGACAGCGCCCTGCGTCCTCTCACCTCCCGCCCTCCTCCCCCTCCTCCTTCTCCCTCCTCCCCTTACATGCCTCTCTCCTCATCAGTATGTGTCTTCCCCACCCAGTACAGCGTTTCGTGGCCCCACAGGGAACTCCACCGAAGGCTCCAGAGGCTGCACTCGCATGCGTCTCCTCCACCCAGCACAGCTCTCCGTGGCACCATAGGGAGCTCCGCCGAAGGCCCCAGAGGCTGTATTCGCGTGCGTCTCCCCCGCCCAGTACAGAACTCCGTGGCCCCAGAGGGAGCTCAACCGAAGGCCCAGTGGCTTCACTCGCATGCGTCTCCCTCGCCCATTACAGCGCTTTGTGGCCCAATAGGGATCTCCGCCGGAGGCCCCAGTGGCTGCACTCGGATGCGTCTCCCCCGCCCAGTACAATTTTCCCGCCGCCCAAGAGGGAGCTCCCCCCAGTACAGCGCTCCGTGACCCAATAGGGAGCTCCGCAGGAGGCCCCAGTGCCTGCACTCGCACGCGTCTCGCCCACCCAGCACAGCGTTTCGCGACCCCACAGGGAGCCCCACCGAAGGCCCCAGAGGCTGCACTCGCATGCGTCTCCCCCGCCCAGAACAGCGTTCCGTGGCCCCAAATGTAAATGCACCGAAGGCCCCAGTGGCTGCACTCGCATGCGCCACCCCCGTCCAATACAGCGCTTCGGGGCTCCATGGGGAGCTCTACCGAAGGCCCTAGTGGCTTCACTCGCATTCGTGTCCCCCTCCCAGTACAGCGTTTGGTGACCAATGGGCTCCACAGGAGGCACCAGTGGCAATTTCGCATGCGCCTCCCCCACCCATTAAAGCGAATCTTGGCCCCATGAGGAGCTCCACTGAAGACGAAACCTTCAACTGCGGTACTCACATCTGCATATGGTGGGGTCCTCCGCCAGGCTGATTTTGCCTGCTGGGAGGCCGTCGTCGCCACCGCCGGATTCGCTTCGAAATCCTGGTCAGAACGGACCCCGGCAGAGGTCCGGGGTATGAAGATATCGGTACCTTGTGGTTTGCCCAGTTCAGCATCTCTTAACCCATCCCCATTCCCGCTGGACCACTGCTCTGACCCCCCAGCCCCCCCCTTCCAGGAGGGGATGAGGCCCCGCGAAACCCGAAAAGAACAGTGTGCATGTCCATCTAGGGTGGTGAATCTGGCGGGAAAGCCGCCGTTGTCTCAAGTGGCCCTCCTCCGCTCCTCGCCACCTAATCTGGATACAAGAGTGGCCGAGAGCGCGCCTCGCTCCCAGTTCTGAGGTCCTCCATGCAGTTTGCAGCCTGCGTTGGAAGCCCGTCTTCTAGAGGGCGTCCGCAGGGCGCTGCGAGCGCAAAAATGGCAACTGGGGGGATGAGGAAGATTCCCAGGAGGAACAGGACAGGAGCAGGACTGGAGGAGGAAATGAGGAGGACAGGAAAAGGAGGAGGAGAAGGGCATGAGGAAGACGCAGGGGATTTGGAGGGTGACGAGGAGCAGGGTAAAGAAGGAGGAGAAGGAGGAGGATGAAGAGCCTGAGTAGCTCCCCCATGGATGGGGACAGGCCACTCCGTCGAGCACCCCGTCCTGCAGACAGCCGATAGACAAGCCGGCGTGCACACCCTTCTCCTCGATGAGGAGGGGCGTGTCGTCGATGAGGCCTCCTGGGGTGGGGATGATGATGCTCATGCTACTAATGATACTGATGATGCTGCTGATGATGATGATGATGAAAATGATGATGATGCTGATGATGATGATGATGATGATGATGACGACGAGGACGTTGCTGATGGTGCTGGTGATGATGAGGATGATGATGATGATGATGATGATCTTGATGCTGAGGACGACAACGATGATACTGATGTTGCTGATGATGACGATGCTGATGATGATGTTGCTGCTGATTATGATGGGGAGGAATATCAGAGGGAGGAGGTGCATGGTGATGAAGAGGAGCTTGCGGATGCGATGGAGAAGGTGGAAGAGGCGTGGAGGAGGTCTCAATGATATACGATAGGGACTCGCAAGCAGCGCCTTGGAGCAGGAGACGAGAAGGCTGGACACGCCAGGGTCACGCCGCGTCGAGGAATGTGTAGCTTTACATGCAAGTTTTGCCCCAGGAGCTTTTTCCGAGAGAGACAGGCGCTAGAAAGTTACTCCTCTACGGTGGTCACGAGGGGCTGGCTTCATCCTCTCGGCTGAAGCCAAAGGAGGGCCCACGGGAGTGGACGGGAATGGAGCACATGCGCCTCTTCTGTTTCAAGCAGGGGGAAGCTTTGGAGGAGGGCGGTTGAAGAAAGTGCCCCCCGGAGAGAGGCCATTGCCATTGCCTCCCAGGCTTATGGGGGTGGTCAGCGCACACCCAGCACGCAGACACTTTCATGCGCAACCCCAGGAGACGAACGTGTTTGGCGATCCCTGGGTCTTTATCACATACTTGCGTCCACTCTCTCTTTCCCTATCTGTCTATCTTCCTCTCCCGCTCAGTTTGTCTATCACTTGCACACGTTCCTCGATGCGTCCGATCATCATTCTCGCAATTCCACCGCGCGTATGCGTCTGCCCCACCCCATAGCTGCTCTCGCCCGGTGCACATGTAAGGGCGGCCGCTCCTAGCCAGAAGGACGTGGACGAGGCGCGCGCGGGGTGGGAGGTGGGCAGCGATCGAGTGATGCAATCGCCAAAGATCAGCACCACGTAAGCGTAAGCATGCGGAGGTCTGCGCACGTTCCGTGGACGGGCGCTAGACCCCTCTGGCGGCGACTTCTTTGGCACGCTCCGCGCGCCGGGGGGAGGGGGTCCAGCGCCGATCCAAGCAATCCGCCTCGATCTCTGGAAAGTTGTCATCCTCCTCCTCCTCCTCGTCCTCCTCATCCTCCTTGTCCTCCTCCTCCTCCTCCTCCTCCTCCTCCTCCTCCTCCTCCTCCCCATGTGCAGTCTGCGGATGGGCGACGAGGACTGGAGCGAACCCACTATCCATCATCAATCAATCCACCATCGGGACAACCACGGGGACAATCATCGGGACAACCATCGGGGCAACCCTCGGGATAACCATGGGGACAACGATCGGGACAACCGCTGGCCTACCCCGTCGGCACAACCATCGGGAGAACCGCCGGAAGAACCGCCGGAACAGCCATCGGGACAGCCATAGGGACAGCCTTCGGGACAACCATCGGGACAGCCACCAGGACATCCATCTGGACACCCACTGTGGCAAACATCGGCACAACCGACGGGGCAATCGTGACATCCACTGGGACAACGATCGGGGCAACGGTCGAGACAACCATAATTAGCGAAAACCATCGGGACAACAGCCGCGGGACAACCGCGGGACACCGACTGCCAACCAGATGAGGAGAGTCTTTTGCCGTAGCACGCGCACGCAGCTTCGCCTCGCCCGCACGCACTACACGAACACGAAACCGAAACTGATTTTCTGGAGCAGATCTCATTCCCCCAACGTCCGATGTTGGTGATAACGGAGCTATAGCCACATGTCGATGTGCTAGAAGCGGTGGCAGGCAGTTCCTTCAGTAAATCCACGACGACTAATGAAGGCTTCCTGCGGTTATAGAAGGTATATCCCCTTCAAGACGTACAGGGTCGTTCTTATTTCTGTGGCGTTTGGAGCACACATCTGCCCTGTTGCCTTGCCCAGTCCTTGTTGCAGTAGATCGTAACCCTGGTATTCCGTGTTCGGAAGACAGTTCATGGTGCAGTCTCCAATTCGTAGGTACGAGGTGCCGTGGGTGGGTCACATAATATCACGTATTACATGATTGTTCGGGCGTGCAGTCAGTTCTGAAGTTGCCGAGACATGGGCTCGCAGTTTATAGATATTCGCCCATATTGGTGGGAGTGTGATGCCGACCATACGAGGTGCATGGTGGATCAGTTAGGGACGGTCGTGAGCCATTGTGTTTTGGGTATGGGGTCTCCCAACGGTGACGGGTAGTTGGATGCTTAAGTTTGGCAATGTGTTGGTCTGGTCTTTCGCGCATACGGTGCACGTATCAGCTTGGGTTTCAGCATTGACCGCATTTTGAAGGCGCTTAGCAGTGCGGCGTCCTCGAGACTACTTGAGCATTTAATCGTACCTGAGCCAGTCAGTTGCGCATACGAGCGAAGCGACACCTGGGCCCTCTTACCAGGGTAGGGCCACAGACGGACGAATCTGAACACGGGCTTTGTCTGAAGATAATGCTTGTCAGCTCGCCGCGGACGCCGATGTGCTTCACACAACACTGCTGGTGGGTCGCGGGTGGGTCGGCAGCGTCGGCGATCGGCCAGTGGGCGGGGCGCAGTGCGGGTCGCGGTGAGTCGCGGGTGAATCGTGGGGCGGATTGCAGGTGGGACGTTGGGTGGCTGGCGGGTGGGTTGCGGGGCACGGGTTGCGGGCGGTCGTGGGCCGACGATGACAGGAATGGCACGAGTCGCTCTCAGACCGTTCGTTCTCGTCTGCTCGCGCGTCATTTCTCTTGTGTGTCCCCACCTTTCGACCCCTGCCCCTTTCGAGTTGTATTCTCGTCCCGCCCTCGATCCTCGGGGGGATCCCATACTTCTCTTTGTGGGGGCGGGCAGACTTGGACAGAGGAGCCCGCGGGGGGACTGACTCGGATGACCGGCTCGGGCTGTCGGGCTGACCAACACCCAGGCCTAGGCGATCGGGCTGGGTCGAGCAGAACCTCGCTCGGGCGGTCGGTTCGGGCGGACTGGCCTTGTCTGGCGGCAGATCTTGGCAGGAGGGAGTTGGGGGGGGAGGAGGAGGAGGAGGAGGAGGACGACGAGGAGGAGGAGGAGGCAGACTCCTTTGAACACTGGGGGCTCAGAGGTGCAGCACCCTTGAAGCATGCATGACTTTGGGTGGTGGAGGTGGAAAGTCCTTCAAGCACCCTATAAATTCAGGCTCAGGGAGGGACACATCGACCTCCAATCGTACACTCATCGCCGATGGGGGCCGATAGGCCACGCCGCCGAGTTGGCGGTGTCGCTGCCGGGGTCCTATCGCCGACGTGTCGGCAATGTATCGTCGATTCCTGCTCGATGTTTGCCCTCTGAGCCGGTGCCCCCCCCGATCGTTTCCCCCCCTGGGTTCTGCTGGGGCTGGCGGCGCAGGTCCCCGGAGGCACGCGGGAAGTGCGGCGTCCCGCGGCAGGGCCGGAGGGCCGGAGCAGGTGGGGGCCTCCCGTGGGCGGGGGCCTCCTCTGCGGAGGTGGCTCGCCTCCCAGAGCAGGCCAGAGGAGGAGGCAGCATCTTGCTACACTCGCCTCGTTTTCGCCTTTTCTGGGCCTCCTGGAAGGCTCTCGCCGCCATGGCTGGATTCGCCTCGAGATTCTGGTAACGCTGCACCCCGGGAGAGGTCCTGGGAGTGGCAGTGCAGGTATGCTTGCTTCCCCCGCCAGGGGGTCTCGGGGCCGTTAGGGCCACCTCAGGGCCGTGTTGGACCCGTCTTGGGGCTGCTCTGCGTCAGGGGCCCGTCTTGACAGCCGCCTTGACATGCCCAGGGCTTCCGCCCAGAGCCCCAGGCTTCCGGCCCCCTCCAGGCCCGCCGCAGCCGCGCCGCGTCATCGCCCCCTCCCAGAAGCTGCGGGATGTGACCGCCCAGGGGAGGGGTTCGCAGGGGGGCGGCGCACGTCTCTTCCATGGACGATCCTGCGTCAGCGAATCACCATGGCTCTCGTCTGCTTGCCGGCCCGCCTGCCCCTCCCCGCCCTTTCGGCCCCTCCGGCCCTCCCTGGCTCGCGAGTGCTTCCTCCTCCCGGTGCCTCGCTGTGGTCTGGCGCGCCCCGCCGCCGCTTGACCGCCGTCGGACCCTCTCGCGGCCGCTGGCTACAGTGGAGACCCATGCCAAGAAGCACCCTGCTTGCCTCCACCAGGGTGCCCTAGGTTTCTTCGGTTCCGATGGCTCTGCGATGGGGAGCGTGACGTCCCCACACGAGACGGAAGTCAGTGGACGTCCTGGGGTCTCAGGGTTGGGCTTCTCGTGGAAGGCTGCTTGCGGTCGGGCCCCAGCTGTAGAACAGTCTGTCCGCCCACCTGGCCGTCCGCCTCGCCCGCGTGCCTCCTCGAAGCCAGGAGCCTCCTCCTCCTCCTCCTCCTCCTCCTCTTCCCTCCTTCCTCCTCCTGCTCCTCCTCCTCCTCGTCCCCTCCTCCCTCCTCCTCCTCCTCCTCCTCCTCCTCCTCCTCCTCCTCCTCCTCCTCCTCCTCCTCCTCCTCCTCCTCCTCCTCCTCCTCCTCCTCGACCGCCGCGCGTGTGGCTCCAGGGGGCCCCCCTCCGCTGGAGCCGCCGAGCCCCGCCCGGCCCGCGCGCAGGCCGCGCCCCGGAGAGCCGCGCGCGGGGGGGCACTCTGCTCGGAGGCGGCGACCGGGGCGAGCAGCCCAGGGGCGGGCACTGCACGCACTCGCCGGGGGAGCCTCGCCGAAGGCACGGATTGTCTCGGCACGAACGGGATGGGTACGGAAAGAATGGGTACAATGCCCAACAGCAGTTCCTGTCCATTTTGAACAGGACTCGCTGTCCGCGCCGCCGCGGCCTGTGTCCATTTGAGACAGAAGGCCGCTTGCCCAACAGCGGCCGCTGTTGGTTTGGGACAACATTTGTTGTTGGGCATTATACCCATTCTTTCCGTACCCATTTCGGGCGTCCAAATCGTCGGCCCCTTGGATGCACGGACCCCCTCCCCTGGGCCCTTCGCCCCCCCTCGCCGCCCCCGCTCTGCAGGAGTGCGGCGCGCGAGCTCCCCGAGGGCAGGGCCCCGCATGGTGGCCGACCAGCCCCTGCGCAGCGCAGCGGTGCCGGGGCCCCGCAGGCCGCAGCTGGAGCGGGCCTTCCGCGGTCACCGGGGCACGGTGACCTCCGCGGTGGTGCTGCCCGGTGAGGACCAGTAGGAGGCCACATGCGAACACTGCCCCTGCCCCCCACGATTTCTCAGGGGGAGGGTTCGCATGTGGCCTCCTAACCAGGGACTCCCAAGGGAGCGCCGCCGGAGAAACGGGGCGAATTGCGCCGACATTGGCGCGCATGCTGCCCGCGTGAGGTCGCGCGGAAGCGCCCTTGTCTCCCGCGTGCCGCGCCGGCGGCCCGCGTAAGCCACTGCGTGAGGTCGGTGTTCCATCTCGCGTAGCACCCATTTGTCTTCGTCGCTCAGGTGGAGTCCGGGCAGATCGGGTCGGATGATCGCGCCGCATCGCCGATGCATCGGTTCGAGGAGCAAGAGAAGCAGCATAAGCTTTCGGGGCTCCGCGCGGATTCTTGGATCGGTGCTGGGCCCCCATCCTTGGCGCGCGGGGCGCGCCTGGAGCAGCGCAGGAGGCGCCGCCAAGGGGGCCCAGCGCTGATCCAAGAGATCCGCGTGGAGCTCCGACAGTTATGTTTATGCTGAGTTTCGTTATTCTGTTTGTGGAGCTCTAGATGGAGCCCGACCTTCTCCACGCCGATGGCGCTGATTCATCACCAACGTCGCTGATGGATTGGCGATGCCTCGGCGATGCGTGGCGATCCTCCGACTCCATCTACTCGGACCCTATCTGGGAGGCCTCTAGAGGAGCAGGTCGTCTCAAGCTCCCTGGACGGGTGCGTGTTCGTTTGGCACTTTAAGCCGCAGCTCCGGCCCTACCGGTTCGTGGGCCACAAGGTCCGCAGGAGGCGACCGTGTACCCGTTCCGTGCCTGGCCAGGGCCCTCCTGTGCCCCAGGATGGCGTATAGAGACCCTTGTGGCTTCGGCCAGGTGGGCGTATACACCATGCCAGGGCCAAGCCTGGCCCTGGTCAGGCACGCTGGTGGCATCTCGGCGCCTTCTGCGTCCAAAGGGGGAGGTCTACGACGTCGCGGCCAGCAGCTCTGGGCGCCTGCTGGCCTCGGCGTCAGCGGACCGCACGGTGCGGCTGTGGGGCAACACGCCGCAGGGGGAGTCGCGGGCGCTGAAGGTGCACACGGCGCCCGTGCGCAGCGTGTGCTTCTCGCGGGACGACAGCCTGCTCCTCACCGCCTCCGACGACAAGACGGTGAAGATGTGGTGCGTCGGCAGCCACAAGTTCCGCGGGTCCTTCACGGGCCACACGCACTGGGTCTACTCCGCAGCCTTCTGCGGGAACGCGGACCTGGCGGCCTCCGGGGGGGAGGACAAAGTCGTGCGTGTCTGGGACGTCGAGAAGCGGGCGCTTGTCGTCGACCTGCACGACTTCGACCAGCCCGTATCCAAGGTGCGATTCCACCCCGACGGCTCGTGCCTGGCGGCCTGTGGCCGCGACGGCAGCATCAAACTCTGGGACCTGCGGTCCCGCCGGCTGCTCCAGCACTACGGCGCCCACAAGGGCGCTGCGACGTGCATCGACTTCTACCCGGGCGGGGACTACATGTGCTCCACCGGCGAGGACCTGGCCCTGAAGGTGTGGGACCTCCGGGAAGGGCGACTGCTCTTCGACGCCCCAGGGCATCAGGACACCCCGACCTCCTGCGCCTTCGCCCCCTCTGGCGGGGGGCTGGTCTCGGGTGGCGCCGGCGGCCTCGTGCTCGCCTGGAGCTGCGTCGGCGCCGGCGACGAGGACAGACCCTGTGGGGCCTCGGGATCGCCCGGCGCCCCTGCCGCGCCGCAGCCAGCGGCGGGCGGCGGCGCGCAGCGCCAGCCCCGGCAGCAGCGGGCCACCAGCGCGCCCACGTCCGGGCGCCGCCCGCCGGCCGCCTGGCGCGGCGGCGCGGTCGCGGGTCGCCCGCCGGAGGCGGACGGCCCGGTGACGTGCTGGCCGAACCCCTTCCGGGCAGAGCGCCCGACGTGGCTGGCTGGCGCGGCGGAGGCACCACCGCAGCACCGCGGCCCTGCAGAGGCAGGTCCCGGGGCGCCGCAGGACGTCGCAGCGACCGGCGCAGAGCACGGGGCGCCCGGCTGCGCCCCGCCGGTGTCGCTGCCCATGCAGGAGCTCCCGGAGGCCCTGGCAGGGACGCTGCAGTCGATGCACGACCACATGGAGATCATGGCCAAGACGATTCAGCTTCTCGAGCGCCGACTTGCGATGACCGAGGGTCAGCTGACGGAGCTGCGCCTGGCGTTGCTGCCCGCTCCACCGGCGGCGGGCCTGGCGGGGGCGCCCGCGGCCGCCCAGGCTACCGGGGTGCAGATCACGGAGGAGCTGCGCTGATCGGGCTTGCAGGACGCCGCGCTCAGCAGGGCCGCCTGTGACGCCCTGCGGCCCACGGGAGCGAGAGACCTGGAGCGGGAGAGGGGAGGGCATGTGTGCTCCGCAGGGAGCACCTGGCCCCATCTGGCGCCCCCCACCACCATGTCTGGGCAGGGCCACCGTGGACTCCAGAACGGTGTACCGATCCTGCAGGCCTCGGCCAGAGGGGCCGCGTGCGTCATGCCGGGGCTGGCACATGCACTGGCCAGGCACGGTGGTGGTGCGTAGGCGCACGCTGCGTGCTCGCGTGTGTGTGTGTGTGGCCCAGCCGCGCGTTCGCTCACCTCGACTGTCTACGCCGCGCCGCCGCGTGCTTGGCCTCGATGCCTATATATAGATGTATATATATATATATACATATATACATACATACACGCATATGAGTGGGTGTGTGTGTGTTTGTGTGTGAGCAGCGTGTCACATGTGTGTGTGTGTGTGTGTGTGGCTTTTCTCGCTCCATCCAGTCAGCCCAGTGCATGTGCTCGCGTCCGTGGGCGGCGGTCGCACCAGACAAAGAGGGCCGCAGCGGCGTGCGCAAGCGCGCGCGGGAAAAGACGTCGAGCTCCCAAGAATCGGAAGGCTTGTCCTTCGCCACGTGCAAACGATAGGATTGCCGAAGACGCTCCCAGCCCAGGGCAACCACAGCTGTTCGCCCCCTTGGCATCGCGCTCGGACGTGTGCATTTTTCCTTCGGCGAGGACCATCGAGGAGCATCCTTGATCATTTGGCGAAAAAAACACGCACGACACCGAAAGAAAACACAGGGAATGGATGTCCGAGCGATGGCAGGCCCCCCATTTGGGGAACCCGCTGGGGATCCCCTGGGGTCTTCCCGGGCCTCGCGAGGAGCGTCCCGGGAGGCCGTGCGGCCTACCTGGACGTCCTGGGGGACACCTTCGGCCAGGGCAGCCCCTGGCAGAACCCTCCAGCACCTCCTCGTCCTCCTCCTCCTCGTCCTCCTCCTCGTCCTCCTCCTCGTCCTCCTTCTCCTCGCCTTCCTTCCTCCTCCTCGCCTCCCTGTCGTCCTTCCCCTCCTCTTCCTCCCTCATGCTTCCTCTCCTTCTTCTTTTCCGAGTTCAGGACGCGGGTTCGTCGGAGGCCTGTACGTGGCGCTCACTCCCGCGTTCGGTGTTTCACAGTCGGACAGAGATGGAGAGGATCGTCGCGTGGACCTGATGTTTGCCGAAGACGTGTCGGTGCATTGTGTGTCCACGTTCTCACAGGCCAATGCGACCCCAAAGGCGCATGTCTAGCGCCGAGTCATTCGCCGGAAGGACGTTGCCCAGCGCCCTTCCTGTGCATGCGGGGGAGAGCGCACTGCACGCATGCACACGTACACCACACGGCGGGATGGGAAAGCAAGGCGCATTTCTCGCGGCTGGATTGGCAAAACAGATTCATTGGTTCGGTCTGACTTGCGTCGAATCCGTTTTGTTGATGGTTACTGTTTGGCAGTCTGTGGGTATTTGACTTGAGTGGCAATCATGATGGTGTTTCTGAAGGAAGTGGCGCTCTCACAATCCACTCACAGACGAGTCCCCCGCTTGAGACATGCTTGCACCTTGCCGCCGTGGAGTGCTCATGTGCGATGCCTGGTACAGCATTGCGATGGCCGGTTCGCATTGCTAACATGAAGTCGGGTCGTGCCCCCATGGCAGGGGGGGTCCAGTTCAAGAGTGCCTGGCAATTTGCCCACAGACGAGGCCCCCGGTCGAGACTCGTTCACCCTTTGCCTTCCTGGGGTGCTCAAGTTCTGTGCCTGGTGCAGTGTGGGGGCGGCCGCTTCGGAGTAGGAAGGGGCAGTGGGGGCCCCAAAGGAAGGGGGAGGCCCGCTGGATGCCTTCCTTGCAGATCTCGCACGGACGAGGCCCCACGGGGAGACATCCTCAGGATCTGGGCAGGAAGTGTGTGTGTGTGTGTGTGTGTTTATGTATGTATGTGTAAGTGTATGCGCTTGTGCGTGAGTGCGTGTGTGTTCGTGTGTGTTTGTGAGTGCGTGTTTGCGTGTGTGTGTGTGTGTGTGCGTGTGTGAGTGCGTGTGTGCGCGTGTGTGTGAGTGCGTGTGTGCGCGTGTGTGTTTGTGTGTGTGCGTGCGTTTTAAAGGGCCTGCGGTCATGCTGCACTGGCCGCCTCCGTGTTGAGCCCTGAAGTCGGCTGCGGACGAGAATGTTTCGCGCATATTCTACTCCTCCTGCGTTCTGTGCCAGTTGTATGTTGTACGCTTCGGCACCTGCGTTGCCGAATCTCCGTAGTTTTCCACGTGCAGCCGCGGTCTTGTTTGTTCCCCACATGCAGCCGCGGTCTTGTTAGTTTTCCACGTGCAGCCGCGGTCTTGTTTGTGGTTATGATTTTCATCCCACCCGTGTCGCACCAGTGACTCCATTCTGACCCCTCCTCTTCCTCCTGCTCCTCCTCCTCGTCTTTCTCGCTCGTATCCTCACCAGACACTTGCACACATTCATAACAGACACGGGCACACATTATAGATGTTTTCACAAGCACTAGCCACGCACACACACAATACAACGGTAACGTATACCTAGCGGTTTTCGTTGCACATCCGTACCGTTCGTATGCAACACATATGCACGGCATCTGCATGCGACGCACGTCCAGGTAAACCCGCACACACATCATGCACATACGCACGGCACACAGACATTGACCGAGCCATAGACATGACACATATATACACATCCACATATGGCCGCACACTCATCATACACATGCAGAAGACACGCAGACGCAGACTTCGTCACTCGCATGACACGTGAAGCACATAACACATACGCGTAGGATTTGCAGGACGTGGCATGTGTGGCACTCGTCTTGGCACCGTACGGGGTGCGCAGGGGGCGGCCCCTCACAGTGGTCTCTATACATGTCCGCCTCAGGGTCGCGGAGCGTGGTAGGGATGGCGGCTTCTCCACATTTCACGGGGTGCGCAAGGGGTTGTTCCTAACTGCGGTCCCTATATCCGTCTCAGAGTCGCATGGCCCAGCAGGCGTGGCACTTTTCTTCACGCAACAGGGGATGCGCAGGGGGGGGTCCCTCACCACGGGCTCCATTTCCGTCTGAGGGTCGTAGGGCGTGGCAGGCGTGGCATTTTCTCCCCACCGCAGGGGTCGCGAAGGGGGTTGTCCCTCACCGTGGTCTCTATCCGTCTCAGGATCGCACGGTGTGGCTGGCGAGGCCTTTCTCCACGACGCATGGGGTGCGCACGGGATGGTCCCTCACCGCGGTTTCGATTTCCGTCTCAGGGTTGCGGGGCGATGCCGGCGTGGCATTTTCTCCACATTGGCGGGGTTTCGCAGGGGGTGGTTCCACACCACGGTTTCTATTGCGAAGGCCTTACGGCCAGTGCCGCCGACCCTGAATGGCGACGACGACGACGATGAGCGCTCTCGGGGGCCTCTTCGGGGGAGTTTTGGGGCCTCTTGGGAAGCTCTGGGGGGCCGCTTGGAAGCCTCGTGGGGGCCTCTTGGAGTCTCTGGGGGTCTCTTGGGAGCTTCTTGGGGCTTCTTGCGGGGCTTCTTAGGGACCTCTGGGGGCCTCCTGAGAGCTTCTCAGGCCGATGGCTCGAAATGTCCGTTCGGGTCCCCCGTCTGGGCTCTTCCTTGGAGCCGTCTTGGGGGCCTCTTCGGCTGTCTTGGAGGCCTCTTGGTCGGTCTTGGGGCCCTCTTGGGTCGTTTTGGGGCTCTCTTGGAGGCCTCTTCGGCGATATTGGGGCGGTCTTGGGGGCTTCTTGGCCTGTCTTGGAGCGTCGGGAAGCTGACAAGGCGAGAATGCCGAAATTTTTCAAAAACTCAAGGGAAATCTATGATCTTTACTCCTTGGGGCCCCTCTTGGGAGTGCCCTTGGAGTGGAAATTCCGAAGCTGTCTGGAGGCTATCGCGACTTGGACCGATACTTCGGCGATTCGGGTCCCTCGAGGACATTCTTGGGGGCCTCTCGGGACACTTTTGCTACGTCTTGGGGATTGTCTCGGCTCTCGAACCGCCCGGAGGGGAGTCGTGTCTGAGCCGGGACCCCCGCCAGGACCTGCCCCAGGACTCCCCGCGGGACCCCCCCCGGGGCCCCCCTTGGGACCCCCCCTGGACCCCCCCCGAGACCCACCCCCCCGGCGGGGAAGGGATCAAAGGGAAGGGGCTTCCCGACTCAACTACAGCGCTTCTCAATTTCGCTGTGGCTTGCGCGCTCGAGGAGGAGGGCCCGGTGAAAGTGGAGGCAGCGGCGCCAGGCTCAGGGAAAGGGAGGGGACCGGCGACGGCGACAGCGACGACGACGACGACGACGACAACAACGACCACGACGACGACGAGGACGAGTCAAACGGAATAGCCTCTTCCACACGCCGACAGGGTCGGCGGATTTTCGTCTTAGGGTTGCGGGGCGTGGCAGGCGTGGCACTCCCTCCGCGCCGATGGGGGTGCGCAAAAAGTGGTCCATCACCGCGGTTTGTATCCTCTCAGGGTCGCGCGGTTTGTCAGGCGTGGCATTTTCTCCAAGCAAGTGGGGCTGCGCAGGGGCTGGTTCCTCGACGCGGTCTCTATCCGTCTGAGGGTCGCGGGGCGTCGCAGGCGTGGCACTTTCTCCGCGCCGCAGAGGACGCGCAGTGGGTGGTCCCTCACCGTGTTCCTCTCCGTCTCAGGGTCGCGGGGCGTGGCAGGCGTGGCACTTTCTCCACTTCGCAGGGGGTGCGAAGGGGGTGGTCCCTCACCGTGGTCTCTATCCGTCTCAGAGTCGCCGTGCGTGGCAGGTGTGGCACATTTACACCGCAAAGGGGTGCACATGGGGCCTGGGCTCGTCGTGCGTTCTCGGTCTCACGCGTCGCCTTCCATACTGATCACTGGCGGGGGCTTTGCGTAGCATCCAGGTGTTTAAGCACCTTGGCTCAAGCCGGCTCGGAGCGCCATGGTGTTCATGCAGGCGCGCTGGGGTCCCCAATCGAAGGCCGCACTTGGTTGTCACGGAGGCGCGCCGGTCATGTCGCCCCCAATTGCCATGGGCGAGTGGCCACTTCCGTGCTCGATGCTCGAAATCGGCTTGGTTCATACGGGCGGCGAGGTAAGTCTGGCAGGCTAGCGCAAGTGCGCTGGAGCGACGGTGCTGTCCGCATTGCATGCATGCCGCCGCTGGCTGACGAATTGCATGGTGAGGTGCTTGCTGAACCCCTCTCCGGGCGTTTTCCACAAGACGTTGATTTTGATCTGCCAGGGAAAAACGGGCAGACGATGGCCCATCGCCAGCGCAGGTCCGGCGAACGCACAAGGCCGGCATCGCGGGCGCTGACGCGGACTTTCCCGCAGGACAGCGCGCCGTTCTTACGGGGGCCACGCCCGCGAAACTCGCGCCAACGAAGCCGCCGCCCTTGCAGGCTTTCACCCCGCAGTGGTATCCAGCTGTTCAGTTGGCGAGATTTCTGTCCGTTCCATAACGCAATGTTGTCGTGCGCGCGCGTGCTTTTATCCAGACCTCCCGTCCAGGTGGTTATTGAGCTCATCGCGCCCCGAGTTAGCGCTCGCTGTTCTGCTGTCGCCTGGCCGCTTGAGGAAAACTATTGTGTGCGAGCGCGTGCGTGCGCGCGTGTGTGCGCGTTTGTGCGAGCGCGCGAGTGTGCGTGCGTGCGTGCGTGCGTGCGTATGTACGTTCGTACGTGCGTGCGTGCGTTTGCTTGCGTGTGTGTGTGAGAGAGTGTGTGTGTGTGTGTGTGTGCACGTGTGCGTGTGCGTGTGCGTGTGCGTGTGCGTGTGCGTGTGCGTGTGCGTGTGCGTGTGCGTGCGTGTGTGTGTGTGTGTGTGTGTGTGTGTGTGTGCGTGCGTGTGTGCGCGTGTGGCATGTTGGTGCGCGTGTGTGTTCCTGTGTGCTCGTTCCCTTCCTCCTGCGCTCCCGGTTCGTCCACCCGTGGGTCGGTGCTACCCTGCGCCCGCTCATGGAGGTTCTCTGTTTTTCCGCCTCCGCGAGTAATCGGTGCATGGTCGTTCATGCCCTGTTTCCCACACCCGGCGCACAACGCCCTCCCATCGGCAACGGTGGTGGTTCGATTGTGTCGTATCGTTGATGTATCAATGATGTTGGGTCGACCAGCTGGGAATATAAACGACGATGTGCACTGGTTCTGGCGGTGGTCGGCCCCGCCCGCCGCTGCGCTGAGCTGCCCTGCTGAGCTCAGCTGCTCAGGCCCTCGTTGTCCGAATGCATGTGCGTGTCCCGCATCCTTCGTTGGCTGCTCACACGTGCGTGCGCATGGCATGGTCGATCCTGCTTGGGCTCCGGCCCCATACTCCGGGGGGGCCAGCCGCACGCGTTCTCGAGTTGTTCGTGTCGGGTTGTCCGGCTCGTCTTTGCGCGCGAGGCCGCGCGTGCCACACAGCGTGTGTATGCGTGTTCGTGTGATTTGGGTGCGCGATTGTGGAGAGGGTGTATGTAATATTGATGATGATGATGATGATGATGATGATGATGATGATGATGATGATGATGATGATGATGATGACGATGATGATGATGATGATGAGTTCGAGATGATGATGTCGATTGCGTGTACGTGTGTATGTGAGTGATAGAGAGAGAGAGAGAGTGCGTGGTGGTGCGATGTGATGCGCTTGGCTGTGCAATGGTTCCTCCGTTTGTTTTTCGTTGGGCCCCCGTCGTTTTTCCTTTCCCGTTTTTTTGTCCCGCCATAGGCCCGCCGCCCTCCCCTGTCATGAAAAGTTGTTTTGATGGGGGCGCTGGGTTAACTTGAGCAGCGGAGCTGGAGCGTTGTACTCTGGTGGTTAAACAAAACACGAGGGTCCGACCTAGCGGCGCCCGACACGCATTCAGCTGGCGGCGCGTGCAGAATGGCAAGTGCAAGAAACCAGAAGAAGCAGTGAGCCTCCTCCTCCTCCTCCTCCTCCTCCTTCTCCTCCTCCTCCTCTCCCTCCTCGTCAGGGCGACGGTGTGCCTTCCACCCCGTCTCCCCAGAGAAGAGCTGCTGCCGAGGCCGCCGAGCTGTGCTGCGACAAGTGCGACGGGCCCCACGAGACCGCCCTGCCGCCGCCTCAGCCGCTCGGGGGGGCCCTGAGGCCGCCAGGCCTCTCGCGAGGGGTTGGGGGCTTCGCGGGTGGCTCGGATCCGCCTTGGACTGATGGCCACCTTTCCCATAGGTAGGAGGAGGAGGAGGAGGAGGAGGAGGAGGAGGAGGAGGAAAAGGAGGAGGAGGAGGAGGAGGGGGAGGACCAGGAGGAGGAGCAGGAAAAGGAGGAGGAGGAGGACCTCCCCATCCTTCATTTCCCCCGTCCTGCATATGGTAGTGGTGGTGGTGGTGGTGGAACATTCGCCCTTCGTGTACCCCGCCGGGTTGCCCATGTGCTGGGCCGGGAGCTCAGGGTCGGGGGTGCGTCCTCGTTGTCGGAGTGAGATTCGCCTGCCTTTCTATTTTGAAATGCGGGGCACTGCTGCTCTAGTATGCGGAACTGCTTGGTCAAAGGGTCCTTGCGCCATTCCGCACGTCGCTGGCATTGCAGTCGCCGCCGCGTTTCCCCGCGGCCCTGGTCGCAGAGATGACCAGCGCGCGGGCGATCAGGGAGGGCCGTCTTGCAAGTCCATGCGGTGAGGGGGGGGGGTATTCCGAGGTGGGGTTAGGAAGAGGTCCTGGTTGGAGGCGCACTTTTCCTTTTCCCTGGGGCCGTATACGATGATGTTCTCCTGCCCCCGCCTCTGCCCCTGTCTTTCCTTTATCCAGGAGGAGAGCAATAACACACAGACACAGTGAATCGTCGACTCTCAGGAAAATATAGGAAAATATGGGAAGTTGGGGGAAGACGAAAACCCAGAAAATATAGGAAATCTCAGGATTAGTGTGTATTTATTTGTGTGTCTTTGGGCCCCTTCCCTTCAAGGTCCCCCCGACGGGGGCGCGATGGCCGAGCCCAGGTGCCGTCGCAGTGGTTCTGGAGAGAGCGGGAGCCCAGGCCCTCCGCAGTTTCGGTCGACCCTGAAGCCGGGCATGTCCCTCTGCAGGAGGACCGGGAGCCTCGAGACGGGGGTCAGTGCAGACGGGGGTCAGCCAGGGCACCGGATCCTGCAGGATCCTGCGAAGACCCCCTCTGGCTGACCCGGGTTAGCGAGCCGCTCGTGGCCGCGAGGCGGCCGCGCATATTGGCTGACCCGGGTTTGCGAAGACCTGCGCTGCAGATTTTTTTCCCTGCATTGCAGGTTTTTGGTTTCCAGCTGACCTGGGTCTGGTGATCCCGGTCAGAAGACCCCCGAGAGGAGTGTTCCAAAGGTAGGCAGACAAGATGGTATCGGGGAAGATTTTCTGACTATCGTTGTTTTTGTTGATTGCCTGTCTACTTTTTCTGTTATTTGATGGACATGCTCGATTCTTTGTGTACTGCTGCTTTGCATTGGTTGCATCTTTGTTGCTGATGGTGATGTTTTACCTTCCGTGCAGAGTCCTCCTGCAGGGAGGGCATGCCCGACCGAAGTGGACCCACGGGCATGGCTCGCTGCCGGTGCTGCCGCGGGAGGCGCGGCGCCTCCCTCCCTGGGCTCCGCAGCGGCCGTGGTCGGTGTCGGGCAGGCGTCAGCTGTCGAGCATCGCTGCCATGCTTTCGTGCTGTGGGGGCCCATACTTGAGTAGGGCCTGTTCCTCTACAGGAAGAGTATCCAAGACTAGTAAAAAATAGTCTGGGGAGGATTTTTTATGAGTATCTGTCAGCGCATGTCTGTCCGCCCGTAGGAGGGCACGCCCGACCTAGGCCTATACCAAGAGACACCCTGCTTGCCTCCACGGTGCCCTGGGTTTCTTGGGTTTCGATGGTTTTGCTGTGTGGAGCGCGACGTTCGCACACCAAAAAAATCAATGGACGTTCTGGGGTCTCAGGGTTGGGTTTCTTGTGGAAGGTCTCTTGTGAACTGGCCTCCACTGTACCCGACTCGGGTGTGCCAAATGCTGATGTGGGCACGCAGTAGCAGCAGCCCCGTGACCGACCTCGGCGCAGACAGCGGGCTGCACATCGTGGTTTTGGCCGAAGAGGGGGTTCGAAGCCCGGGGCTGCAGAGACGGGGCTCCAAAGACGGGGGTCTGGTTGTGTCCGGGAGACAGAGACGGGGGTCAGTGCAAACGGAGGCTAGTCAGAGCGCTGGATCTTGCAGGATCCTGCGAGGCCAGGGCTGCACTGATCTGGGCTTGGGTGCAGGATCCTGTAGGATTTCGCCTGATCTTGGAAGGCCTGTCTGACCCGGGTCTGGATTGACCTGGGTCAGTAGATCCCCGATTTTTCTGTTTGTGCAGCTGTTGCTGTCGCCCGCGGCGTTCCCTCCTCTCGACCCAAATTGGGAGAGGGGGAGGGAGGGGGAGGGGAGGGAGGGGGGAGGAAGTGACTGGGATGGAGATGGCTTTTCCTGAATGTTGCTTGCCCCAACGAGCAGTTTGGAGGAGCCAGCGCCCTCATGCCACGCTTATCTCCTGGTGCCCGCCACCTGCGGACGCAGGTTGACAGTACGGATCAAATAGGCATGTGAATTGACACTGGCCGTCGCATCCTCCAAACCCCCGTGCAGTTCCATCGAATTGCCTGCCGGTTGCGCTGGTATGTTTGCTTGAGCTTTGTTGGATTATTGCCTTTCATCTCGCTGGCAACGACGTTTCCGCTTATCACATTCACGCGTCTCTCCTTCATCGTTAGTCGTCGTCGTCGTTCCTCCTGAAGAACCCTGCTCTGCGCATCACTGGCTGGGCCTGTATATTTTGGCATTACCTATGTGGTCCGATCGGCAGCGATGCTGCACCGCCGGTGCCAACAACTTATGCAGTAGTCGTGGCGCAACATATGAAGAACGGAAGCGGACCAATGCAGCAATGATTCCGAGACGCGAACGGGACGCAATATCTTCTCCTCGGGAGAGGCCGCTGACACGCATTGCCGATCAGGCAGCTGGATGTGCATGATGTGGCCAGCCTGGGCGGGAGCTGGACACGCACGCGGCCAGCGGCACCGCACGTGGTTCCGCCGGCGGTTCCGCATGTGGCCGTCTGCGGTCCCGTGTGTGTCTCCAGCACGTGGCCTCTGACTGCTCCACACGTGCAGCCGGCCGTGTATTCGAGGGCTGCTGGGCTACCCGCCCTGCCAAGGCGATCGGCGAACGATTTCTCTCGGTTCTCGAGATGGCGATTTGCGGTCGCGACGGTGACGGGTTTGCGCCCGCTGGGTCTGGGCCCAGGTCCTTCTCGTTGAAGGGCGTGCTGTCATCTGGGGTTCTGCCTCCCCCCCCCCCCGATCCGCGCTTCCGGCTGCCTCGTGCAGCGGCGACTGGCCGAGGAGGAGGGAGGACCCAACGGGCGCCCGAGGTGCCCGCACTTCAAGAAGGCGCGGGACAAGCACCAGGACGCGTGGGTCAACAAAGGCGGGCCGCAGGGGAGCCCGCGGCCGCCTGCGCCGTGCCAACGACTGTCCTCCGTGCTCAGCTCGCCCGCTCTCGCCGTCTCTCCCTCCGATGTGCCATTTCTTTTTCTATTTGTTTTTTTTGTTGTTTTTGTTGTTCTCTCTCTCTCTCTCTCGCTGACCCTTTCTCCCTCCAGCGAGGTGCCAGTTCGCGGCTCTGGACTCGCCTCTTCTTCCAGAGACCTGTGGCCCAAATCGCTGCAACAGATGGATCCTGGGAGTCCTGCTGGGTCGCCGCGACGCTTTAGCACTTCCGCCACCAGCAGAACCCCTGAAAGCCGAGAAGCGAAATCTGATCCTTATCAGGGTGAGGCTGGCAGTTCGGCCACAGAAGGGGAGCCGCCCAGGAGTGTTACACGGGCCCGTTCTCGGTCGGACTGTGGGCACATCTCGATCCAAACGCCCTTTTGCGTCTCTGGGCGCGTTGCTTCTCAGAGCTTGATCGCGGCGATGTAGCGGGGATGGCATTTGGGCAACCCGGGGGGGAGCGGGCACCTCCTCGACACAGCAGGCGTGGCACTTGGGTATCCCAAGGGGGAGCCACCAGTGGAGACCCATTCATGCCCAGACCTAGTTTCATGGAGACCCAGTTGTACTCTGCCAGCCGAAGTCAGTATCACTCACACCCAAACTCGCCTATGTCATACACTCACAGAGGAATGGGACTTCTTCGAAAGGGATGCACATTGCCCCAAATCGACAGCATGATTATTTCCGTATCGGGTATGCAACTTATGCTGTGCAATATGAGGGCAGTTGCCGTCATTGCATCTCGCAGTGCACGCGGCTACCCCTACGCGGTACACAGTCTGCGGTGTAATTTCTTTAGTGCAACGTTTGTAGTGCGATCGACGTGGTGCAGTCTATAGGATGTGCTCTCTGCGGCGCAACTTGTGTGCGGTGCACTCAGTAAGAATATCCAGCTGCCTGCGGCAAATCCTGCCACCGTGCCCGTGCAGAAACGTAGCAGGAAGGAGTTTGAACTCTCAACGCTTCGGGCATCCCCACCAGCCCATCCAGGAGAGCGTGCGATCATTTGGAGCTGCCCGCGAGAGCGTGGCATCATTTGGAGAGCTCGGGGTGCCCCCGTGGGCCAGAGGCTGAGTGGGTGCATATTGGAGTCTCTTGGGATGCCCCTCGGGGTCTCTCGGATACCTCTTGGGGCGTCTCGGGGGACTCCTTGCGTCTCTCGGGGGCCTCCTGGGGGCATCTTGGGACGTGTTGGGGGGCTCCTGGCGGTCTTCAGAACCTCTTGGGGCGCCTCGGGTGCTTCTGGGATGCCTCCTGGTCTTCTTGGGGTGCGCGTGGGGGCCTCTTCGGGGCCTGAGGCCTCTTGGGGTCCTCCTTGGACGACTGTTGGCCTGGGCTCGTGGGCCATCTTGGATCTTGGACAGTCGTGACCCCACACCAGCGAGGACATATGCATCCGTCACACACCTATGGTACATAACGGGCGGCGTTTGTCTCCGGTGGCTCTCCTGGAGGGCATCTTGCAGCCCTCTTGAGCGGTTTGGGGGCCGTCTTGGGAGCTTCTTGAGTGGTCTTGGGCCACAATGGGGCGCCTTGGTGTCAGCTTAGCTGCCCGTGACGCCGTCTTGGAGGCCTTCTAGGCAGCCTTGAGACCGAAACATGCGCTCAAGAGCAACTCCAGACACGCCGATGTTCGAAGGGCGGCGTGTGCGAGGGCGGGGGTGGGGGGCTTCCGACCCCAGAACATCAAACCACATCACCAGACGAGCACTCTAACACGCCCACTCCGTGCAGGCACGGTGGCGGATTCGGCATGCTAGTTGGTAGCACCAGCAGTGTTATCGGCAGCAGTAGCGCGTGAAGTAGGCGTAGTGGTAGCATCAGGAGTGCCAGGAGCATGGTAGCAGTATCCACCTGCCGACGGCAAACTCCGCAGTCGTTCCTGTGCAACAGTGTAGCAGTTCCGACTAGTGGTTTGAAATGTGACGAGTCGTGAATTCGATGTCGTCGTCGACCGCGCTTATGGAGAGAGGTCGAGGTCACTTCCCCGACAAAGTTCAGCGAGCGATCCTAACGTCGCGATCTCAACCTCGACTTCGTCCGCGCGGTGTGGAGGATGAGGAGGAGGAGGAGGAGGAGGGGGAGGAGGAGGTTGAGGATTAGGACGAGATGGACAACATGGAGAAGAGGAGGAAGCGGCTCCTTAGGACCCTCTAGGGACGTCCTGGGAGCCGCCTGAGGACCTTTTGGGGTCGCTTGGGGTCCTTTTGGGGGTCTGGTTGGGGTCTGGCTGGGGTCTCTTGGTTCGTCTTCTTGGGCCCCTCTGTCCGGATGGCGCATTCCGTGGCCGTTTAGAGGCATAGTTGGGCCATTTGGGCGCTGTCTTTGAGCGCGTTGTGGCCGTCTTGGGGCCTTCTTGAGGGAGTCTTGGACGATCTTGAGGTATTTGTTGGCCGACTTGTGTCCCTCTCGGGGGCCTCTTGGGCTGCCTGGGAGCTGTCATGGATACTCATCGGGCCATCTTGGACGGTCGTGACCCCACACCAGCGAGAACCTCGGCACCCTTCAGAACCACTGGTCTTTGTCGCCTCGGGCTCTCCTGGAGGCCTCCCTGCAGCCCTCTTAGCAGCCGTCGGGAGCCTCTTGGGCTGTCTGGGGGGGCGTCTCGGGAGCTTCTTGATCAGTCTTCGGCCATCGTGGGCCGTCTTGGTGTCGTGATCGCTTCCTGCGACGCCGTCTTTGAGGCCATCTTGGCAGTCCCGAGGCCGAAAGGAGCGCTGGAGAGGAAATCCAGAAAGGCCGATGCTCGATAGGGCGAGTAATATTGGCAGTAGTAACGCGTGGAATAGGAGTTTTGGTAGTAGCAAGAGTAAAAGTATCATGAGCATGGTCGTAGTATCCAGCTGCTTGCGGCAAACCCCGCCACCACGCATGTGCAACAGTGCAACGAAGAGAGCGCTGTAGAGCACCTTCAGGAGGGGAAGGTTTCAGAGGGACGCGTGCGTCGACTGCGGTGGGTTGGGCCCTAGAAAACGCTTAACCTAATCGACCCACGGACCAGGAACGGAATGAGGGCATCTCAAGCATGGGCACTTTTTCAAGCAGTTAGATTGTTGAAGGTATCGATCGTCATGAACCGTGCCAGGGATTATGCTGGGCTGTGCCGTGCTGAATTGATATGTCTCATGCCGTGATTGATTGCGTTGTTCTCTACAGAGTTGTGGGCCAAATCGTATCTGGCATCCGAATCCTGACCGAACTGATCTGGATCTCAAGCTCGACCTGCCTGAGCGCCTGAGCGCACAGCTCGCCGAGAGTGTGGCGCAATCGAAGCTTGTGGGGCGTTCCGTTAGCTCGAGTTCGAGATCCGATTCAGGCCCCGAAGCGGGACGAGCCAAGGAGGGGCGAATCCTCCTCCACCTCCACCGCCTCCCTCCACCTCCTCCTCCTCCTCCGCCCGGAACCGCCGAACGCGTTCTAAATCCTCGACCTCCGGAAATGCATGGCGGTCCACCCGCTCCTCCTTTCCTCCCTTCTTCTCCTCCTCCTCCTCCTCCTCCTCCTCCTCCTCCTCCTCCTCCTCCTCCTCTTTCCCCTCCTCCACGTACTTCTCTTCCCTTCCTCCCGTCCTTCCTCCTCCTCCTCCTCCTCCTCCTCCTCCTCCTGCTCCCCCTCCTCCTCCGCGAGGACAAATCAGGGCTCCCAACCTTGGGGGTGCGAATCTCCCACCCGCTTATGATATAGAGCACACGAGAGGTCGCAAAATAGCCCAACAGCCCCCTTGAGTGTCAGCTGTGTGGCCATGGGAGACCTTCGGCCCGACATCGCTCCGCCGCCGCCGCCGCCTCGGCGCGCGCGCTCGCTCGCGAGCCGCCGAGCCGCAGGCGGAGGAGGAGGTGGAGGAGGAGGAGGCGGAGGAGGAGGAGGCGGAGGCGGAGGAGGAGGAGGAGGAGGAGGAGGAGGAGGAGGAGAGGGAGGAGGAGGAGGAGAAGGAGGAGGAGGAGGCGGAGGAGGAGGAGGAGGAGGAGGAGGAGGCGAAGGAGGAGGGCCGCCGCCTCCTCACGGCGAGCTCGGCGCGCGCGCGCGAGCCGCCGAGGCTCCTCCTGCAGGGGCGGGGCCTCGTCGAGCGGCCACGTCGAGGTGCCGATCGTGCGCGCCTCTGAGGCTCGGGTCGTGCGGCCCTCCCTGGCCAGCGGGCCTCCTCCCGCTCCTCCTCCTTCTCCTCCTCCTCCTCCTCCTCCTCCTCCCTCCTCCTCCTCCTCTTCCTCTTCCTTCTCGTCCTCCTCCTCCTCTTTTCTCCTCCTCCTCCTCCTCCACCTCCTTCTTCCTCCTCCTCCTACTCCTTCCGCTCACTCAGACTCTCGCCGGACACCACTGCGAGGAGGAGGGCGAGTCGGAGGGGGAGGGCGAGAAGGAGGAGGAGGAGGAGGAGGAGGAGGAGGAAGAGGAGGAGGAGGAGGAGGAAGAGGAGGAGGAGGAGGAGGAGGAGGAGGGAGGGAGGGAGGGAGGGAGGGAGGGAGGAGGCGAACGTGGCGGAGGGGAAGAAGGGTCGGAGAAGGATCGTGGTGATCGCTGTGTTGTTCCAGAGGTCGAGGTTGTCGGGCGTTTTGTTGGCGGTTCTCGGCGGTTTCTTGCGCCCTCGGGTGTAGGTCTCCATCAAGCTGGAGCCCCGCCGAGAGCTATCCGCGATAGCCGGGGGCACTGCGGACGGAGACCAGGGTCATGATCCAAAAGTTGGGTGACCAACAACATTCGCAGGGATCGAGGAGTATCGAGTGTCGACCGAGAAACGAGGATTGATCGAGGAGGATCGAGGATCGAGGAGGTGGCTCGAGGATCGTCGAGCGAGGAGCATCAAGGAGGGCCTGCTGAGACAGCAGCGGCCCTTCCTGGCGTTTCTGTTGTGCCTCTCTTGCCCTCCTGGAGGTTTCTCGTGGCCGTGGCCGGGTCCGCCCCAGGCACGGCTCAGGATGGACCCCCAGAAGGGGTCCAGGGGGTCATTTTCAAGCAGTGGCGGAGCGTCCTGGTTCGCCCACAAGCCCACCAAATAATGTTCTAAGAGCCTTGTGCGGTCTGCACGAAATGTTTTTAGAACATTTCTGACTGAGACTGTCTTGCTTTCGCACACCAGGCTTATGTCCTAAGAGCATTGTTCTTGGTCTTAGAGCATGTTGGGGTTCTGAGAACATGTCGTGGCAGGCCTTTAGGAATGCCGGGACGGTCGGCCCCTGCTCAAGATTTTGAGCGGACTCGGACCGGGCGGAGGAGCCGCCGTTGCTTTCACTGGCCCTCCTCCGACATGGGGAGGGCGGGGAGGGCACGGGTGCTGCTTCGGAGTGATGTTGTGGCCTGAGGTCTTGTGTGCCGAGAGGTCTCTGAGGTCCTCACGTTTGCTGCCGATGGTACAGGCGTGCACGGGTGTGCTGAATCAGACGCAGGGGATTATGAAAGAGTCCGGTTGCAGGCTTCTCCTGGCGGGTGACGGGGGGCGCACGTAGACTCGAAGGGTCGCGCGACGGACGTCGGCCACCGGCCCAGAGCGGAAATACCTGTCAAGCGGGGGGCCCAGGAGTCGGGGTGCCTCCCTGATTCGCGATGTCGCCCGAACGCAATGAGGCCAATGTTCCTACCGAATTGCTCTCACAAGCGTTCCCCCTTCCCCATTCTATTCCCGAACCTCCTCTTCCGCATCTCCGCACCATTCTCCGTTTCCCCTTCCCTGTTCCCTTATCCTTCTCCCTTCTCCCGCCGTTCCCTCCGTTCGCCACCTTCGCCTTCCCGTCCCGTTGTGCCTCCCTGTGCCGATGCGCTCTGCTGCTGTTCTGTCTTGCGGCTGATCCGATGTGTAGGGTTTTGTGGGTGTCGAGCAGTCTTCGCAGAAATATTTAAGCAATCCCGCCCGATGGGCGTCTATGGCTGAACAGCGCTGCGCGGTGATGCTTCCCCCTGCGCTTCCAAAGCTGGCTGTGCAGCTGCTGTGGACCAGGTTCTCTGCGCTGCCCTTGCCGTGATACAGTCAACCCGTATCATAAGGATGCGCGGTAGGCATGCAAAAGCCTTCGAGGCCCGTGTGAACGTTTTTCGAACGAGGCTGGCCAGCGAAAGGCGCTAAGGATGGGCCGACAGGACAGGGATGCGAGGGTACCCTGAGGAAGACTGCCCATCCCTACTATGCGAGTTGACTGTATATCGTGTCGATCCTTTGCCCAGTATTGTTAGAGCCCCCATTCTCCAGTGGGCCAGGGTGCTTCGACACCATTGGGGGGATAGGCGCCACGGAGCCCGACGGGGAAACGGCATCGCTCCCCCACCCAGGGAGGTGGGTCGGCCAGCGGGGCAAAGCTCTAGCCGACGGGAACGTATCCGGGCGAGAGCGAGGGAGGAGTAGGCAGAGGAGGAGGAGGAGGTAGGAAGAGGAGCGGGAAGGGAGGAGGATGAGGAGGAGGAGGACGACCTGGGAGGAAGAGGAGGAGGAGGAGGAGGATAATGAGGTGGAGGAGATGGAGGAGGCGGCGGAGGACATTGATGTACCGGTGCTGACTTGTCTGGTTGTGGTGGTTTTCCTGTGCACTCCGATCCGCACGCAGCCCCCGGGCATGACCGTCCGGTTCCGTGTCCTCGTCCTCCGGTGTTTCTGTCCCCTCGCGTGTCGTCACCGCCGCCTTGTCCGCCACCACGGCCAGACGGCAGCCCGCATTCCTTGCTCGCATGCCTCTGCCAAGCATCCCTCGAAGATCCTCAGGACGTGCGTTTTGTTTTCCCAGGTGTGTTTACCCCGTTCAGCTCCGCCGATCGCAGGCAGCGTCGTGTTGGAGTGCTTCGATGGACAAGCACACGTTGGCGCCAACACACGTTGTGATGATCATCGGATATCGAATGGCCTTCGGCTCATCCCGCCGACGTTCCTGGGTTGCGGGTCAGAGTCCTCAAAGATGTTTCGTGGTGCCTGTTCGGAGGCCTATTCGGCTGTCTTGGGGCGATATTGGGGGCCTCTTGGGTCGTCTTGGATCGCCGGGAAGCCGAGAGGGTGAGAACGTCAATATCATTCAAACAACCTGCGAGAAGCCAGTACTTGTTGCCTCGCGGGGCCCTCTTTGGGGTGATCCTGGGCCCACCTTGTGGAGACTCTTGCAGGCCTCTCTGGCCGCCTCTCTGGCATCCTCGGCGCCTGGGAGCCCTCGTGGACCATCGGGGGGGGCCTCCCGGGACTTCCTTGGCCCGTTTTGGGGGCCCTCTTGGCTTTGAGTTGGGCACGTCCCTCTACAGGAAGAACCTCCCAAAAAAGTATGGGGACGATTTTTCTATTAATTTTGACATTTTAAAGTGCTCTTTGAATATCTTGCATTTTTCGTCCAAGATCCGCCTGTAGGGGGACACGACCGACCTAGTCTTGGCTCCCAGAAAACCCACGCGGCACACCCAGGGGCTCCTGGGAGCTCCCGGAAATGCCCGCGGAACCAGGGGTCCGGGCTTGTAGGTCAGAGGAGGAAAAGATACCCATATACCTGTACCCCTCTCGCCAGTTGTGTCATTCTTTGGGCCTCCCTGGAGGACCCTCGTCGCCGCCGCTGGATTCGCATCGAAATCCCAGTCAGAGCGCACCCCGGGAGGTCCGAGGGGCCTTGGGGCCCTGCACTTCGTGCCAGAGTCACGGAGGGCGGATGTTCCTTGTGCTGGGGCTTCGTAGAGGAAGAGGCTACCCCAACGTGGGGGAGTCCGCAGGGATCCCCACATGACATTTACCAGCCTGGAACATATCCCTATCCCTATGTTTGACATCACCTCACCTCGATGCCGATCTGAAGGATTCCCTCTGTTTTTGAGGGCCTATCCCTAAGATTGTCCTCGCTCTTTGCTCGCCCATGTTAGGGATAGGGATACGTTCGAGGCTGGTTAGACATGGCCTTATTCCAGGGGCTGTTTGAGCGACACTTCTCTGACCCCCCCCCCTCTTTGCCCGTGGCCCCGCCCCGCCGGTCCCCGCTTCGGCGACAGGCGAAGGTGTACGCGCAACCGGGTGACGGCTCGTGCCTGTTCCACTCGCTGAGCTTCGGCCTGCCCGACAGGCGCGCTCGCACAGCCCCCGCCTGTGATTCGCAATATGTCCGCGCTTGCTCCTCCTCCTCCTCCTCCTCCTCCTCCCTCGCTCCTCCTCCTCCTCCTCCTCCTCCTCCTCCTCCATGGAGCCGCCTCGACAGCTCGATGCGGCCGGCCCGCCCAGCGAGCCGCTACTCCGCCGCGTGACGTCATGAGGCATGGGGCAGGGGCGTGCTCTCGTGGCACGTTGGCCACTCGCTCGCCAACCCGGCCGTCCGTCCGAACAGCGGTTTGGGCTCAGTCCTGGTCCGGTCCGAATCCGATGCAGCTCGTGGCAGTCAGAACAGGCACGATAGGTCCGCGTCATGTCGATTGTCGGCGAAACGTGGCAGGCATTTAGCGCTGAATCAGCCTGCGACCCAGAATCGGTCGAGGTTGGACGATCTGACGTCTTGGAAACGGCCGATCATTCAGGGCTGAATGATTCCTGTGGTGCAAGGCACAAAACGCCAGGGTCGACACGACACGAACCCACCACCGCGTAATGTCGCTACCCACACATGCGACGTCCGGATTTTTTCAATACGTGGTCCTCCGGAGTCTCGACCCTTTCCCTGGGACAGGTCTTTCAGCCCCGCGGAGTCGAGAACCAGCGCCGAAGTCGGCACGACGCGAACCTGCCGCCAGCAGCCTTTGCACTTCTCTGGGAGCGTAGCAGTGCGCGCCCCCCGCCCCAGCAGATGCGCACAGCACGCGTGCACCGAGCACAGCACGTGTGCACCGGGCATGCGTGCCTCGAGAGGCAGCGCCACGCGTTGCGCTATGACTGGCGCACAACGGAGGTGCTGGAAAGGGTTCGGCCAAGCGCAGGGGGGGGCAGGGGGAGGAGGGGGGACGGCTCTTTGGAAGAACCCCTGCTGCTCAGAAGGCGCGGATCGTGTCTCTAGATGTAGGGCTGGCGCCTTCTAAGAAGCGGCCTCCTTCCAAGAAGCTTCCCCCCCTCCCCCTACCCCCCTGTGCGCGCCGCAGGGTGAGGCCTCCTGGAGGCCTTTTTGGAGTCCCTGGGGCCTTTTTGGGCACCTCCCCTCTTTGTGACCCTGAAGCATGAGAGAAAGAGAGAGAGAGAGAGAGAGACAGGAATCGGAGGTTGGGGGGTGAGATCGAAGTGGAACGGAGAGCCCCCCTACCGGGAAATCGATTTCGGTTTCGTGTTCGTGCGTGCCGTGCGGGCGAGGCGAAGCTGCGTGGGCGGGCGAGAGAAAGTCTCCTGTGGCTGAGGCGCGGCCGGACCAAATGATTCCCTTCCGGGCGGCCGGGGCCCCGCGGTGTCCCGCCGGTGTCCCGCTGGTGTCCCGTGTGGCTGAGGCGCGGCCGGACCAAATGATTCCCTTCCGGGCGGCCGGGGCCCCGCGGTGTCCCGCCGGTGTCCCGCGGTGTCCCGCGGTGTCCCGCGGTGTCCCGCAGTGTCCCGCGGTGTCCCGCCGGTGTCCCGCGGTGTCCCGCGAGGATGATGATGATGAGATGATGATGATGATTCCGATGATGCTGCTGATGATGATGATGAGATGATGATGATGCTGGTGTCCCGATGAAGATGATGATGTTGATGATGGTGTCGATGATGATGATAGTGTCCCGATGATGAAGATGATGATGCTCATGATGATTATGTTGATGATTATGACGATGATGGTGTCCCTATGATGATGATGATTCCGATGATGTTGGTGATGATGATGTTGATGGAACTGGTGTCCCGGCGATAATGATGTTGATGATGATGATGATGATGTTGATGATTATGGTGTCCCGATGACGATGCTGATGATGATGATGATGACGGTGATGATGATGATGATGATGATGATGATGATGATGGTGATGCTGATGGTGTCTCGATGATGATAACAATGATAATGACGATGTTGATGATGATGTTGCTCATGATGATGATGGTGCCCCAATGATGATGTTGTTGTTGATGATGATGCGATGATCATGATGATGATGGTGTCCCGAGGATGACGATGTTGATGATAATGTTGATGATATGAACGATGGTGATCATGATGGTGTCCCGATTATGATGATTATTCTGATGCTGTTGCTGATGATGATGACGATGACTGTGCCCCGATGATGATGATGACGATGATGATGATGTTGATGATGAGATGATGATGGTGATGGTGATGATGATGTTGTCCCGATGATGGTGCTGACGTTCATGATGATGTTTATGATGATGATGGTGACTGTGCCCTCATGATGATGACGATGTTTGTGATGATGTTGATGTTGATGATGTTGATGATGATGATGCCGTTGATTATGAAAGCGATTGTGATATCGATAGTGAGATCGATATTGAGACCGAATGTGAGATCGATTGTGTGATCGATTGTGAGATCGATTGTGAGATCAATTGTGATATCGAATGAATGAGATAGATCGAGTGGGATCGATCAAGTGAGATCGATCGAGCGAGTCCGATAGTGAGATCGATACTGAGATCGATAATGAGACCGATTGAGTGAGACGTTGGTTCCCCCCCCCGAACCTCCTGATCACCCGAAGGGTGGTCGTACAGGCATGTATATAGATATTGATAAGAAGAGAGAGAGAGAGAGAGAGAGAGAGAGAGAGACAACGAGAGAGAGAGAGAGAACACAGCAACTATAATAAACAATAAGGAATAATGAGAGAGGGAGAGAGAGACAGAGAGAGAGAGAGAGTGACGAAGTGAGGACGCACCCGTAGCTCGTTGAGAAGAAGTGTGTCTGGATCGCCAGATCCCGATCCAATCCCGAGCCCACTCGCACATCTATCAGGAGTCGAATGCCATTCCTTCTTCCCCTCTACTTCCTCATCTCCCAGTCCTTTCCCAAGCCCACTCGCACATCTGTCAGGAGTCGAATGCCATTCCTTCTTCCCCTCTGCTCAGGGGGCGGGCCGCAAACCATCATACTGTCAACCCCTCCTGCTGCATGCTTGTACCCGCCTCTTCCGATCGACGAACATGTACGTGCGCATGCTGTGCGCAAGATCCTGTGAGGCCGTCTGCGGCGACGCTGCGCCGCGACATCTGCAGCTTCATGGTGCGGAACCCGACGGTGACCATCGCGGATGGGTCTGGGTCTCTCCCTCTTCCCCCCAGCGGGCTGTGGTTTCTGCGGATGTTCATGTTGTCGGTCGTTGCTCGCTCTCTCTCTCCTTCTCTCTCGCCTTCTTGCTTGTACTTCGCCCTTCAGTTGATCTTGGACAGGCGTGGTTACAAACGCCAGGTTCACGTGGCGTCGAGGGGCCCGAAGGGACCTCCTCGAGCGGGAGTAAGCCTGGGACCTGGGTACTTGGCGTTTTCATGCGACGGCGAAGATCAAATGGTCCTGGACCCCTCCCGCCGCCATTTCGAGGCGTGCTCCTGAGGCCTCGGGGCGATGTCTGGGGACCCCGGGTTTTTTTTTGGGGGGGGCTTTTGCAGGCACGTGGCCCGCTCGTGTGCGTCCTGGGTACGCCTGGGGCCTTTTTCGTCCTCGTTGGGTTGGGATCATGTTGCGGGGATTGGCTTCCAGCGCTGCGACGGTGACGTGCATGTTGGGCCCCTCTTTGACACGTTTGGGCGGCCTCATGGGCCCCTCTTGGGGGCGTGCTTGGGGCCTATTGGGTTGGTTTTAGGGGGTTTGTTGGGCCGTCTTGGGCGCCCTTGCAACCGATGCGGTCACAATGCTCAGATCGCGCAGCAACTTGTTGGATTTAGAGCCAATTGGAGGCCTCCTGGGCCAGCCCCAGGGCCTCCAAGATAGCCCGCGAGACTCCCCAGAGTGCCGAAGTTGGTTCCGACAGGGCCCAAGTGGACCTAGGTGGCCCTAAGATGGGTGTTGGTTGCGCCCTCTGATCTTTCTTCTTGTCCTTGTCCTATACCCACCGGCCGTTGAAAGTAGGTATTTCTGGATTTCCAGATCCCGATCTACTTTAAGCGCCTTCCTATTTCAATAATATATATATATATATATATATATATATATTTGTTGTTGTTTTTGAGGGCGGGCGCAAACCTAATCTACTTCTAGGGTTTGGTTGTCACTTCCCTGGGTGACGCTGGTCGCTCGGCCCCCCGGCTGGCCCCATTTCTTGGTTTTGTTGTTTTTTGCTTGTTTTCGAATGGCCGTCGGCTGCACTGGTCGCCCCAGGCTCGCCCGCCGCCTTTCGGTCGCTCGGCCCCTCGGCTTGCCCAATTCTTTGGTACGTTTCTTTGTTCTTTAGTGTAGCCGTGGGCGTACTTGGGGCAGTTTTGCCGCCTTGTCGTGCAGTCGCTGTTTGATGTTGGCGACACGGCTCTAGCTGCGATTGCGCAGAATTGCCGTCCAAGTTGCTAAGGGGCTCTGTTTCCACCTCTGGTTGCACCGAGGGTACAAACAGGGTGCGAAGCCAAATGTGAAAGTTCGTCAAATCTCATGGTCGTACAGCCCTCAACTGGTCTGGTGGCGCAGGCGACGGAGACGACGACAGCAAAATTGAGCAACCCTTTCATGTTGCCCATGTCGTTGGTCTCCCAGAAAGATTTGTCCTGTCCAGGGTGTGGCCGAGGGGCTTGCCGGTTGGTTTGGCAGGGGTTGGCCAGAGGGTTGGTTGGTGTTGGCAGGAGGGTGGACCATTTTAGTTCTTCGATGGTTAGCGTTTTCCCCAGTAGCCTTCCCTCCACCGTTCCTTCGCAGGCCTCACGCCCTGGAAACCAACGGTGATCTGCTCTTCGGCGCTCGCCATGTCCCTCGTCTTTGCCCATGTCGTCGCCACACTGAGCGACCAGAGCAAAGGGAGTCGGTGGCGCGGATGTTTCTTTTCGCGAGGTCGTGCGAAATCAGCCTCTTCTGCAAGTGGTGCCTCGGCCCGCGCATTCTGCGGCTCAGGGCCACTGTCTCACTGTGCGCAAGAGCGCCGCCTCTCCGTGGCTCCACCTGCAGGCCGCGCGCAAGCGCCCTCTTCTGCACGCGGTCTGCCAGGCTGGCGGCCCGCGCATGCCGCGGCATGAGGTCGCCACGCCATCTTGCGCACGGCAAGCCCGCCTAGCAAGGATGAACCAGCTTCCAATGTTACCCTGGCATCCTTCCCCTTCGGCCAATCCTTGGCCGCTCTCGCTGGCCGCGCCCCGCTCGCAAAGTGCCGACATGGCCCTCCAAGGCCCTTGCATCTTCGCCGTGCGCCCTGATCATCAAGGGAGGAAAAACCACCCGGGCCGGACAATTGGCGTTCATTAAGCGGCCTTGGGCGTTTACTAAACAGTCCTGCCCTGTTCCATTCCTGCAGTGGGAGCGGTTAGTAAGCGGCTTCGCGTGTCGGGGTGGTTGTCAGGCGGGTGGATGTTTGCCCTATAAAAATTATACGGGCTGACTCTAAGACCCCGTTCTTCGCGTCGCTCCGCTGGGGCCGCGGTGCCTGCGCCGTGGTGGGGTGTTGCGCCTCCTGGACGGCACCCGCTGACGCGGCATTCGGGCCCCGCCCGCTCCGGCCGCGCCTCCGTGTCCGCCTCCTTCACGGCGTCCCTCTCTGAGTGTTGCCACAGGCGCCCCCCCAGATCTCCGACGAGATCTGGGTGTCTGTTGGTATGCCACACCCTCCCCGTCCCAGTCAGATTCCACCGCCTTGGGCAACGCTGGGTGTACAAAAGCCATGCTCCAGGGAGGGGGTCTTGTACACCAGACCCAGGACCAGGACCAGGGCTGCTTGATGGCGACCAGCATGATTATAGCTGCGTTGGCAAATTTTGAAGACAAGGAGCGCACCCCCAGCGGAGAGCAGCGGCCGCTGTTCGATGGTAAGCAGCTGGAGGACGGTCGAAAGCTTTTATCAGCCACGCGCAGAGGGGGTTTGGGGGGAGGGGGGAGGGCTTCTTAGTAGCACCCCTGCTTCTTAGAAGGCGCGGGCCTTCTCTGTAGATGTGAGGCCGGCGCCTTCTGAGAAGCAGCCTCCTTCTAAGAAGCCCCCCCCCTCCCCCGTACCCCGTTGTGCGCGCCGCCAGCTGGTCCCGCTGCTGGAGCCCTCGTGGGGCTTCCTGGTCCTGATGCGAGGCTCGCGATATCGTACGGCTGCAGGTGCCAGAATGGCTTAATGTTTGAGGTTTGAGTCTGCAAAAGGTGAGTGACAAGACGGACTGATCTTCGAGGTGCAAAAGCCTATATGAATTTCACCCTGAGCCCTTCACCCAAGGAAATGCTCAGGGTATATTCAGTCGGCTCGAACGTGTTGATGCGCCCATGGCTAGCCTTAGCGGCCATGGCGTGTATGCGGTCTTCTCTGCGGGACTCTGTCCCGTGGCTGTTCACCGTGGGCGCCCGTGTATGCCGCGACCTGTTGCAGCCTCATGAACACCCCAGTGACGCGCTTGAGTTCCAACAGCAGCTGGTTGGCCTCTTGCAACATAGTTCAGCTTTGGAGTAGTTCCGACAGACGCAAGAGAGGAAAAATCACCCAGACCAGACAATTGGCGCGTTTACTCAACGGCTTCGCGTGTCGGGGTGATTTTTATGGGGGGGGGGTTCTGCCCTCTACACACGGAGCGCCCCGTGCTGAAAGTTGGGTGCGGTGGGCGGCGCAAAGCGCCCACGCTGTACTTACATGCTCGCTTGCGGGGCGGTGTCAAGGTCAACGACCCGGCGAGCAGCGCGTCTCCTGAGGGCGGCATGGGGACATACGCGTGGGCCAGCCCCGACGTCGCGAACCCCGAGGGGGAGGATGCACAGGCAACCGAAGCTGCCGCGCCGAAGCCCCGCGTGAAGCCAGCGATGATTACGAGTCGGTCGCGCCGTTCCCTGCGCAGATCCGGAGGCTGGCGAAATGGCAGAAGGGCCGCGCGATCCACGCGTCGCCGAAGGCCCTCGGCGCGTCGGTGACAGCCCTCGAGGAAAGGCCGGGGGCGGCTGACAGCGAAAATGGCGCAACTGACGACAAGGGGGGCGACGAGTGGCGGGCGTCGCCGCTGCTTTTTGACTTGCGAGAACGGGCGTCGCCGCTGCATCAGCGGCTGCGCGCAGAGATCCATTCGGATGTCTTGTTGAACATTTCTTGGGGTCCTCGTGGGGTGTCTTGGGGGCGTCTCGGCGGCCCCGGAGGCCTCCCGGAACATCTTGGGGGGCTCCTAAAAACCTCACGAGACTCTTGGGGCCTTCTGGGCGCAAGCCATCTTGGAGGAGCTCGATCAAAGAAGGTGCGGCACCATATTAGCCCCCCCCCACAAGGCCCAGTCGGGTCCAAGACCTAGGCGGAGTCGATGATTGCGAAGGCCTTGCGGCCGATGCCGCCGACCCTGAAGGGGGACGACGACAACGACGACGACGACGACGGCGGCGGCGGCGGCGGCGGTGACGACGACACAACGCTGATGTGCATCATAGTCCTCAGTGATGCTGTTTAATTAGGGTCTCTTCGAAGCGCTCTCGCAGGCCTCTGGAGAGCAGTTTGGGGGCCTCTTGGCAGCACCTTGCTGGCCTCTTGGCAGCCTCTCGGGAGCCTCTCGAAGCTTCCTGGGGGCCTGTCGGGTCCTCCTGGGGCCACCCGGGACCCTCTCGGGGCCGAGGGCTCGAAATGTCCGTTCGGTCCCTCCGTCAGGGCACCCTGATGAAGACTCTTGGGGCGCCGGCGGCCTCTTGGGAGTCTCGTGGAGAACGCTCGAGGACTTCTTCGGGCTTCCGGGACCGCGCGGGGCGGAAGCGTATCTGGGTGGCGACCCCCCAGGACCCCCCCCCGTGGGGAAGGGATCAGAGGGAATGGGCTTCTCTTCGACTCCGCTCCGACGTTGCTCAATTTCGCTTTGGATGGCGCGCTTGAGGAGGAGTGCCCACAGAAATGGAACGGAGGATGACGGAGACGACTGGGTCCAACACCTAGGCGGAGTCAATGATTTGTGCCGTCTCGCCGGGGACTTTGGACGCTCCAACTGGTCGCGGCACCCACCATACAGGTCCAAGTGCGGGGATAGAGGGAGGGGTGAGCCCCTCCCTCAAGGGAAAGGGGGGTGCTGGAAAAGGAAGCTTGCCAAACCACTCACGCCCTCATGGGAGCCCCTCTTGGGCCCCTCCTGGGCCGTCTCGGGGGCCCCTGGGCCCGATGGTTTGCAGGGTGCGGTTGTGAATGGTCGTCTTCCTCTGGCATCCGAGCGCGTCGGAAGACGCCCGCTACACACCTTCATCGGCCCTGGCCAGGACGACCCCGGGCCCACGATCGGTGTATATGCCTTCCAGGCCACGCCAGGAGAGCGCATGCACCGACTCTGGGCCCAGGATGGGCCTGGCCATGGTCGGTGCAGGTGTGTAGCTGGCGTCCTCGCAGCGCACGAGCGCAGTTTGCTTTGACTTTCGCCAGCGCACCAGAACGTCTGCCAGACTGCCTGGGCTATGTCGGACGACGGTGTTCGGAAGGCGCAAGCGACAAGCGGCCCACGTGTATTCCACATGCCTGCGCCATCCTGAAGGCCCCCATGCCTTGTGGTGCCCACGGACGTTGTGGTGCATGCAGACTCTGCCGCTGCAGCTGCGGTGGTCCCACACGCTGTGGTGTTCGCAGGCATGGATGTGCACGCAGGCAGCGCGGTGTACACAGGCTCTGTCGGCCCACAACGGGAGGACCGTACCCCGGGGCACCAATACAAGAAAGTTGCATTTTGGACGTGTTACGGTCGGGCCCCTGGCGATTTTCGAGGTTCGAGCCCCGCCGGGACCCTGGAGGTGCGCAGAAGCGCTATGGTGCACGCATGCGCCATGCGATGTGGTGCTCGCGGCTCCTGTGGTGTGTGCGATCACCGGGGTAGGCACAGGCGCTGTGGTGCACGCGGTAGTTGGCGCTGCAGCAACATCTGTGGTGCACAGTAGTGTCGCGGTGTGCGCAGTCTTTGGTGTGGTTACGTGCGTCGCGGGTGGTTGGGGCGTCGGTGTGCGGTAACATTTCAATTTGAGCGACGGATGCGCTTCCCGGAACATTGAAGCAACAAGCTGCCCACGTGTGTTCCATGTGACGACGCCGTTCCGCGGGCCCCCAGGCCGCGTGGTGATATCGACGGGCGCCACGGTGCACGCCTGCCGCGGCCGTGGTGGGCCGAGAGGGGCGTTCCTCCCCTCCCTTTCCATGGGGCGCAGCTATACCACAGAGGTGTAATCAAACAGGTCGTTTCGGCCTGGCCACGCCTTCCTCGTCCACTCCTCCCTCGTCCCTCCTTCCCTCGCCTGCACTTGCGTGTAGCACTTCAGGAAGAGGAGAGGGAGGAGGACGAGGAGGAGGAGGAGGAGGAGGAAGAAGAAGCAGAGTGAAAGGACGACAGCGATGCGGCTATTGTGAGCATGGTGTGGTGCGCTTGTGCGCTACGTCCGACATGCGCCACGAAGCTGATGCGCGCGCACCTGACCCCACTGGTGATTCCATGGGTGATTTCATTGGGCTTCCACATGGCCCCCATGGGTCCCTCCGAATTCCTTGTTTGGTTTACCGCAGAGCTCCCGTAGGGTTCCAACAGGGTGGCTGGAGGGTGCCCATAGGTTCCCGATGGGACATTCTCAGGGTGCCCACGGGACTCACGGGGTCCCCGTAGGGTTCCCGTCGGGCGTTTCCTAGATTTCCTCTAAGGTTCCCATCGGGTTCACTTCGAGCGGCCTGGCGTGGCTGTGCTGTGTTATGCGCCAGTAAACGCGCCCACCCTGCCACACAGCGCGGGTTCACCCTAAAGGGTATTTGGTTTTGATTCCTCCCCCCCCTTTTGACTAGGCGGTGAACAGGATTGGTCCTAGAACTCTCTCCTCCACCCCCTCCTCCCTCCTCTAGCCCTCATCCTCCTCCTCCTCCTCTTCCTCCTCCTCCTCCTCTAAGAACCACCTCTACTACTACCATTACGACCTCTACCATTATTACGACTGCTACTACTACGTGTCTAGCTACTACTACCACTACTACTACTCTTACTCTTACTACTACTACTACTACTACTACTACTACTGCTGCTACTACTACTACTACTACTACTACTATTACTACTACTACTACTACTACTACTACTTCTACTACTACTTCTACTACTAC
>CAUYUJ010020811.1:85828-103328 GCA_963575745.1 Prorocentrum cordatum | reverse complement strand
TATAGTACTACTACTACTACGACTACTACGACGACTACTACTACTACGACTACTACTACTACTACTACTACTACTACGACTACTACTACTACTACTACTACTACTACTACTACTACTACTACTACTACGTCTACTACTGCATTGCTACCGCTACTACTACTACTACCACTACTACGCGTGCCAGTACAGTTCCTATTCTTTGTATTCCTACGACTGCGACGGTTACACCTGCGTGTAGTGCTACGACTATTGCTACTACTGCGACTACTTGTACGCTTTCTATTCCTATTCTCATGTGCGCGCTACTGCTACCATTATGACTACGACCACTGATCCTCATACGACTATCACCACTACGAATTCTACAACTACCATTATTACTACTACCACTATACTTCCAATTCCGACCGTTACATGACCCCACAGCCAACATCAGCAACAACACCAACTACTCTTACTACTACTACTACTACTACTACCACTACTACTACTACTACTACTACTACTAATAATAATAATAGTACTACCGCTGCCACTTCTATTATTCCGAGCATTACCATTTCGACTGCTATTACTACGACTACTACGACTACTACTGTACGACCACTACTACTACTACTACTACTACTACTACTACTACTACTACTACTACTACTACGACCACTGCTGTTTTCGATACCCTTACTACTATTACGAGCACGATCCGTATTATCACCACCGGTACCATATCCAGTATTATTATGATAAACGCGACCGTTACTAAAACAATGCCTGGCACGGTTACGATCACCTCTATGGAATGGGAGGAAGAAAATTGGCTTTGCGAAGGACCCAACCATACGCAGTTGTGAACGCCGCAATTGTGGAAACCATCTCCGCCCGCGCTCCCTATGTGGCCACGGCTTCCCGCCAGAGCCCGACATGCTCAGGGACACGTTCGCGGCCGTCTTCGCGGGTGCCAACGACGAAGAGGACGGCGCCCCCCCCACCGAGGAGCAGAAGCAGAAGAGGGCTTTGAGAGCCATGCGGGGAGCTGCCACTGGCACCCCTCATGGCTCGTGGTGTCGGGTCCTGGCACCCCCACGAGGGCCTTCGGTGGAGCACCCTATGGGGCCACGAAACGTGTGAGGAGTGCGCCAATCGTTGTGGGTACCGCAGGCGAGCTCCGCCACTGGGACCTTAGGTGGAGCTCTCTATGGGGCCACGAAACGCGCGAAGGGCGCGCCAGGATGGGGCGGGTATGCCAGGCGGGCTGCGCCGCTAGGGCCTTAGTTGGAGCTCCCCATGGGGTCGCGAAGCGTGCGGGGTGCGCGCCAGAATGGGGCGGGGGCGCCATGCGGGCTGCGCCACGGAGACCTTAGTTTGAGCTCCTTACGGGGCACGAGAAGTGTGAAAGGGGTGCGCCAGAGTGGGGCGGGGATGCCATGCGGGCCGCGCCGCTGGAACCTTGGGTGGAACGTAGGAGGGAGGGAGGAAGGGGAGGAGGAAAGGAGGAGGAGGAGGAACGCGGGGCACCGTCTCTTCAAAACGAGGTCCCAACACTACAGGATGCTTGGGAAACGAAGGACCCAGCCATAAGCAAATGTGAGTACCGCAGGGCAGGCGGGACGAAGCAAGGTGAACTCCCACTGCGGCCACGAACCGTGTGAGGGATGCGCCAACATGGGGCGGGGCCGCCATGCGAACCCTGCCACTGGGGCCTTCGGTGGAGCTCTCTAGTGGGCCACAAACCGTGTGAGGGGTGCGCCAAAATGAGGCGGGGCTGCCACGCAAACTTTTCTACTGGAGCCTTAGTTGGAGCTTCCTTTGGGGCCACGAAACGCGCGAAGGGCGCGCCAGAATGGGGCGAGGATGCCATGCGGGCTGCGCCATTGGGACCTTGCTTGGGGTTCCCCATGGGGCCACGAAGCGTGTGATGGGTGCACCAAAAATGGAGCGGCGATGCCATGCGGGCTGCGCCATTGGGGCCTTACTTGGAGCCGCCCCCCATGGGGCCACGAAGCGTGTGAAGGGTGCGCCAGAATGGGGAAGGGATGCCAGGCGGGCTGCGCCACTGAGACCTTCGTTGGGGCTCCCTCTGGGGCCACGAAGCGTGCGAGGGGTGCGCCAAAATGGGGCTGGGATGCCACGCGGGCTGCGCCAGTGGGACCTCAGTTGGAGCTCCCAATGGGGCCACGAAGCGTGTGAGGGGTGCGCCAAAATGGGGCGGGGATGCCATGCGGGCTGCGGCACCGGGACTTTACTTGGAGCGCCTCTGGGGCCACGGAACGGGGTGCTGGGTGGGTGAAAAGCAGGGAGGAGGGAGGAGGGGGAGGAGGGAAGGGGGAGGAGGAGAGGAGGAGGAGGAGGAACGCGGGGACCGTCTCTTCAAAACGAGGACCCAACACCACAGGATGGTTGGGGAAAAAAAAGGTCGCGACGGGTACTAGTACTATTGCTGGCACTTCGTTTATAAGTACGACGGTTACTACGACAGTGCGTGCAGTTGTTTGCGGTCCGGGAAACGTATGGGGGTGCGTGGGGCCGAGGACACCGCCATCCAGGATTGGATCAGATACGACAGCGACGAGACAGTCGAGGCCAGCGCTGTACGTCCATGCTGTTCTCTTGTGAGAGGTGGAGGGTGCAGCACGCGAGCAGCACGGGATAGAGCCGGAATGCATTCTGCTCCCTGACGGCGTGACATATCCGCATGTGTTGTGCGAGCGTTACGAATGCCACTGTTGTTAATAATCCTATTCCGTCCCGTCCGTTTCAAATGCTTATCCTGAACCAAGTTGCGTGTTATGCTTTGATTTTTGGTGTGTTCGACAGTTGGATCGGTTATGACCACCACGTTGTGGTGGTGTTTGCAATTGGTCCAGTTTCGCCCGTCGGTTGCCCATGTACATTGCCGATGATGTATGTTTAGGAATCGATACATGTCGTCCCCGGCCCACATATATATACATTGGGAGAGAGAGAGAGAGAGAAAGAAAGAGAGAAAGAGAAGAGAGACAGTGATACCGAATGTGCGGTTTGCTTTCGATTGCTCAGTTTTTTGTTTGTTTTGTTTCTCTCTCTCTCTCTCTCCCTCTCTCACTCTCTGTCTCTCTCTCTCTCTCTTTTCTCTCTCTCTCTCTCTCTCTCTCTCTCTATATATATATATATATATCGTTCTTTATGTTTGTTTGTGCCCTCTCTCTCTCTCTCTGTCTCTGTCGTTCTCTCTCCTCCCCACTCTCTGTATATATGAATACGGACATACACATCGCCTTCGGCCAATCTCTGCCGTACCTAGGGTGTGGGTCCGCGGCCTCCTGGATGCGCCGCTTGGGGGGGCCTCCTAAAGGGGGCTGCCGGCGGTCGCGGGGAGCATCTTGGGGCGTGGAACGTGTTGGTTTGAGGTTCCCCTATTGGGGCTCTCTTGTGCTGTCTTTGATGGGCTTGTTTTCCACCACCACCACCATAAGTTGGAGGGGGGGAGGAGGTGGAGGAGGAGGAGGAGGAGGAGGAGGAGGAGGATCTCCCCCCCGTTCTACTTATGGTGGTGGCGGCGGGAAACAAGCCCACCAGCCTCGGGGGCCTCTTGCGCCGCCTGGGGGCCCTCTTTCGAAGAAAAACAGACGCCATAAACATACACTTTATGCGCTCCGCGCCGTTTTCTTGGATCCGCGTTGGCCCCCCCCCCCCCCCCCCCCCGGCGGCGCCTCTGGCGCCGACCCTGGCGCGCTCTCCGCGCCAGGGAGGGGGTTCCAGCGTAGATAAAAGAACTCCGCGCGGACCGCCGACAGTTTTTGTTTGTGGCGTTTGTTATTCTTTTATTTTTGCAGGTTTTCTTGGGCCGATCTTGGGATTCTTTGGTGCGATCTTCGGGGCATTTTTTTTTGTTCTCTGGGAGCATCGGACGCCCTGAAAGGCGAGAGGTAAAATCAATGGAACACATCTTGACGGGAATCAGCGATGTTTGCCACTTCGGGCCCTCGTGGGGGTCCTCTTGGAGCCCGCTTGGGGCGTCTCGGGGGCCGTGGATCGTCTTGCGACCACCCTGGGCTTCTCGGAGCTCATCTGGTGCGTGTGGGGGCCCTCTGGGACCGTCCTTCGGCGGCGAGCGAGTGGGGGAAGTGAGACAGAGAGGGCCTTCTCAGAAGACGGCGGGGCCTCCCAGATGGCCTCGGGCCTTCTGAGAGGTTCTCTGCGTCTTCGTGGCGGGCTGAGAGCACTTCTCTTGGAAGGCCGGGGGAGGGGAGGGGGGGGGGGCCTCCGAGCCTTCTGGGAGGGCCCGCCCCTCCCCACTTCCCCCCGGGCTCGCCGCCGCATCTCCTGGGAGCCTCGCGGGGTCCTCCGGGACGCGTCGCGGGCCCCCCGCGGGGGCCCCGGGCTGAAGTCCGCACGACGTGTGGCGGAGCGCGCTCCCGAGCGCGGCCCGCAGGGCCCCAGAGGAGCGCGGGGGCCGCCGGGCCCCCGAGGGAGCACGGGCGGGGGCCGGGGGCAAGGACGGGCGGCCCTCCCAGAGGGCGCAGCCGGCCCGCAGGGCGAGGAGGGGCAACCTGCCCAAGGGCACTCCAGATCCTTCAAGAAGCACCCCCTCCTCCTCCTCCTCCTCCTCCTCCTCCTCCTGCTCCTCCTCCTCCTGCTCCTCCTCCTCCTGCTCCTCCTCTCCTCCTCCTCCTCCTGCTCCTGCTCCTGCTCCTGCTCCACCTCCTCCTCCTCCTCCTCATCCTCCTCCTGGAGTGCCCAAGGGCATTTCAGATCCTTCAATGGGTCCCCCCTCCGTGCCAACCTGTCCGACGCCCCCTGCCCGCCCCCCCACGCGCCCCAAACCCAGCCCCTCTTGCTCCCCAGCCTCCCCACGCCTGCCTAAGGACAGCGGTTCCCCACCCCCCCACGCGATGCACCCATACCACGCTTTTTGTTGAGAGACCTGGAGTACCCTTGCATCCTTCCCTCCTCGGTCGAGCAACGTCAGCACGGGGGCATGCAAGGCGGCCCTTTGCGCCCTTGCCGCGCCTCCTTGTGCTATTGTACGGGTGGACTGTGCACGCCGGTCGTAGAAAGCTCCTGCGCGTTTCCAGCGCCCTGCTCCTTCATGGTTCAAACTGGTTTTAAGTCGGTCGTGTCCCTCTATGGGAGGGGAATTCAAGAATAGTCAAAACATAGTCTGGGGACGATTGTTTGACTATTTTGGCCCATTTGGTTCTGTATTTTTCGAATGTCAATGAAAAACAAGCAATCGCCCTAAATCCCCCTGTAGGGGGACACGCCCGATTGAAACCTACTTCTTCCGTCCGACGGGGTACCCTGACTGGACTTTGGACTGTTGGGCCTCCTGGGAGGCCCTCGTCGCCATGTGTCGCCTGCACTGGCGGAAGGAGACACATGTAAAAACACGTAGGTCCGCGCGGATGTGTGAGCGTTTTTTATTCATTGTTTTGCCGTTCGGCGCGGGCCCTCGCACCCCCCGTACCCCCCCTCATGGAGTGGATCTTGGCGGCTGTTTTTGGGCGCCTGTTTCGAGCAGGTGAAATCTCCCTCGTAAGACGCACGGTTCCAAACAGTCGCACTAAACAGAGGTCCAGAGCCAGGCCCCCCCTTCCTCCCCCTTCCCCCTTACGCCCAATGTCGAAACGCCGAATAAGAAACGTTGACTTTCGTGGATCTGCGCTGGGCCCCCGGTCCCTGGTGCGCGGAGCGCGCCAGGGGTTTTGCGCCAGAGGTGCCGCCACGAAGCCCCAGCGCCGACCCGAGGAATCCGCGCGGACCTCCGAATTTTTGTTTGTTTTTATGTCTGTGTCATTGTTTGGTATTCTATGCGCCCGCCCGCCAGCTCCAGCTGCTAGCAGCCGCCCTCCCGCCACCCTTGCCACCGTGGTTCGCCACGGCCGCCCACCGCGCTCTGGCCCTGCGCGCCTGGCTGCTGCTGCCCCCTCCCGGCTGCTCATCGTCGATCTCTTCGGCGCCTGAGCGTCCCTGCTTCTTCTCGGCTGTCCCCCCCTTTTCTTTGCCCGCCAGCCAATTCGCTAGTTGCTTCCCCTTTCGAGCTCCTCGCTGGAGCGGAGTTCGCCGCCTCGCCGCTGACGGACAGAGTTTGTTATCCGACCTGAGGGCACTCCACGCACTGCCTCGCGGTCGGGTGGCGGATATTTGCACACATGCAGCGCTACACCTGCCAGTGGACGCACACGTGCAGAACTAGGTACGTAGAGGGTTGCCCGTATATACTACTCAGGCTACATGGTGCTCGTGTGCTAGCCAGCAAGTGCTTACGATACCAGCGTTGGCAGGGTTGATCAAAGCGCGATTTGCAACCCTGGCACGACAGTTTTTAAGTCCCGCCCACGCTCAGAATCCACGGTGGGGGCCGACTCCTTGTCAGGCGTATGCTGATCGCATGCGTGGTGGTGTCTGGGGTGGCGGCATCGAGATGGCAGTGCTGCACCGGATGTACAACGTGAACGTCCACGTTTACGAGCGCTGCCGTGAGGGGTTCAAGAGGACGGCCGCCCGATGTGTTGTTCTTTGACCGTTTCCGTCACCTTTTCTTCTTGCTAGCTTCGATTCGGTGCCGTCTTGCTTCCTTCAGCAGCATCCGACTTGTGAATCCCCCCCTCCGCCAGGGAGACAGATTCTTGCCGTTTTTCCTTCTCCGGAGTTTTCGACTGGCACTGGCCCCCGCTTCCCCCAGCGGGGTCATTTCTCTCTCCAAACGGGGCTAGGACGAGGATCATTCCATTCTAGAGCGTTCTGGGAGGTTCTCAGAGTGTTCCGGGGCGCTTTGAGAAGGCCGCGGCGCCCGAGACATCCTCCGGAGCCGCCGGACCTCCAAGATTCTCGATCCCGTCCTCACCCGAATTTGCCCCTTCTTCCTGGCTTCGTCTTACCTCTCTCCCTGGTCGGCCTCCCGTTGGTGCAGGGATCCCCCCCTTGCCCTCGCAGCCTCCCTTGCTCTCAAGCTCAGGAGGGAAAGAAAAACGCACACACAATTAATCGGCGATTCCCCAGAAAATATGGAAAAAATATGGGCAGTGGGGGGGAAAACAGAAACTCAGAAGATTAGAAAAATATTGGGATTTTGTTTTATTTGTGTGTATTTCTTTGTGTGTCCCAGGGCCCCTTCACAAGCAGCCTCTCGGCAGGCGCCCCCGCGCCATGCCCTTGCTGGTCCAGGCTGCAGCCTGGCCGCTGGGGCTCGGGCACCCTCCACCTCTCTCTTATGTCGGGCGTGTCCCCCAACACGGGGATTCTCGACGAAAAATCAAACAAATACACCAAAAATGCCCCCAAAGGGTCAACAAATATCCAAAAAATACTCCCCAGACTATTTTTGGATTTGATTGATTATTGTTCGGGGTGCTTTTTAAACAATTTCGTTGGAAATCCCCCTGTATGGGGGACACGCCCGACATATGCCTTCTCTCTCTCCGCCTGCCTCGCCCTCTCAAAAGCATGCTCGTCGCGATTGCCTCTGGCGCTCTCTGGTGCAGTCAGCCCGCGTGGGGATGATGGGCGGCTTGCCACGGGTTAGCTTAAGTGGGGCATGTCCTTCTGCAAGAGGAATATCCAAAACGTGTAGAAAAATAGTGGGGTGACGATTTTCGATTCTTCTTGACTAGTTTCGATGTGTTTTTTACCTGGTTTGGTTTGTCCTCCAAAACCCGCCTGTTGCAGGACATGTGTTTTTGTTGCACCCTTCCCCTTCGGCCCAGCCTCGGCCGCTTGCGCTGGCCGCGCCCCAGCCGCAAGGTGCCGGCATGGCCTTTCTGGGCTCTTGCATCCTCCTCGTGCGTCCTTTTGCACGGGGTGGCTGTAGCTTCCAATTCGCCCAAACGCGCTCTACTACTTCTTCTTCTTCTTCTTCTTCTTCTTCTTCTTCTTCTTCTTCGGTCCGCAAACACCTTCCAGCACATGTCTTTCGTCCGCCACTCCAGGGCCGCACAGCATCTTGGACGATTTGCTCCTTTGGCTCCTTTCCCTGGCCGACGGAGGTGGTTCACTCCACGCCCATCGACGCATTCATTTTGACTCCATTGGACCATGAAGCCCTCAGCAAAATCGTTCCGAGGTGAATACGTACACAACGCCAAATTGTCAGGAATGTTTGCGAGACGATCTGTTGATGGGGTCAGTGCAGATAGGACCAGGGTAGGCCCGTTGACTACAGCCATGGGCCCACCGAGGATATCGGCGTTCGACAGCAAGGCTGCGCGACACACCGTCGGTGTCCTCTACCAGGGCAGGAACCACTACGACGCCATTGTCATCTCCCCTCGGGCGCGGGGAGGGGGGGGGAATACACCGGGCAGCATCTGATCGCATGCACCCTTGTCGTGCGAGACGCTGCGTGCGGCGCCGTGCGCGCGTGCTCGCTTGCAGGCGGGATGTCGGCAGGTCTTGTGCCTTCTGCTGCCGTCGGCAGGCAGCCCTGGGGTCCGCAGAAGCTCGCGGCCCCCTCCCAGTCCGCCGGGAGACCGGTCGGAACGTGTCGATAAGTCTTGGGGCCAGGTGTTAGAAGAATTGCCACGTAATCGTTTAAGATTGAAGACTTACCCCTTTTATCCATCGGTCCCCCCTTCCCCCTTTAGTAATAATTCCCCTCTCATCCTTGCCCTCCTCCTTCTCCTCGGTCTCGTTTCCCCTCTCCTTCCTCACGCTTCCTAATGTTTCAACTTCCCGCACGTTTCTCGCCTCCCCGTCGTAGGACACGCCCGCATGATGCGGTGGTTCTATATTCCGCTGTATGTTTATCTATATGTGGACATATATATATATATATATATGTTTATTCTAGTCTGTAGTTGTTGTTTTTTGTTTTTCTCTCTCTCTCTCTCTCTTTTGGCTTGTTGTTGCCTCTCCTTCTCTATCCCCCTTTTATGTATCTATGTATGACAAATGTGTATGCGTGTATACTATCACAGATCATGTTTTCTACCTCTCTCTCTATCTCAGCCTCCCTCATTTTTCCTAGAGGTGCAAGCGTCCCATTTTGCCATCGCCATTCGCCCATTTCTCTCCCCGTGCCCCCTCCTTCTCCTTTCTGCCCTCCTGTCCTCCTCCGTTGGTCTCCGGCCCGTTCAGGGCATCACACTCGTTGGGGTCCCACGTGTCCCGCGAGGGTCGAGCCAGGTATGTCGCGAAACCTATCAGGCAGGTCGGGCGGGCGGAGCCTGACGGTCTGGGCGAACGGGCCGTTCGTCCCTGTCATTGGTTGACGGTGATGGTTTAAGTTTGTCTAGTCATGTATTTCTGACCGTAGTCGCGAGATGCAGTGCGACGTAGACGAGTGCAGACCACGACGCGATTGATGTATGTTGCTCCGATCGGCCTGTCGGACCTGTGTAGTGCAGTCTCGTAGCGCCCGCTGCTGGGATCTCCACACGGTCAGCTACCGCTGAGCAGGCATCCGACCGGAACACAGCATTTGAGCCACACGCTTGAAAAAGAGCAACGGCACAGCCATACTTCGGAGGCCCAGCGGGTTGCTGCGTTGGCGCTGGACAGCCCCCCCGGGTTCCTTCGGCGCGCCTCGGGACGTCGCCGGAGGCGCCGGGGCGTCCAGTGCCGACCCAAGGAATCCGCTCGGGCGTCCGACAAATCATTTGTGTGGCGCTAGTTCTCGGAGGCGGATGGACCTCCTACCCCGACACGTCGATTGAGGAAGAGGCCGTTTTCGGTTCGCGAGAGGGCGTCGCGGCCGTCATTTTTGCGGGTCCAGGTCCGTCGGTTTCGGTCCCAGGCCGTTTTTACTGAGGGGAGGTTTGCTAAAGGGAGGTTTGCCCACCGCCGATAATTCATCCATGTATGTATCACCTTTATTCCTGGTTATATATAATCTAATAAACTAATCCATTAATTCGTTATCTAGTTAATTTCAAGATAGAAGCACCAGAGACGTCGCCGGAGGCGCCAGGGTTTCCAGTGCCGACCCAAGGAATCCGTTCGGATTTTCCACAGTTTTCCTGTATGGTGTAATACGGCAGGGGGGAACAATTAGTTGACACTCCCCAAACCCAAAGTTGGCACGCACGGGGGAGACTGCGGTCGAAGTGGAACTCATCAGACCCACCGCCAACTTTGAACATTGTGGACAGGGGGAGGCGTTGACCCATGAATGTGGCATGCGTGTTCGCTACTTTTTCTGAGGCTTGGATGACTGGCTTGTCGATGGTGCCCTTGCATCCTTCCCTTGCGCCTCAGGCCATGAAGAAAAGGTCCCTTTAGGGCCCTTTTATCCACCCCCCACTTGGGTCACCCCACATCAGCACTCGTCCAAGGGTTGAAGCCCTGCGCGCCGCCCCCGCGACCCCCGACGATGACGACCGTCGTCGTCGTCGTCGTCGTCGTCGTCGTCGTCGTCGTCGTCGTCGTCGTCGTCGTCGTCGTCGTGGATCTCGACCTCCCAAGGGGTTTGCTGAAGGTGCCCCTGGCCCACAGGTGCTTCCAGCTTCTCGCTCGATCCTGGAGCTCCTGGGGTCCCCTCTGGGCCTCGTGGGGGCTGGTGCGGAGGTCCTGGGGGGGGCCTCCCTGGAGGTCCCGGGGACACCTTGGGCCCGGGGCACTTCCAGCAACGCCCGAAGCTGGACTCGGCCTCCCGATCCGGGTGCCCGTCCTCCCTGCGACAGCGGCGCGGGCGGTCAGGGGAGGCCCGATGACGCGGCGCGGTTCCAGCCCCGCGCACGCGCCGCCGGCCAGCCGCGGCCGCGGGGGGGGGGCGTGTTCCCAGCCTCTCGTGGGGCACCCAGCGGCTTCGGCAGCCCTCTCGAGGGGGCCCGTCGACCCGACGGGCTCACGGGGCCCCCCGAGTTGGGGGCTGCAGGGCGCGAGGGGCGCATTTCGGCCCTGGTCCTCGCATCCGCATCGGTCCCGGCCCTCGCCATCGGCCCCCCAGCTTCGGCCTCTGGCCACACAGCAGAGAAGGGTTGGCAGGTCGATCCTGCCATGCCAAGCTCGAACTGGGCGCCCGGGGCCCTTGCATCCGCATCGCGCATCCTTCTGCCACGGGCCGTCTGTGGCCCCGGGCTCGGCCCCAGCCTGCAGCCGCCCTGGCCCTGCAGCCCTACAGCCCTCGGCCCTCGGCGCAGCGGCCCCCCCCCCGGCCGTGGCTGGCTGTCCCGCACTCCACCTCTGCCTGGGCCGCCCTGCGCGCGCCATCGGGGGCGGACAGAGCCCCCAGCAGTGACGCGTCGACTAGTGAAGTGTCCGTTTTCGGTTCTCGAGAGGGCGCCGCGGCCGTTCTTTTCCAGGCCTGCGCCCGCCAGGTTTGGGCCCTGGGTCATTTTCACTAAGCCGCGTTTTACTCGGGGGCGGAAAAGAGGGGGTGATGACTAGGGGGGGGTGGATATCATGGCGGGGGCCATGATATTCCCTCAGATTTCATGGCGCCCCTTCTTATTTCATTACGTCCCTGGCCCCCCCGCTGGGCCGCGCACATGCCGCCGGTCATGATTTGCACCCCCCCCTCTTGGACACTCCCCTCTTGGCCGCTCCCGATTTACCGAAGGGAGGTCTGTCCATCCCTGGTGCCAGCCTTGCCGCCGCGGCCCCCGCTCGCGCACTTACAGTGAGAGAGGCGCCGGCGCCGAAGGGGGCGCCACGCCCTCTGCGAGCTCGGCCGCCGGGGCGCGCGCGCCCTCGGGGCGGCGGGCTCCTGGAGGCAGGGGCAGCGCCGGGGGTCCAGCAGCGGCGAAGCGTCCCGGCTCGCCGGTAGCCCCACCGAGCAATGCTCTAAGAGCTTCTTCGGTGGTTCCCAAGGAATGTTCTTAGAACATTTCTGGCTGGGGCTGTCTTGTGTTAGCGCATCGGGTTTGTGTTCTAAGAACATTGCTTTTGTTTTTCGAACATTTTGGGGTTCTAAGAACCTTTCGTGGTAGGACTATAGGAATGCCATGCCGGGACGGTCGGTCCCTGCTCAAGGGGGGGGGGTCTTGGTTCGGGCTCGAGCACACGTTCTCCACCGCTAGGCTGAGGTTGTCTGGCGTTTTTTGTCGTCGGTCCTCGGCTGCTCTCTCCTCCAGCCTCGGGCTGCCCTCCGGCGGCCGCGCCTCGCCGAGGGCGCTCCGGGAGCGCTCGCGCGCATCGTCCTCTCCACGGCCGCCAGAGGCTGGAGGCCTGCTCCTCCTCCTCCTCCTCCTCCTCCTCCTCCTCTCCTCCTCCTCTCTCCTCCTCCTCTCCTCCTCTCCCCTTCCTCCTCCTTCCTCCTCCTCCTCCTCCTCCTCCCTCCTCCTCCTCCTCCTCCTCCTCCTCCTCCTCCTCCTCCTCCTCCTCTCCTCTCCTCCTCCTTCCTCCTCCTCCTCCCTCCTTCTCGCCGAACGAGCAGGGGTGACGTCGGCGGGGGAGCGCCCAGGGCGGGGGCGCATCGACCCCCCAAAGCGCCCCGTCGCCGCCGACGGGGTCCCGACAGCCCACCCCGCCCAGGCACGCGGGGCTCCGCCGTCGGGGGCCCATTGCCGAGCCGTCGGCGCGCCGTGCCGCCGACTCCAGCTCGACGGCGCAGTGCCGACAGGGCCTGGGCCAGGTTAGGTTTGGAAGTTCCCCCTCCTCCTCCTCCCCTCCTCCTCCTCCTCCTCCTCCTCCTCCCTCCCCTCCCTCCCTCCTCCTCTCTGTCCCTCCTCCCTCCTCCCTCCTCCCGCCGCCCGCCTTCCCCCCTCCCCCCGGAGCCGGCGCCCCCTGGCGCTTCCCCCGTCACGGTGCCCGCCCCGCGGTGCATGCTGTTTTCTCGTGCCTCTCATCTGCAGGAGGCAGGCGATCGCACATATGGATTGAGGCGGCGTGGACTGGCGACGGGTCCCGCTTCCATGGGAAATCCTGGATTTCCGCCGCTGAGCGAGGCGGCACCGGCCGCCTTTTGAGGAGGGCACCTCTCCCGATCCATGGATGAGGCGACCGCGCGCCAGATCCATGGATCGCTGATCCATGTCTGCGCGCCTCCGAAGAAGGCATCTGTGCATCGCCGCGATGCCTGGCCAGAGCCTCCGCGGGCCCCAGGACGGCGTGCAGACCCTGCTTGCCTCGGCCAGGCGGGCGCGCACGCCACGCCAGGGCCCAGGTTGTGGCCCTGGCCGGCCACGGTGGTGTGCGCGTGCCTCCTGCGCGCGGTACAGGAGCCAGACGCCGGGGCAGCAGCGATTCTACCAGCGAGGGAAGCGGCCCAGGCGTGATCGCGTCGTAAAGCCAGCAGGACGGGAGGCTTCGCGCCAATTTCCGTCTCGGGGGGCCCTCGCCGGACCTCGGGGCCCAAAAACGACTCCGGCCGAGAATCCGGTCCCGGGGCAAGGGTCGGCACTTCCAGAGATCCGTGTTGAAAATTCAGGACGTCGCATGTTCGGGGGTACGCACGGACAGCACCGCAAGGTGGGTGAGATGAAGGAGGCGGAGCGACCTACGGGGCCACGCTGCGTGTGAGTTGTGTGTGTGTGTGAATGTTTGTGTGTTTTTGTGTGTTTGTGTGTTTGTGTCTGTGTGCGTGTGCATCCGTGTGCGTGTGCGTGTGCGTGTGCGTGTGTGTGTGTGTGAGAGAGAGAGGGTGAGTGTGAGTGTGTGTGTGAGGGTGAGTTTTTGTGTGTGCGCGTTCTCGTTTGTGTGTGTGTGCGTGTGGGTGTGCGTGTTCGTGTGCGTTTGCGTGTGTGTGTGTGTATGTGTGTGTGTGTGTGAGTGTGTCTGTGTGTGCGTTCGCGCGTTCGTTCGTGTGTGTGTGTGTGTGCAGCTCCCCAGTGCGCCTATGGCGTACAATCAGGCGGACGGGGTTTAAGCAGTTAGCCCTCGAAACTTTTTACCTGACTGCGCGGTCTACCGGGCATGTGGACTGCAGGCGAATCGAACACGTGGTTGCCCTTCCACCGACCTTGACTGCAGACAACTCGCATCAATCTGACATGTCACTTTCTCTCTCTGGCGATGTGCGCCGCGTTCACATTCTGACACATGTTTGCCAGGGTAGCGAATACCACCAGCACTGCACGGCAAAGTGGCGACTCCGTATTGCTATCCTGCGAGTAAATTAAGGCCACCCGCTCTGGACCGCCTTCGGAGTGAAAGACGCCGATCACCCGCCGACAGTGAACGTGCATCAGGGGCGGCAGCAGGATCGGCAGCAGAAGCAGGGCTGGCGGGACGCGGACAGGCAATTGGGAGAGGGAGGCGCTGAGGGGAGGCGCTGAGGGGAGGCGGTCCGCGAGCATGAGTGCGAGGTCGAGCACCAGGGTGGAGGAGGGGGGGAGTCGCAGGGGCTGCGGGAGGAGGTGGAGAGGGAGGAGGATACGCGCCGGTCGCTGAAAGTAGGTGCTTTTGGATTCCCGGATCCCAATCTACTGCAAGCGCCTTCCTACTTCAAGAGTCGACGCGCTTTTGCTGTGGTTTGTTCTTCTCTGGGGGGGGGGCTGGACCCAATCAACTTCATCCGCCTTCCTACTTCATGTTCTTACCTACTTCTTCCGACCGACGAGTCAGGTCGCGAGGCAGGGGGAGGGGGGGGCCTGGTAGGGGGGAGCGCCGGCGGCTCTCGCGCGCGGCCCTGGGGGCGAGCCGTGCTCGCAGGCCTACCTCGGAGGTGGATAGACCTCCCACCCTGACACGTCGATGAAGGAATTGGCCGTTTTCGGTTCGCGAGAGGGCGTCGCGGCCGTCATTTTTGCGGGTCCAGGTCCGTCGGTTTCGGTCCCAGGCCGTTTTCACGAAGGGGGGGTTTACTAAAGGGAGGTTTGTCCACCGCCGACTACCCCTGTGCGCATGCTTCCTCTAGCTCTGCGGGAGCGGCACGCTGGCACCGCCCTGCTCGCCCAGTCTGGCCGCGTGGGCCCCCGCGCCGCGCGCGGGCAGCAGGTCGTGGATAGGCTTGAGTGGGGCCTGTCCCTCTACAGGGGGGATATCCCAAAAAAGTCAGAAACTAGTCGGGGGACGAGTCTTTGACCATTTTTGACAATTCAGCTGCGTTTATTTGAATTTTTATTTTCCACACAAAATCCCCCTGTAGGGGGGGACAGGCCCGACTTAAGGATAGGCCCACCGCGCACGCCAATTCATGGGGCCCTCATGGCGCTCACTGCTCTGGAGGGCCGCCTCCAGGGCCGCCTCCACGGCCGAGCGTTGCCTTCACGACTGCCCTCCTGACCCGCTCCCCACACAGACATCCTGAAATAGCCCGGCGTCCTTGTGTTTGTTCACGACGCGGACCCCCCTTCCCCCCCGGGGCCGTGTTCTCGTCCCCCGCCGCTTCCGTTGGCGAACACGCAAAACAACTGTCCGTCGTGGTCTCTCGCAACGCGAGGCGGCGTGGGTGTGTCCATCTCTAGGTCAACAGGCCCGGGCATCCTTCCCACACTGCCATTTCCGGTTCTGCTGTGTTCGGCTCCCGCTCCTTCCCGAGGGTTGCTCTCTCTAGACAGCGGGGCGGATGGACAGAATCTCCCCCCGACGTTGCGTGGCGTGGCTCCTCCTCGGATCGAGGCGGGTGCTCCTTAGATCTTTCCGTGGCTGTCCCTCCTACCTCTGCCGCTCATCGTGCACCCAGGTGCTCTCTCGAGCATGCATCGGCTCCGTCGTCTCTCCTTCGGCGTTCCTGACGGTACAAGCTTGCCTGCAGGTGGCGAGCGCCTCGGTGTGTTTGGGTCGCCGTTCGACGGGGAATCGACGTTTCCCAAACAGTGCTTACACTGAAGGGGTCCTAGAGGATACTGAAAGATTTGGCGAAAGTGTCCCGCCGACTTTGGTAGCCGGCTGGGTTCCCAGGCTCCCGGTTCCCGGGCTCCCAGGTTCGATCTTGGTTCTTGGATCCGGGCCGAGTTCGGGGGGTTCTGGGCTCCCGGGGTCCCTGAGGTCAGGTCGATGGCAGTCCGGGGATGTCCTCTCGTGTAATTGAGCCTATATTTGCAAGAAGAGGGGCCTCGTTCCCTTTTCGACGGTCCCTTAGGTCCACGCCTCGACTGCGTTCTACAGTCAACGCGCCTAGTAAGGACGCGCGCCTTCATCTAGGGTACCCTTGTGTCCTTGCCTCTGAGGCCCGTCCCTGCCATTATCACTGGTCGCCCGCCGCCCTAAAAAACCCAACTTCGGCCTCCAAGGGCCTTGCGTCCTTACCGCCCGTCCTTAATACACGTTTTGACTGTACCTCCGCCCCGTCCCTCGACGGAGGGCGCAGGCGAGGGCGGCAGCCGTGGGCGCCCAGGATCCCCTCGCAGGCGAGCGCGTGGGCCACGCTGGCCGCGTGAAGCCCAGGAAAACGCCCGCCCGGCCGCTCTTCACCGCGGGTCGTGCCGCGGGGGGGGCGACGGCGTGGCATGGCGAAGCCCCCACAGACACTTGTTTTTTGATCCGCGGGTCGAGAGCGCACCTCTTCTGGTCGAAGCTAAGCGGGCCGCCCGAAGCTTGAATTCACAAAGAGGGGGGGACAGAAGGAGAGGCCTCACGTCAAGGCCAGGAGGAGGCAAAGCCTCGGGATCAGGCGGTGCCGAAGACGATGTGCTTGCAAAGGAACGCCTTGGACAGGAGCCCGGAAGAAGCAAAATGCTTTGGCTGGTGGTGCCGTCAACGGCTCATCATGTACACCAGCCTCGAATGGCGGCGGGAGAGGACGCGCCTTGTACCCAAGCGGCGTCGACCATCCCCCGCAGACGCACGCAGCATGACTAGGGGAACGAACAGCGACATCAAGAGAACGACTCGGAGGTCCGCGCGGATTTCTTGGGTCGGCGCTGGACCCCCCCTCCGTGGCGCGCGGAGCGCGCCCAGGGTTGCGCCAGAAGCGCCGCCAGGGGGCGCCAGCGCCGATCCGAGCAACCCGCACGGACGTCCGAGTTTTCGTGTTCATGTCATTGTTAACCCGGAGAAGTAATTAAGAACCCCTCCCCTGTCTTGCGAAAGAAAGTATACCGCACCAAGCACCCCAGAAACGTTACCCTGGCACCTGGCACCTTTATGTGAACGCAAACGAGTCCGCTCGCCGAAACAAGCACATTCTTGCAATCTGACTTCCTTGTGGTTCTGAAACAAGCGCTTCGCCTGAGACGTCCTCAGAAACTATAATTATTATAAGTATTATTATTTAATCGCTTCGCTCATTCCGCCGGCCCATACAGTCTCATGTCTGCCGTTTGCCCGAGGGCCTGGTGTCAATGCGGCGCTTTGGGGGTTCCTGGGGCCGCTTGGGGGACTCCTGTGGCGCTCGGGGGGGCATTTGGGGGGCCTCCTGGGGCCGCTTGGGGGACTCTTTGGGGCCTCCTGAGGGCCTCGTGGGGGCCTCTTGGGGCCTCTTAGGGGCCTCTTGGGGCCTCGTAGGGGCTTCTTAGGGCCGAGGGCTCGAAATGTTGTTTCGTGCTCCCTCTCTGGGGCCCCTTTGACGGCGTTCTTGGGGCCCTCTTGGACCGTCTTGGAGGCTTCTTGGGCCGTCTTCGAGCCCTCTTGGGCCATCTTGGGGCCCTCTTGGGGGCCTCTTGGGCCCTCTTGGGGCGATCTTGGGGGCCTCTGGGGCCGTCTTGGGGCGTCGGGAACCGAAAAGGTGGAAGCTCCAAAATCTTTCAAACACCTAAGGAAA
>CAUYUJ010020811.1:0-85728 GCA_963575745.1 Prorocentrum cordatum | reverse complement strand
TGGGGGCACATGTCATGTAGACTGTTGGGATTGATACAACTTTACTTCCCACACGAGTCACATTTGGCATGTGAATTGCAATTTCGCGCAGAAGACATTGATGGCAACCTGCCCCATCAACGCTCCATCTTGCTCGACCTATACGGAACCGCATCTTCCAACCCAGAAGCCGCGCTGTGGAGATGCGTGTAGATTCGCAAGCCGTGCCCATATTATTACTCGGAGGTTGATAGACCTCCTACCCTGACGCGTCGATTGGCGAATTGGCCGTTTTCGGTTCGCGGGATGGCGTCGCGGCCGTCATTTTGGCGGGTCCAGGTCCGTCGGTTTCGGTCCTAGGCCGTTTTCAAGAAGGGAAGGTTTGCTAAAGGGAGCTTTGTCCACCGCCGAGTGACTTTGGGGGTGCCTCGCTGTTCTATTTCTCACCGCTGGCCGTACACTACAGCACGTCTTGGCGACTGTACCTGGCGCCGACGAGGTGTGCCGAAGGCAGCGTCGGCCTCGTTCGAGCGGTCCAGCGCCTACCACTGCCATTTTATGACAGAAGGGGGTCCATTGGTCTCCACAGCCAGTTCTAGGCTGATCCTGTGCAGGGCGCGCGCGGCGGCCGAAGCTCGCCAGCGTTCACGGGCGCCGCCGCGGCGCCCCCCTCGAGGCCCCGCCGGAAAGGCCAGCGCTGCCGCGCGAGCACTCCCGCCGAGAGGCAGGCGCCGTGCACGGGCCCCCGTCCAGGCCGCTAGAGGCCAGCGTTGCCAGGCGAGCGTTTCGCCCGAGCGGGACAGCTCCGTGCAGTCAAGGCGCCGAATTCGTCACCCCCGAAGTAAGGTTCAGGGAGGGGCTCCTGGTGTCGGGCCGACCCCTACATGAGTGCGGAGGGTTCCAGGAAAGGGAGCGTTTTTGTTTCCCTTCCAAGCGTAGCGCTCGTTCCCCGGGCCATACTCCTCCCCCCCGGTAGCGCTAACGATCGTATTGGGCGGGGGAGGCCAGAACCCCCCTCTACATGCTAGGGGGGGCGGACTGTGCTCACAGGCGCGTCGTGGTGCTGAAGGGCGCATTGCGGTGCTCACGAACGTGTTATGGCGCTCGCAGGCTCCCCACCTGTTGCGGCGCAGAGCTCATGCGCATGGCGTGGTGCCAAAAGGCATTTTTCGGTGCTCGCATGCGTGTTTGTGCTGCTCTTCCAGTTGTTGCTCCTGCTGTTCCTCCTGTTGCTGCTCCTTTTGCTGCTCCTCCCCCTCTCCGTATTCCTCTCCTTCAGCAAAGGCCACCAGCATCGTTGAAAGAGGAGAGGAAGAGGACAGGAAGAAGGAGGTGCAGGAGGGGGAGGAGGTGGAGGATGATGACGATGAGGAGGAGGAGGAGGAGGAGGAGGAGGAGGAGGAGGAGGAGGAGGAGGAGGAGGAGCAGGAGCAGGAGGAGGAGGAGGAGGAGGAGATGAATGACGCGTCCTGAAGGCCTCAGTGGTCTGTGGCGATCCCCGCAAGGTGGCCTCGCAAGCTACTAATTGATGCACTCGTTGGCACGTTTGGCGTTCTGTTGTGCACAAGCGTTGTGGTGCACGGAGGCATCGTGGCGTGCGTGGGCGCTGCGGTACACATGGCTGCTGTGGTGTACACAGGCGCTGTGATGTGCACAAGCGATCTAGTGCACGCATGCAACGAGGTGTACGCAGGCGCTGTTGCGCGCGCGCGGCATCTGCAGTTTGCACAGGCACTGCGGTGTATATAGGGGACGGAGGCACGCGCGCACGCGGCTGTTGTGGCGTACGGAGGCACTGCAGTGCACGCAGGCGGCGGTGTGTTGCACGCAGGCGTTTGGCATTGTTGTCGTGTATGCAGAGACTGTGGTGCACACGGGCGGTTGATGCGCCGGTGGCGCGGACGCACCCTGGCGGGTGCCCGCCGCCGCCGCCGTCACTGTTACCCTCCCGCCCGAGACCCTCCCCCCGGGTAACAATCGTTACCCCAGAGGGCCCGGAGGGAGACAAAAACGCGCAAGAAGTGCCTTGGCCTGGGAGGATCGAAAAAGTTGGCATCACGACTTCCTTGGCGGCCGGAGCGGGCGGAAGGTCTGCAGAAGGCGGCGGAAGGAAAAGGAGGCTGTCCGCCGGCGGAGGCCGGTGAAGGGCCGGCGGAAGCCGGCGGAGGGCGGCAAGGGAAAAGGAGGCTGCCTCGCCGGCGGAAGCTGGTAGAGCGCCCGCGGAAGCCGGCGGAAGTGGAAGAAGCGCCCCTCAGAGATGGTCAGCATTTTTGGGTTCAGGGTGTCTGGAGTCGGCCCCGAGGTGCGCCGTGGCAGGACACGCCCCTGTGAGCGTGTTTCGTTCTTCCCTGGCGGAACGCTCGCTACCCGGGCCAGTCCACAACGATCGTGCCGGGGGGAGTTCCCCCCCCCAGAACGCTAACGATCGTGTAGGGGGGAGGGGGGCCTGGGCGCCCCCCCCTCCTACATGCGAGCGGGCCCCCCGCAGTTTTGGCGCTGTGCTCGCAGGCATGGCGTGGTCTGATCGGAGCGCGGGCTGCGCGCGTGGGCCGCTCGCTGCGTGAAGCACCTGCTTGAGGACCACATAGCGATCATGTGTAAGCTGCTGATGGAGATATTTATATATATATATAGATCTATATAGTTGTGGACGACGGACGGAGACAGTAGAACAGAGCCAGACGATCGTCTTCTTCGTCGTTGTCGTCGCGTCGTCGATGGCTCAGCTACCGCAGGCTGGTTCGACCACTCGGCCTTCTGGCCAGTGCTCGGTTGCAGTGCGATACAGTCGCCGCGCCTAACCAGGGCGCGCGCCTTTTTCAGAGTACCCTGGTGTCCTTGCCTCTGCGGCCTGTCCTTTTTGTCCGTTTCATCGGGCAGTTTTTGCCAACAAAGCCTCACTTCGGTTTCCAAGGGTTTTTGCGTCCTTAACACCTGTCCTTACTGCACGTAGCGATTGTAGACCCAGCGCCATGGAGATGGAGAAGATGGAGACTGGGCTGCCCCGCGCCTTCTCCCGCAGGCGCTGTGGCTTGCGCGTGCGCTGTGGTTCACGAAGGCAGCGCGGTGCACGCCGGCGCTGCGTTGCACCTTGCTGTTGCTGTGTGCACAGGCTCTGTGGTGTACGTGACCGTTGTGGTGCACGCAGGCACTGTGGTGTACACCGTCGCTGTGTGTTGCACGCGGCTGCTGTGGTGTATACAGGCGTTGTGGTGTACGCAAGCGTTGTGCTTTGCACGCGTGTAGCATCCTCAGGCGCTCCACTTTCCATAGGGACTCTTCTAAAACATGCATCTGAAATTCGCCGGCCCAACGGGCCAGAGGCGTGCTAAGATCTCCGGTAACTGGTTAATAATTCTCTAGTTCGCGCGCGCGGGGCGGCCCCTGGGGGTCCCCGGACGGAAAGTACCCCGGGCGATCCCCGACCGATCCCCGGGAGACTCCCCCAGAGCGCTCCAGGAGCGCTCCATGAGCGCACCAACAGGGCTCCGAGACGTCCCCGAGAGCCCCAAGAAAGGCCAAGAGGCCCCCAAGGCCAAGAGGCCCCCAAGAGGCCCCCAAGATGGTACACGAGGGGTCCGACATGCCACAAGATCGCTCCAAGACGCCCAAGATAGCCCCCAGACGCCCCAAGAGGCATCCAAGAGCACTCCCAAGAGGGCCCCCGGAGGCAAAATTCATTGGTTTTCCTTAGGTTTTTGAGAGATTTTGGAGCTTCCACCTTTTCGGCTTCCCGACGCCCCAAGACGGCCCAGAGAGATCGCCCCAAGAGGGCCCAAGAGGCCCCCAAGAGGGCCCCAAGATGGCCCAAGAGGGCTCGAAGACGGCCCAAGAAGCCTCCAAGACGGTCCAAGAGGGCCCCAAGAACGCCCCCAAAGGGGCCCCAGAGAGGGAACACGAAACAACATTTCGAGCCCTCGGCCCTAAGAAGCCCCCACGAGGCCCCAAGAGGCCCCTAAGAGGCCCCAAGAGGCCCCCACGAGGCCCTCAGGAGGCCCCCAAGAGTCCCCCAAGCGGCCCCAGGAGGCCCCCCAAATGCCCCCCCGAGCGCCCCAGGAGTCCCCCAAGCGGCCCCAGGAACCCCCAAAGCGCCGCATTGACACCAGGCCCTCGGGCAAACGGCAGACATGAGACTGTATGGGCCAGCGGAATGAGCGAAGCGATTCAATAATTGCTTCCTGTGGAATTCAGAGGCGCCCCACTTTCCATCGGGGTTCCTCTATCAAGCAAGAGTTTTCTGTGGGATACAAAGGCGATCCGCTTTTCATAGCGATCCCTTTTGAAACTCTATATGACAAATTTGTTTTCTGTGCAATCCAGAGGCGCCTCATTTTCCAAAGGGCTTCCTTTAATAGTTCTATCATATGCAACGTTTTTCTGTAGAGTCCAGGGGCGTAAGCGTATATTACAGATGTGCTGTACGTGGAATCCTGAGGTTATCCAGTTTCACGGTGCTGGCGTTCTGGTGCACGCAGGCGATGCGGGCGCTGTTGCGCACGCAGTTGCGGTGTGCAAAGGCGACGTGGTGCTGCAGTGCATGTAGCTGCTGTGGTGTACGGAGGCACTGTGGTGTGTGTGTGTGTGTGTGCACAAGTGGCGCTGTGTTACACGCAGGCATTTGGCATTGTCGTGTGCACAGAGAGTGCGGTTCTCACAGGCGGCTGATGCGCCGAAAGCGCGGAGGCACACTGGCGGGCGCACGCCGCGGCCGCCGTTACCGTTACCCTCCCGCCCGACCACCCCCCCGGGTAACGGCCGTTACCCGGGAAAGAAAAAACGGTCACCTTCTGTTTCTTACCCAGCGTCTCTTGTGATGGCACGATGACTGCAGCGCACCCCCGTGGGCACGAAGATCATCGCGCCTCGCGCATCTCGACCTTCTCCCCGCTGGAAGGCGCGAAGAGAATCCGCGTCGGGCATCTCGGGCTTCGTGGGCCCCGGAAACGACAGGGCCGTTTTTCACCGTTTCCAAAGAAATGCCCCTTGGAAATGGAAACGGCAAAGAAACGGCAACCGGAAACGGCAAAAAAACGACTCCAGGATTGGAACCGGAGCAGGAACCGGTCAAACAACGGCGACGGAACCGGTAACAAAAACGGCGTCGGAACCGGTAAAAAAAACGGCGAAACGGAACCGGTAACAAAACGGCCCTGTCGTTTCCAGGGCCCACCAAGATTTCGGGGCGCGATGTGCGAAGTGGGGTGGCCTACTTGTGCTCTTGGTCCCTCGGAGGCCCGCGCCGGACGGAGGAGGAGCGACACCGACACTATCGCACCGTATGTCCCCCGGGCGAGGGGCTCCACGACACCTTCGAAGTTGGTGTCGGAGTGGGGTAAAACGACGCGAAGATGGGGATAAAATCGGATCGGGATAATTGGAAATCTCTGAGAATCGGCGAGTTTGGAGGATGTATTGGGCGCCGCGGCCGCTCCAGAGCGTTCCGGAACGCTCTGAGGGCGCTCCGGGACGCTCTGGAGCGATTTATCCCGATCCTAGCTCTGTATTATGGGGCGCAGGCGGCATCGACGCCACACCACAAGGTTCTTCCTCTGCCCCTTCACCATGATGGTGGTGGTGGTGTCCTCTTTCCCTTGCTCCTGCCGCAGACGGCTTGGGCACCGGTGCCCCGATCCGGCAGCGCCCTTGGGGTGGACCGGTCGGCACGGTCTGAATGCATGGTCGCAGGGCGACCAGCGCTGCGGCTGTGGTGATCAGACTGGCGATCGTTGTGCACGACCGCGGTCAGGAATGTGCGTTGTCGTTGGCGATCGTCGCGAGGGCCAGTATCAGCAAAGCACGATTTAGCTGAGAGTTTTGGTCGGCGTCGCAGACAGTAGACCAGTACACCGTTTGTTTGTTGACATTTCTTTTTCTCCTTAACTCTGCTCAGCTCATCTTCCTTTACCCAGTCCACCTCGGCCAACCTCATTTTGCCCTAGCGTACGTTCACTGACTTAGCCCAGAAAGGTTCCAGTCGATTGGGATAGTGTCAACTCGATCCCCTCGAATGTAGATGATGTGAGGGGGGGAACAGCTCGGTTCGCCTTAAAAGCGCCCTGGAAAACGCCCTGGGCGTTTTTGTTAGCGTTTTCTAGTTTGGGCTTTGACAGGCTGAAAGCGCTTAAAAAAAACGCTACGTTTTCGTTTGCGTTTCCAAGGCTTTTTTCGTGGCGTTGTTCAGCGCTTTTGTACGTTTTCAAGCTGAGAGCGCTGAAACACCGGTCTGAAAACGCTAAAACAACGCATAATTGGTTTTACGTGTTTAGTTGTTTCTGTTGAGACCTGGGAGCGCCCCAAAAATGATCGCCAAGTCGCCGAGCTGAAACTGCTACAAAAGCGTCCTGGGCATATGTAAGGCGAGCCAAGGGAGAGACAGGGTGGGATGCGACTGGACAGGGCGAGACACGACGGCAGAGGCTGGCCCGGGCCAGGTCAGACGCGGGGGCGGGGTGATGGCGCGCGGAGGGCAGGGGGGCAAGCCGAGCAGGTGACGTTGAGGGCCGGGGGGAGGGGGCAGGGACGCAGAGGTGGTGGGGGGAAGGAGGCGAGTGCAAGAGAAGAGGCATCGAGGGGAACTGGAGGGACAGTCGGAGAAGGGAAAAAACGTCATAAGCGTACACGCGCGGATTTCTTGGATCTGCGCTGGACATCCCCCTTCCCTGGCGCGCGGAGCGCGCGCCAGGGGCGGCGCTGGAGGCTCCGCTGGGGGCGCCCAGCGCGGATCCCGGAGCGCCACAAGTGTATGGCTATGGCGTTTGTTTTCCTTTTCTAGAGAAGGGATCTCATGCTTTCCGGGTCAACATCCTAGCCCGAGGCAAAGCCCGGGTGGCGGTCCCATGCCCAATTCGACCCACCGGAGACTGTCGGGGCGGGCCAGTGCCAGGAGCGCGATGCGCTCAGTGCTCGCCGCGCCTTTTCCGCTATACTCGGCTCGTTGTCCCTACAGGGCAGGTGTCAGGCAGGAGGGCCACCGCTCGTCCCAAGTCGTGTCGGATAGAGCCGCCAAGCCTCACCCAGATGCGCCATGCCAGGCCGTAGCAAGCGGTATCAAGTCGTGCCAGGACTTCGCCACCTGCCCGCCATGTCTCATGGCGCCAACATCGCAAAGCGAAGTTCGTTCGGAAAACGATCGGATGGGCCTGGAGTGTCCTGGAGACTTTCGTTCCGGATTTCGAGGTGAATGTCGTGCGGATTTTCGTTGGCCAGAAAGGAAGACGAAAACAACATCCACGCGAAATTCACTTCGTCATCCACTCGCCGTTTCGGGTCTTGCTTTGGCAGGAACCCACGCAGAAATGCGCTGCAGCATGTCTGTAAGGTCGGTGCAGTGACATGTTGCCTGCCGTTCGGCGGCAAGCTTCGCAGGGTTTCCTTCGGCAGGTGAAAAGGTCGCCCGAGGCTCGCCCGGGGCCAAGGGCTCGCACGGGCCTCCGGCACTCGCGGGTGCAGGTGTTCCGAAGGAGGGTTTGTCCGAAGGTCTGAGGCGACCCGTCTTCCTCCTCCCTCCTCCTCCTCCTCCTCCTCCTCCTCCTCCTCCTCCCTCCTCCTCATCCTTCTCCTCCCTCCTCCTCATCCTTCTCCTCCCTCCTCCCTCCTCCTCCTCATCCTTCTCCCTCCTCCCCTCCTCCTCCTCCTCCTCCTCCTCCTCCCTCCTCCTCCTCCACCTCTCCTCCTCCTCCTCCTCCTCCTCCTCCTCCTACTCCTACTCCTCCTCCTCCTCCTCCTCCTCCTACTCCTTCTCCTCCATCTCTCCTTCCTCCTTCACCTCCTCCTCCTCGTCCTCCTCCTCCTCCTCCTCCGCCTCGGGTCGCCACGGCCCCGGGGCACACCGTGCACGGGTGCCCCGCTGGATCCCGGGGGAGTGTGTGCGCGTCAGGGGCGGATCGCTCCGCGTGTCCCTGCGGTTCCCTGGGGCCCGACGCGGCCGCTCGGCGACATCCGCGTCACCACAGCGGATCTGACCAGGATGCCGTTCGGGAGGAGCCCCCGTGGGTAGTCAGCCCGAGACGAGCACCCGGTAATATCGCGGAGGCAGCAGCCCAAGAGGCAGCAGCATCTGCTGAAGCAGCCCCCTCTCCGGAATGGTGGGTGTCACGATCGGGTTGCTGTCGGAACGTGGCCCCTCGTGTACTAGAGTTACTCCCAGTCCTTCACCTGCACTCTCACTGGATCCTGCTCCTCTCACCGCTGCGCATCATCTGGCTGCATCCACTGTCTCTCTCACTCTCTCTCTATCCACTCTGATTTTCAGCTAGCTCCCACTGGCCGGAGACACGCTGCAACCCTCTCCTCTGTGAGCGGGAGTAGTCGGCATTCGATGCTAAGGTATCTGACTCTTGCTATCGATCGTTGGACTTTGTATGCGTGGCTTCCCGCCGAGCACTACGCTTGACAGCGTTGCCATGGTGATCTTGGCGTTGTCCAGAGTTCCATCGGAAAATGCTCGCTCTCGCAGCCGCGTTCTCCCCTAGCCCTCAGGCGGGGCATCGAGTGGGAGCGATGACGATTGAGACCAGGGGTCGAGCCAGAGACAGACATCAGCACCTCCGCAGCCCCCCTCCATCTCGATCTTTGCTTGCCCTCCGCCTCTCCGTAGCCTCCCCGAAGGGACGTACGCGCCGATGCCAACGAGCGGAGGGGGAGGAATGATCATGATCAACGAAGGTGAGGAACAGGACAGAATGTCGAGCGCAGTTCGCGCAGTTCGGGGGAGGAGGAGATCCCGAGTGGGGGAGGATCGGGGCAAAGGGGAAGGGAGCAGTGTGCGCGGGGGGGGGGGGGAGAGTGGGCCGATGGAGGGCGAGCGTGCTGAGGGAGACGGGGGCAGGACGCCGGGGGCTCGGTCGCCCCGTGCAGCCGGCTGGCCGCCGACGACGCGGTGGCAGCGATGCGGCCCTCCCCGACCGAGCGGGGGTCGCCCGACGGCCCGCAGGAGGCCCCCCGCGGCTGCGCCGCCTCTGCCCTCTGCGCCGCCCCGCCAGCGGCCCCGTCGCTGGCGCCCGTCGGGGAGGGAGGCCCCTCGCCGGCCGCCGGCGGCGGCCGTCGGCGCAGGCCCTGCACGCGGGTGGCCGCCCCACGCGCCGGGGCCGGCCACGGAGGGCCCCGGGCCCGCGCGCTCCTCTCCAGGCTTCGGGTCTGCTTGTCTTGCTTCTGCGGCCGCTGGCTGTCGTCTGTCTGTTTCTTTGCGTCTGCCTGTACTCTGCACCCTCCAGCCGCCTGAGGCCCCGCCCGCCCGCGCCCTGTTTCCCCAACTAGGGCCTCGCGCGACCCGCCTAGCTCTTAACCGGAAGGAGCCCACTCCCGACCCGCCGACCAAACAACAAAAGTTTCTTTGCGTCTGCTTCGGAGCCCTCCTGCGGCGGGGCCCGCTCGCCCCGGGCCTCTTTGGTGGGCCGAGCGGCACCGCAGGCGGCCCCGGGGGGGGAGACTGCCCCCGCCCCCGCGCAGGGGCACCGCGTTGCGGAGTGCCCGCTCCCGTGGCAGGCAGGGCCCGACGACGCCCCCGATGCGCCTCTGCCTCTGCCTTGGCCTGAAGTCTCCCCGTTGGGCCAGAGGCGTGCCCGTGGCCGCGGCCTCGCGGGCCCGGCCCCCGGGGCCGCAGCAGCGGCGCGGATGCGGGGCGCGTGCTCTCTCGGGTGCCCCGCGCGGAGCGCTTGCCGCGCGTGCGCGGGCTGGCGCCCCGGAGTCCAGGCCGCGAGGGTCGGGCGTCGAGCAGGGGGGGGGCGAGACATGGGGGGGTGAAGAGAGGTGCACCTGTTGTCGTGCCCCAAAGGGGCCCTGAAGGGGCCCCACATGAGCACGAAAGGTGCACGTTTATGTCGGGCCTGTCCCCCTACAGGGAGTTTTTCGACGGAAAATATAACATACCCCAAAAACACAAGTGGCACGTGTGTGCCCAGGCTCATACAACAAGCTGAAGGGGCGTTTGAAGCAGGAGTGACATGCAACAGCGAAGTCGCACTCGAGCGCAAGTGGGGTTGCCACACCTTGCGATGTGTGTACCAGGGCCCCCCAGGAAGCCTCAGGAGGCCCGACTTGGATACCAGAAGAGGCTCCAGGAGGCCCCAGGATTGTGAGTGTTGTGTGTGTGATGTGTGCTTTGTGTGGTGCGTGCTTTTTGTGTGTTGTCGGTGTGTGTGTGTGTGTATGTTATGTTTGTCTAGCGTGTGATGTGTTGGGCGTGATTTGTGTCTCTGTGTGTGCATGTAGTTCTGAAGCCCCAGGAGGCCCCAGGAGGCCCCAGGCGGCCTCAGCAGGCCCAGGAGAACTCCAGGAGGCTCCGAGGCGGGGTCTGGGGTACCAGAAGGTCCAGAAAGCCCCAGGAGGCCCCAGGAGGTTCCAGGAGGCCCCCAGGAGGCTCCGAGGAGGGGTCTGGGGCTCGATTTTGGGAGGATGTCTCAGGCGAAACCGCCATTCTCTGAGAATCGGGGTCAAAATTATTGAAATTACCATGTGTTTTTGAAGGTTTGATGTAGAAATGGTTGAATTCCTATGTGTTTTTGGACCTCTCCTTCACGATCTGCGTGAGGGGTGCCACCGATTTTCAGAATTTTGAGGATGTCCCGAGCGAAACGGCCGGGAAAATCGAAGACGCACGCACGCACGGACGCACGGACGCATTAATCCCCTCTGAGCTCTACTCCCTCGGAGAGGTGCGTATGAGAATATTTTAAAACATCGTCCACTGACTATTTTTGGACTATTGTTTGACTATTTTTGTTTTTTATTTTTCGTCGAAAATTCCCTTGTAGGGGGACAGGCCCGACTTAAGTGCACGTCCGGCTCATCGGGGCCCCCGGGATCGCGAAGCGCGGTTCAGTAGCGGCTGATTGCGCGCTTGGATTGGGCCTTGTGCGCCCCCTTCGTCCGCGCACCAGAGGCCACTCTTGCCTGGGGTCACTCTTGCGTGTGGCAGAGAGGGAGACTGCGAGAGGTAGCTATATAGAAATGCGTGGAGGAAAAGGTACCCATGCCGCAAAGTTTCCACCGTTCTCGCCTTTGGGGGGCCTCCTGGGAGGCCCTTGTCGCCACCGCTGGATTCGCCTCCCAGGATTCGCCCTCAAAGTCCTGGTCAGAGCGCACTCTGGAAGAGAGGGAGAGAGAGAGAGAGAGAGAGATGCGGTCGGGAACTTTTGCGCAGCTGTCGCGCCGCCAGTTTTGGCCCACCGCGCCTCGGCGTGACACGCTATCCACGTCGCGGCTCCACTGCGTTAGCGTCCGATAGTTTCCCAACCTCCCGCCTCGCGGAGCGGAGCGACACGTTGTATCCGCTTGCAAAGCAGAGCGTGTCGCGGGGCCAGCTGCCGCGACGCGCTAGAAGCAAAAGTTCCCTACCCGCAGAAGAAGCGCAGAGCAGTGGCTGCCGGTGCTGCCGCTGCTGCTGCAGCATGGCCTGGAAGCAGGCGCGCGCGTCAGGGGGAGACGTCCCAGTGGAATGCATACGTGGCCACCTTTCTCCCTTGATCGCTGGGCTTCCCAAATGCCCCCCAGGACTCCTGCGGCCCCCTGGGGCGACTGGTGGAGCAAGCCAGCTTTTAGTTGGGCGTGTTCCGTCTACAGGAGGCACATTCAAATATAGTCAAAACATAGTCAGGGGACGATTTTTTTTTAAACATTCTTTGTTTACCATGTTGGAATATTGTTGTTGACTATTTTATGTTTTTCGTCCGGAATCCCCCTGTAGGGGGAACATGCCCGACCTAAAGCTAGCATCTGCAGGGTGCCTGCTGGTAGGCTGTATTGGGGGCTGCTGGGCGGAGGGGCCGGCTGCAGCCGCATCGGGGGCGCAGAGCCGATCGGGAGGAGGCGGCGGCGAGCGGCAGGCCCGAGCTGAAGGCCCATCTGTGGTGTTGCTGCTCGCTGACGGGGCTGCGGCGGACGCGCTCGGAATGTATGTACCTGTTGGCCTACCGGGAGGAGATGTGGCTGAGGAGGACGGGGAGCAGGATGCGAATGACGAGGAGGACGAGGGGCTCGGTAGAACGGGATGCGGAGTTTCAGGAGGATCTGGAGGGGGGAAGGGGTGGTGGCTGAGTAGGATATGGAGGAGGACGAGGAGGAGGTGAATGAGGATAATGTTGTCGAGGAGGAGGAGGAGGAGGAGGAGGAGGAGGAAGGAGGGGAGGAGGAGGAGGAGGAGGAGGAGGGTATAGGAGGAGCAGACACAAGGGGTGGGGCAAGGAGGAAGAGAGCCACGAGGCGTACGGAGGGCGCAGTCCGCCGGCCGCGCGGAGAGCCGCTCCGGTTCGGCCCGTCCGCGCACGTGCAGCGGCAGGGCGGTGCTGGCGGTCATGGGCGGTGCTGCCGCGCGGTGAGGTGGGGGCGCGGCAGGCCCCCGTGCGCCGTCTGTAGGTGCATGTCGAGGACCTCAAGAAGGGGGGGGGGAGCGCGATGCGCGTGTTTACCGCCAGGGGGACGGGCACTGGGAGGGCGAGGGGGAGGACGAGGAGGAGGACGAGGAGGAGGACGAGGAGGAGGAGGAGGAGGAAGAGGAGGACGAGGACGGGAAAGAGGGTGGAGACGGCGGTGGCGGCCACAGCGACAACGAGGACGAGGAGGGAACTGGGAAGGACGAGGAGTCGGATTAGGAGGAGGACGTTGAGGACAAGGAATAGCGTGAGGAAGAGAAGGAAGAGGCCGACGAGGGGGAGCAGGAGACGGAGGAGCCAGGCCGAGACGAGGGAGGGGGAGGAGGCGACGACGCCCCCTCTGAGGCCCGACGTCGCGAGCAAAAGTGCAAGACACAGTTTTTGACGATCGAGCCCGTAACCTCCGTGACGCCCCCCCACCCCCCCGTAACAGTAACGTCCGTGACGGGGGGTCCCCCTGGAGGGTTTCTCCGAAGGGCTTTGGTGACCCGTCCTCCTCCTCCTCCTCCTCCTCCTCCTCCTCCTCATGCCTCCTCCTCCTCCCCCCCTTCTCGTCCTCGCCCTTCTCCTCCTCCTCCTCCTCCTCCTCCTCCTCCTCCTCCTCCTCCTCCTCCCCCTCCCCTCCTCCTCCTTCTCCTCCTCCTCCTCCTCCTCCTCCTCCTCCTCCTCGGGTTGCCTACGGCCCTGGGGGAAACCGTGCAGGTCCCTTCCTGCTAGTAACAGCAACAAGCGTACGCGTGGCTGGTGCCGGCTTCCCCTCAGGTATGGCGCCATGTGCAGACAGGCAGGATTTAGTGCTCGCAAAGATGCTGTGTCGTTCGGCGGCATCCGGTTCGCCGGGAATGTCAGGAGCGCTGGTCATGCGGTGTTGCCGCTGCTGCTCCTGCTGCTCCCGCTGCTGCTCCGTCGCTCCTCCTGCTCTTCCTCTTGTGCTCCTCCTCCTCCAGTTTTCCTCTTGCTGGTCCTCCTGCTGCTCCTCCTGTTGCTCCTCTTGTTGCTCCTTCTCTTGCTGTTGTTCCTAATTCATGGTCCTGCTGCTCGCGCTGATCTGCCTCTCGTGCTGCTCCTCCTGCTTCTCTTCCTGATGCTTTTCTTGCTGCACCCTTTGCTGCTCCTCGTGCTGCTCCTCCTGCTGTGTTCGTTGTTGTGCTCACACGCATGTTGTGGCACAACCTGTGGCGCAACCATATGGCGCAACCTGTGGCTTAACATGTGGCGCATCCATATAGCGCAACCTGTGGCGCAACCTCTGTCACACGGCCCAACTTATGGCGCAAGCTTTGGCGCGCCCTCGGGGAGCACATTCTTTGACGCAACTGGATGGCTCAACCCATGGCGCAACGTATGGGCGCAACCGTTGGCGCAGCATCTTGTGCCATTCGAGATGCAGCAGCTCGCTGCTTTGGGTCTTGAGGCGGCAAGGCGTCTTCTATCCCTGGGGGCATCCATTACCGCGACCACTGCCGTCCGGTGACGAGGCGCATGCACATCCGCTGCCCCTGGCCAGGCCCGCGCTGCGCCAGGGGCCGCGCACATGACGTTGTGGCTAAGCCAGGAGGTTGCGCGCACCGTTCCTGGGCGCAAAGCGGGGGCCATTCCCTCCGTCGCCGCAGCTGAAATAGGACCCCCGTGTATAGAACAGGCTGAGCCCGCCCCGCAGGCTTCCGGGCGGCCCCTCAGCACGCGCCGTGGCGGTCGGAACCGCACCGTGGTGTTCGCAGAGGCGCAGTGCGCGCACTGTGGTGTTTGGTAGCGTGCTGTGGTGCTCGCCAGGGCATTGTGGTGCTCGCAATCGTTTCCCCCACCACTGCTACTACAACTACTACTGCGCCGACGGCTACCAACGCTATCACCACTACCACAGCGATTACTTTCACTACTAGGGCGGTAGTCCGCATTTTAGCACGACTACGACTACTGGTGCGACTCTTACCATTAATACTATTGCTTTTACTACGACGACGACGACGACGACTACTACTACTTCTACTTCGACTACGACGACGACGGCTACTACTATTATTTATACGACTACTGCGCATACTACTACCAGTACTACTACTACTACTACTGCTACTACTACTGCTACTACTACTACTACTACTACTACTACTACTACTACTACTACTACTACTGCTACCATCTTTCGTACAACTACCGCATATGATACGACGAGTATGATTACCACTGGTGGTGCCATGTCAATCCGCATGCACACCGACTGCACGACTACCAGTCGTAGTCATACCAGTACAATGTTTACACTCTTATCAATGTTACTGTTCTGTCGGGACCAGTCGGTGTCATCATTGCTATGATGTTCAGCGCGAGTACTGGTACCGCTGTTGCGTCGTAGCTCTTTCAGGGTACGGCATACCAACATAACATCAACGATCGATACAACAACCAGGGCGATCACGACTGCTACTCTACTATCTCATTGTAACCGCGATGGCGTCTACCAGTGCTACTGCCACGCTTCCCTTCCTCCCCCTTCCTCCGAGTACGAATCGTACAGCGTCCTGCATTGTAACGCATGCTTCATTCGCTCCCAGCCGTAGTGTCATTAGTACCAGTGTTGATGCGACTACGACTTCGACCACCACAACCTATGATTCTTACTACCATTACGATAGTATTATTTGCACTCCTGCGGCTGAGGTTGCGACTACGACTTTCATCCTGGCAGCTACACGTAACAACGCTATTGCTGCTGCTCTTACACCTACCACTGCCACTGCGACGACGACGACTACGACTATAACACTGAGTCGTATTCGTATTAGTAATAGTACTCTTAACATTACGATTAGTTTCGTTATTTCTTTTTCTACTGCCTCTACGGCCACTACTACTAGAGCTATCTGTACTATGATCCTACCTTCCACTAGAACGAACGTACTACTAGTACATTGCTGATCCTTTCAAGTCCACGGCGCAAGTCATTACTTGCTTGGTGCTACTACCCCGCGAGTGAGGACGGTTGCGAGCACAGACGAGTAACACTATTATTGTTAGAAATACGACTAGTCGTACCACTACTGCTACGAGTGCTGCTTATACAAGTACAAATATTTTTATTGGTAATGCTACTAGCAGAATCCCTAAGACGACTACCACCACTACTACAACAACTACCTCTACGAATACTAGCCCTTAGGGTAGCAATATGTGTTATCATTATTTTGGTCTAGTGGCGTCGCTACGACAAAGACTTCTACGACTAATAATTATAATACTAGCACGATTACCCTCATAACAATTACTATTCCTTATCCTCTAATTACTACTACTGCTACTACTACTGTTTCTTGTACTACTACGTCTGCTACGACGGTTACTATTATTACTACGACTACTACTACTACCACTACTACTACTACTACTACTACTACCACTACTACTACTACTACTACTACTACTACTACTACTACTACTGCCACTACTACTACCACGACTATGACTACTAGTTGTCAATCGACAATTACTACGACTGATACAACTAGCACTACTACTACTACTACGACTAATACTACTACTACTACTACTACTACTACTACGACTACTACTACTACTACTACTACTACTACTTCGGCTGCTGCTGCTGCTATTAATACGAGTACTACTACCACTTACTACTACTACTACTACTACTACTACTACTACTACTACTACTACTATCGCTTACTGCTACTTCTATCCTTTCTACTACTCCTGCTCTACTACTACTACTCCTACTCCTACTTCCAATCGTATCTCTACTTCTACTCCTGGTCGTAGTAGTAGTAGTAGTAGTAGTAGCAGTAGTAGCCGTAGTAGTAGTAGTGGTAGTCGTAGTAGTAGTAGTAGTAGTAGTAGTAGTAGGAGTAGTAGGAGTAGTAGTAGTAGTAGTAGTAGTGAAAGTAGTAGTAGTGGTAGTAGTAGTAGTAGTAGTGGTGGTAGGTAGTATTAGTAGGTGTAGTAGTAGTCGTCGTAGTAGTAGTAGTAGTAGTAGTAGTAGTAGTAATAGTAGTAGTAGTAGTAGTAGTAGTAGTTGCAGTAATGGTAGTAGTAGTCGTAGTAAACGTAGTAGCAGTAGAAGAAGAATGATTATGTCTACAGCTACTACTTCTACTCCGGCTAGGACTAGTACAACAACTAGTTCGACGACTAGGACTAGGAGTATTACCACTACTATTCCAACAACTTCTACTACTAAAACAAATTCTATTACTAGTACTACTACAACAACTACTACTACTACTACAACTACTACTCCTACGATCAGAACTACTACGACGACGATTACGACTACGACTACGACAACGACGACTTCAACTACTATTACTACTGCGTCTACTTCTACTACCCGATAATGTGTCTTTCGGTTTCCGCTATGCCCGCTCCCGGCACGCTACCGTTGCTTCCAGAGGGAAGCCCCACCCCCTGGCGTCACGGACGTTACCGGGGGTGGGGTTGCCAAAAACCTCCCGACACATGATAAATCACCACCAGAGCCTTCCAGACCCCACCTTTCGGCCACATTTCTGGAGCCAGATCCGTCTGTGAGGGCCTCGGGCTTGGAAGTGCTGGCGAAGACGCCCGGCGTGTCAACATTGCGACCCCCGGATCTCGGGCTCCACTTTTCGGCGAGCCCCTTCCGCGCGAGGCCATGGCCGACCCTGCCGCAGAGCCACGGACGGCCCCAGCAGGCGGTCCCGCCGCGGAGGAGCCCAGGGCGTCCAGGGGAAGGTCAGGGCTGAAGGGGAAACGTGCGTGTGCAGCAGGGATTGTCACAGGCCTCCCTTCCCGGCCTTACAGTCGGGGCCCTGAAGAAGGAACCCTTTTCGTTGGGGAGGGGCTGCGTGTTTCTTAATTGTTTCGCAGCTTGCCCTGGATTTTCCTGAGGTTTTCGATACGACATCGAAGTTCAACTTCTGGAGAAAAGGGGCCTCGTTCCTTATTTAGGGTTCCTTAGGTCAACGCCTCGACTGTACCTCCTCCTCCTCGGCCGGTCGGTCGGAGCCAGTGGCCAGGTCGGATCGAGGCCTCTCCTCGTCCCCCTCCTCCTTCTCTTCCCCAGCTTTGGTGTGGTCGTGCGGCTCCGAAGGCCAGTGGCAGGCGGGGAGCACCCGATCACCCGGCGATGGCCTCCGTGCTGCGTTTGCGCGTGTGCCGGCTGGACACACGACACTGTCTGTCTCCTCCTCCTCCTCCTCCTCTTCCTCCCCAGTCCTCCTCCCCACTCCTCCTCCCCATCCCCTCTCCTCCTCCTCCTCCTCCTCCTCCTCCTCCTCCTCCTCCTCCTCCTCCTCCTCCTCCTCCTCCTCCTCCTCCTCCTCCCCATTCCTTCTCCTCCTCCTCCTCCTCCTCCTCCTCCTCCTCCTCCTCACCCCCCAGAGTGGGCGGGCAGTACGGTCAATCCGCATAATAAGGATGGGCAGCCTTCTCAAGGGTACCCTTGCAGCCTGGCCCCTTCGGCCCATCCTCAGCGACTTTCGCTGGCTAACCTCGTTCGTAAAAAGGTTACCATTAAGTCGGGCCTGTCCCTCTACAGGAGGAATTTTCTAACCTAGTAAAACATAGTCTGATGTTTTTTTTACTATTTGGGGGTATTTTCTTGAGTATTTGTTTGACTATTCTTTATTTTTCGTCAAAACTCCCCCTGTGGGAGGACAGGCCCGACCTCGCGTTAACATGGCCCTTCAAAAGGGCTCTTGCATCCTTATCGCGCATCCTTCTGATACGGGGCGCCTGTACGGTAGAGGATCGCGTTCGGCATTGGGAGGGTACCCTACTGATCTTCGTGCATTCTGGGTGAGGGCACCCTCGAATGTTCTTCAGTTTGGGGCCGGCGGAGGGTCTCTTGTTCTTGAACGATGTCCTTCTGTCCTAGGTCCCACGATATGCCTTGCCCGAACGCTCGTAACATGAGGCTGACCCCTCGCGGGGTGGGTGGCCGTATCTAATGTCATGGCTGGGCGCGTGCGTCTTTCTGGGGCGTGAACACGATGGGAGGGCACGAAGTCTCCGAGATATCGATGGCCTCGTCACGCCTCCTTCTTTCGGTACGTGCCTCTGGCCACGATGCGTACCTCCCCTCGGCCTTGATTTTTCGAATCGGTGCCACACCCCTCCCTCGTGCGCGCGGAGCGCGCCGTGGGGGTCGAGCTCCGATTCAAGCAGCCCGCGGGGCTCCACGACACATTATTCCTCCAGCCCCTCTCTTTCTGGACCCCAGTCGGAGATCGACTACATAATCGACTCACCCCACAATCGATGTGCCGTCGAGTCTACGAAAGAAAACCCGTCGACGTGCTGCAGATACACGGGTCTTCCTGTGCTTCCTTCGCAGACACGACGGAAAGACGTCGGGGTACAGTCAACCCGCATAATAAGAATGGGCTACCTTCCCAGGGGTACCCTTGGATTCTCGCCTCCTCGGTCCATCCTGGGCCGTTGTCTTTGGCCGCGCCCCGCTCGAAAAGCTTCGACATGGGCGTCCAAGGCCCTTGCATCCTCATCGCGCACCTTTAGAGCCCGTTCGGAAAAAAACCCGGCGATCTCGCGCGTGATCGGCCCCGCCTCCCCCCCCCGCGTAGTCACGTCACGGCGGTCGTCCGGTGGCGACCGCAGACGTCCTGTGGCGCTCGCAGGCTTTTTCGGTGTTCAAAGGCATGCTGTTGTGCTCGCAGGGACGCTGTGGCACTCGCGAGGTAAAGTTGCGCTTGCGTGCGTGCCGCGTGTTGCTCTTAGGGACGCAGTGTTGCTCTGTTGCTGAAAGGCATTGGCGCGGCTGTCGGAGCGTGGCGCTCGCAGTTGCTGGAGTGCGCAGGCACTGAAGGTTAAAATGCCGGGGGCCGTGTCCACGGTAAGAAAGAAGGAGGACGAGGAGGATGGGGAGGAGGAGGACGAGGAGGCGGAGGAGGAGGACAACGATGACGAAGACGAGGAGGAAAATGATGACCTTCTCCCGTTCTCAATCGCCCAATCGTCACCAGCCAGCAGCCAGCTCCCCGAGCGCCTTTCCGAAGCAAAAAGCCGTTCGTGCGTAGAGAACCAAAAACCACATAGACGAAACAGCTCGGAGATCCGCGCGGATTTCTCGGAGCGGCGCTGGAACGCGCTCCGCCGGAAGCACCGCCAGGCGGTCCAGCGCCGACGCGAGAATCCAGCGCGGACCTCCGAAATGTTCCGTTTATGTGGTTCAAGCCACTGCCTTTATTGTTACTATGATTACCCAGCCATTGCTAGCAGTACATGTATTACTGCTGCTTCTACTACTTCTAGTGCTATTCGTATTGCCACGATCACCACTACTACCACTACTACGGGTACTAGTGCTTGCTACTACAGTGTCTTTTTCCTATTACTAGTACGACCACTACTATTACGATTACTACTACTACTACTACTACTACTACTACTACTACTACTACTACTATTACTTCTACTGCTACTACTACTGTTACTACTACTACTATTACTACTACTACTTCTGCTACTACTGCTACTTCTACTACTACTACGACTACTACTACGACTACTTTTACTACTATTACTACTACCACCGCTACTACTACTACGACTACTACTACGACTACTACTGCTACTACTACTACTACTACTACTACTACTACGACTACTACTACTACTAATACTACTACTACTACTACTACTACTACTACTACTACTACTACTATTTCTTCTACTACTACTACTACTACTACTACTACTAGTACTACTACTACTACTACTACTACTTCTAGTACTTCTTTACTGATACAAATATTACTACCACTTCTGCCACTACCACTACCACGACTTTACTACTACTACTACTGCTACTACTACTACTACTACTACTACTATTTCTATTACTACTACTACTACTACTACTGGTTCTACGACGACTACTACTACTACTAATACTACTACTTGTGCTACTGCTCCTACTACTACTACTACGACTACTCTACTACTACTACTACTACTACTACTACTACTACTACTACGACTACCTCTTCTAGCACTATAACAACAACTACTACTACTACTACTACTACTACTACTACTACTACTGCTACTACTTTCACTACTAGTACTATTACTACTGCTACTACTTCGGCTACTACTACCCCGTGTGCACTTCATAGTATTTCTTTTGAAATTAGAACTAATCTTTCCAGGTCCTCTATTATTACCACCACCACTACTACGAGCACTACTACTACTACTACTACTACTACTACTATTACTATTAGTACTACTACTACTACTACTACTACTACTATTTCTACTACTACTACTACTGCGAGCACGGGCACTACTACTGTTATTACAGCTGCTACCACTGCTGCTACGTTTTCCAGCCCTGCCATCATTGTCAAGACTACTACGACCCATAATTCTACAACCGCTACAGTTACCCGTATTATTACGACTGAAATTACTACTCCCACGATCGCTACTACCACCACGCCTACTACTACTACTACTACTACTACTACTACTACTACTACTACTACTACTACTACTTCTACTACTGCTACTACTACTACTACTACTACTGCTACTACTACTACTACTACTACTACTACTACTTCTACGACTACTACTAGAACTCTAACGACTAGTAGTAGTAGTAGTAGTAGTACTACTACTACTACTACTCTTTCTACTACTACGGCTACTACTACTACTACTACTGCTACTACTACTACTACTACTACTACTACCACTACGACCTCGACTACTACGACTACTACGTCCTTCTCTATTGCTACTAGCACTACTATCACCACTAGCATCACTACTGCCACTACAACTACGGCGATGGCTGCTAGTACTACAACCGCAAGTAACACGACGACGACTACCACTCTTACGGTTACGATAACTACTGCTCTCTTTACTATTTGTACGACTGGTACTCTTACGACGACCATCGCTCCTACCACTACCTTTTTTTCTACTCGTATTGTTACCACTACTACTAGCACTGCTACTACAACTTCTGTTGCTACTTGTACTACTTGTACGACTCCTTCTTGTACGACGATGTCGAAGACGACGACGGCTACTATTACAAGTAGTATTACTTCTACTATTTTACAAAACGATGCGGCTACAGCATCTTTGATTACTACTACACCTACAACTACTCCTGCTACTTCTTCTATTACCACAACGACGACTACTACTACTGCCACTACTACTCTTACCACTGCTACTACTACTACTACTACTACTACTACTACTACTACTACGACTACTACTACTACTACTACTACTACTATCACCACGACTACTACTACTTCCATTTATTGTATTATTAATATTATTACGACGACTACTACTACTACGACGACCACTACTACCATTACCACCACGACTACTACTACTGCTACTACTACAACCGCTATTAGCACGACTATTACCACCATTACGATTCCGACTACTACTGCTATTCTTACCAGTATTTTTGCACTTGCTCCTGCCACTACCATCATTTTTCTACTACCACTATTCGTATTACTAGTACTTCTACCACCACTACGACTACTACGACCACTGCTACTACAACCTCGATCCTTACTGCTAGTGCTACAACAACAAGTACTATTATTATTACTAACTAGTACGACTACTTCTCCTACTACGAGGATTACTACTGATATTACTCGTACTTTCGCTACTACTTCTAGTATCACTACTTTACCCATACATACGGCTACTGCTTCTACTACTAGTGCTACTCTTTCTACTACTCCTGCTACTGCGACTACTATGCTTACGACTACTATTCTTACGGCTCCTCTTATCTCTACTATTACTACTACTTCTATTACGACGACTACGACTACTACTACTACTACTACTACTACTACGACTACTACTACTACAACTACTACTACTACAACTAGTACTACTAGTACGACTATTATTACTACTATTACGACTACTCATACTGATAATTCAACGAGTGCTACTACCACTGCTACTACGACTACTACCACTGCTACTACTACTACTACTACTACTACTATTACTATTACTACTACTACGACTACTACTACTACTACTGCTACTACTGCTACTACTACTACTACTACTACTACTACTACGACTACTACTACTACTACTACTACTACTTTTACTATTACTACCACCACTACCACTACCACTATTATTACTACTATGACGAGTGCGACTAGTACTGCTGCTGCCACTACTACTACTACTACTACTACTACCACTACTACTACTACTACGACTACTACTACTTCGACTACTACTACTACTACTACTACTACTACTACTACTACTACTACGACTACTACTACTACTGAGACTACTACTAGTACTGCTGAGACTACTGCGATTGCTGTTGGTACTGCCACTACCAGTGCTTTCCCACTGCCGCCGGACCCCAGGCTTTGCGGTTTTCACGCGCGCTGCGTTCACGGGCGTTGTGGTGTTCACAAGCGCTGTGGCGTTTTCCTGTTGTGTAGTTCGCGCAGGCGATGTGTATTTCAGGTGCTGTGGTGTTCGCAGGCGCTGTGTTCTCAGGCGCCTGGATGTTCACAGGCGCTGTGGTGTTCATGGGCGCTGTGCTCTTCAAAAGCACGGTGGTTTTCACAGGCACGTCGCGTTGATCGGATCGCGCGCTTTTGTGGCGCTGGTCACAGGCACGGTGTGATTGTTGGTCGCAGGCGCAGTGCGGTGCTTGCGGGCATGTTGCAACACCGCGAGCGCACCCCCGCCGTGACATGATCGGCGCGACGGACCCCGCCACCCTCGATCACGCGCGTGATCGGCCCGAGTAAACGAACGGGCTCTTGTGATACGGTTTGATTGTACATCAGCTTTGTAGTCGATCTCCTGTTCGAGTGTCCGGCGCGCCCGTGGAGGAGCCGGGCAGCCCCAGCAGGGCCCAGTCGGACCCCAGCATTGCCACCGGGCCGTTGCCGTCTACGCCGTCTACGCCGTTCTCGCGGGCGCCTACGCCGAAGACCCCCACCAGAGGGGGGGCGCGATCCGAAGTGAGCTTCGACATTCGGCCGAAGGGTGGGAGAGTCAGAGGAGGAGAAAGTACCGAATACCTCTACCCCCTCGCCCGTCTTCCCTTTTTCTGCCTCCGCGGAGGCTGTCGTCGCCACCGCTGGATTCGCCGCGAAATTTTGCTCTGAGTGCACCCCAGGAGAGGTCCAGGGAGCAGGGTACCTTGTGGTTTCCCCAGGGAGGGAGGTCTTGGTTCGGGCAGTTCCTTGGTCGATTTGCGTCTGCCAGTCGCGCAAGCAGACTGGGAAGGGGGTCCTGACCAGTCGCCAGAAGCAGCCGCAACGAGCAGCCAAGATTTGGTTTATGGGGGTAAGGGAGCAGGGAGTGGAGGGGGGGCCGGGGGCTTGCGCCGATGGGCGAAACAATATTTCAGAAACAATGAGATCCAGATGCCATTCGCTCGACGAGTGACAACGGAATAAAACATAAACTGTCGGAGCTCCGCGCGGATGTCTCGGGAGCGGCACGGGCCCCTGGCGGCGCCTCGGGCGCCGCCCTCGGCGCATTCCGCGCGCCAGTGTCGGAGGGTCCGGTGCCATCCGAGAGATCCCCGTGCGGACCTCCGAAACTCTCTGCTTACACCTTAGGCGATGCGTAAGAAAACTTGAGTTTTCGGCCAGAGTCTCGATTATTCTTAACGTTTCAATGTAAATCCTCAGTTTTGAATTGAAACGTTGGGTTTGTATTCAAGATCTGAGACTATGAATTTCTTAATCCATGATTTCTAAAGCATTTCGCAGGGTGTATGCAGGTTGTTGTGCCTTCATTCGCGTCGTGCCAGACATCGGGGGGGAGAGTGTCCGTTCGCAGCTTTGGGCCCCGGGGTGCCCCTGCCGGGCCGCGGTTCCGCCGACGTCTTTCCAATCGAGGCGCCGACGAGGGAGCTGTGTTCGTTTGGGGGGGGGGTCGGTGGTCTCTGATTGTTGTGCAGCTGCCCTTTTGCTTTCGATGGGGAATATAGAGATTTCACTCACGGCAAAAAGGGCCTCGTTCCTTATGTACCGTTCCGTAGGTCAACACCCCGACTGTATTCGAGATGGAGGACCGGTCCCGGGGAAGGGGCCCATCACATGGGGGCCCGCGGCGTGAAGCAGTCATTACGTTGGTTTTTACCTAACAGCTTTTGCTGATAGGTTTCTAATGGTCTCAAAAGAGAGCAGCAGATGACTCCACAGGGGGGTCGGGGCGGGACCCGGAACGGCTGCCGCCGAAGCCCAAATCGCTTGGGACATCCTCGCAAAATCGCTCTTGGCGCCCCCAGAATTCCATTCCCGGGCCACATTTTGGATGCCCGGAGCCAACTGTAGGCCACTTCGGGGTCTTCGACTTCCCAGAACTCCATTCCCGGGCCACATTTTGGATGCCCGGAGCCAACTGTAGGCCACTTCGTGCTCTTCGACTTCCCAGAACTCCATTCCCGGGCCACATTTTGGATGCCCGGAGCCAACTGTAGGCCACTTCGTGCTCTTCAAGTTCCCAGAACTCCTATTCCTGGGCATGATTTTGAATGCCCGGAGCCAACTGTAGGCCACTTCGTGTTCTTCTAGTTCCCAGAACTCCATTCCTGGGCCACATTTTGAATGCTGAGGCAGGCTGATGCTGCGGCCGAGGCAGGCTGAGGCTGAGGCAGGCTGAGGCTGAGGCCGAGGCTGAAGGCAGACTGAGGCTGAGGCTGAAGCAGACTGAGGCTGAGGCTGAGGCAGGCTGAGGCTGAGGCTGAAGCAGGCTGAGGCTGAGGCAGGCTGAGGCTGAGGCTGTGACTGCGACTGCCGTTGCCGCTGCGACTGTCATCGCGAGTGCGACTACGACTGCGAGAACAGCAGAATTCGACAGCTGGCTTTTCATCTGAATATTGAGGGGAATGCTTTCAGATATGCTTCTACACATCGCTGTTAGGTTGCTTTGCCGGGATAATTCTGCTCGGGGGGGGGGGGCCTTACGCGTCTTTATCGGGGGAGCCTCTGGAGACATACGGTGCGTTCCGAACATGGCCTTGCCTTCGAGGGTCGAAGGCCTTGCCCTCTCTTCCGCCGCGGAAGGCAAGGCAAGGCAAGGCGGAAGCTCCGCGGAAGGAGAACGAGGCCGCCTCCGCCCGAGGAAGCAGGCGGAAGGCCGGCGGAAGGCGGCCAGAGTTGCGGAGGCGAGGGGGGGCAGTGGCTGGAGAAAGAAAAGGAAGTGTAACTTATCCTGGCAAAGCAACCTAACAGCGATGTGTAGGAGCATATCTGGAAGCATTCCCCTTAAGATTCAGATGAGAAAATCCAGTTGTAGAATTCTGCTGTTCTCGCAGTCGTAGTCGCATTCGCGATGACAGTCGCAGTGGCAACGGCAGTCGCAGTCACAGCCTCAGCCTCAGCCTGCCTCAGCCTCAGCCTCAGTGGCTGGAGAAAGAAAAGGAAGTGTAGAAGACGCCTCCACTAGACGAAGACATGTTTGGGTGCGGGGTCTCCGAAACCCGCCGCGTGTGGTGCTCCCGTCCGCAGGCTAAGGATAAGGATATTCTCCGCCCCTGCTGCTAGCGTCGAGGCTCGGGCTCTCCCTCGTGGGGCGGGGGCCCCAGGACAGTCGTTCACATGCCGGTCCGCTCTCGGGAGCGGCCAAGAGGGGGGTGATGACGAGGGGTTATATCATGGCGGGGGCCATGATGTTTCCCCAGATTTCATGGCCCCTCTTCTTACTTCAGTGCGTCCCTGCCCCCCCCCTGGGCCGCGCACATGCCTCGGGCCATGAATTGCACCCCCCCTCTTTGATATCCCCCTCTTGGCCGCCCCCGACGCTCGGGGCTCAAGAGACTGAGGTCAGTGCAATGGGTCGAGCAGTGGCGAAGCGTGCCAGCTCGCCTCTAGGCCTGCCAAAGAATGTTCTAAGAGCCTTTTGTGGTTCGCACGGAGTGTTCTCAGAGAACACTTCTGGCTGGGGCTGTCTTGTTTTAACACATCGGCTTTATGTCCTAAGGACATTCATTGTTTCGGTTCTTAGAACATTTTCGGGCTCTAGGAACATCTCGTGGTATGCCTAGGGAATGCCGGGACGGTCGGCCCTTGCTCGAAACGGGGTCAGCCAGAGAGCCGGATCTTGCAGGTTCCTGCAGGGCCAGGGTCGCAGTTGCCCGAGCTAGCGCGAAGGATCCGGCAGGATTCGGATGTTTTTTTTGGTTGCAGGATCAGGCAGGGCCCGAGTGACGCGGGGCTGGATTGACCCGGGTCAGTAATGGAGGAAGACGGTTCATGAATGACCGGGGGTCGTGTTCACGTGGCGGTGCCCGGGATGACGATGAGGAAAACCGGCCGCGGGTTGGAACACATTTTTTTATCTCGTTCTCCTCCAGTCAGAAAATTGTGCAGAAATAGCAGAAAACTATGTTTTTAATCGTTCTCTCCAATCTTTTTATTAATCGGCATCCCGCATTAGGTGCCCGACCCGCGACGAGAGCAGGCCGCCTCCGGGGGAGGAGGTTAGGAACCGCCAGCGGCCGCGGATGGAGCACCAAATTCTCGTGTCGCCGGCTCTCCCGCTCGAGGCACCTAGGGGGGGTGGTCTGAAGCGATCGGGGACGAGCCAGGACTCAGCAGATTGAGGGTCGGGGAGGAGGTCAAGGATCGAGGATCAGGGATGAGGTCGAGATCGAGGATCGAGGATCGGATATTGGAGATGAGGTCAGGATAATGATCGAGGAAGAAGGATCGAGGTTCGAGGTTCGAGGGTCGGGGATGGGGTCATGATAACGAGACGTTCCAAGGGTTCCAGAGTGTCCAGGATTTCCAGTATTTCCGAACGTTCCACATGGGCCGCAAACGCGAGGGCCGCTAGATGCTTTTTGGAAATCTTGGAGCGCACCCTGAGCCAATCTTATCATGACTTCATTCTCGCTCTAAAGACTTGCTCGCTCGCCCTGCAACAGATGTCACGACCGAGCTGCTGTTACACTTATATGGTTCCGTTAGTTTGCTACCTCTTTCCGACCATCGTAGGCCCTCACCGGGGCCCCGGCTTCTCACTTTCCCGCTCCGCGAAACGGAACGACACGCTGTCCATTTGCAGGGCATTGCGTGTCGCTGGGGCCGCCGCCGCGACACGCTAAGCACATGTTCATCACCGTAAACGTGAATGAATAATTACATGCGTACTAACATATCTATTCATTCCCCAATCAGAGCTTGCCTCTGTAGGGGTCCTAGCGGATTCATATGGTTAGGTGAGGTGGGGCGCCGATTTGGTGGCCGGTGGCCGGGTGCCCGGGTGCCCGGGTGCCCGTGGGTGCCCGGTGCCCCAGGATTTCGGTGGCCGGTGGCCGGGTGCCCGGGTGCTCGTGGGTGCCCCGGGTGCCCAGGTGCTCGGGGGTGCCCGGAGGTGCCCAGTGGTGCCCGGGTAGTTTATAGCCATGTAGCCCTATAGCCTTATAGCTCTATAGCCCAATAGCCAAATAGCCCAATCGCTCATATAGCCCATGTGGCCTTATAGCCCATGTGGCCTTATAGCCCTATAGCCCTATAGTCCTGTAGCCCCTACAGCCCAATAGCCCACTGGCCCAATAACACTATACCCCCATAGCCATATAGCCCTACAGCCCCATAGCCCTATAGCCCTGTAGGCTTATAGTCCCATAGCCCAAACAAAAAAACCTGATTGGGGTTTCTCTCTGGTGTTCTAAGGTATATACACACGCACACGTAAGTACATACAATCGAGGTGCGGGATGGGGGCTCAAGCATCGGGGAGAAGGGATGTCAAGGAACCATGGGGGCCCAGGGTGGCCGATGTTCCGGGAGAAGGGGAGCGGACATCGAGGATCGGCAAGAAGGGAGGATCGAGGATCGAGGATCGAGGATCGAGGCGGGGCAGGATCGAGGATAGAGGATAGAGGATCGGAGGTGAGGGGGTGAGATCGAAGTGGAACGGCGAGCCCCCCTACCAGGAAATCGATTTCGGTTTCGTGTTCGTGCTTGCCGTGCGGGCGAGGCGAAGCTGCGTGGGCGGGCGAGAAAAAGTCTCCTGTGGCTGAGGCGCGGCCGGACCAAATGTCTCCCTTCCGGGCGGCCGGGGGCCTGCGGTGTCCCGCCGGTGTCCCGCTGGTGTCCCGTGTGGCTGAGGCGCGGCTGGACCAAATGTCTCCCTTCCGGGCGGCCGGGGCCCCGCGGTGTCCCGCCGGTGTCCCGTCGGTGTCCCGATAATGATGATGATTTTGATGATGATGATGGTGATGATGATGACGATGTTGATGTTTTATTTTGATGATCGATAGTGAGATCGGTAGTGATATCGCTTGTGAGATCGAACGTGAGATCGAATGTCAGATCGCTTGTGAGATCGATTCTGAGATCGATTGTGAGACCGAATGTGAGATCGATAATGAGATCGATAGTGAGATCGATTGTGAGATCGAATGGGATATCGATTGTGAGATCGATTGTGATATCGATAGTGAGATCGATAGTGAGACCGAATGTGAGATCGATTGTGTAATCTATTGTGGGATCGGTAGTCAGATCGATTGTGAGATCGATCGATTGAGTTAGTAGTGAGATCACTATCGGTAATAAGATCGATAGTGATTTCGATAGTGAGATCGATGATGAGACCGAATGTGGGATCGGTTGTGAGTTCGGTTGTGATATCGATAGTGAGATCGATAGTGAGATCGATAATGAGATCGCAAGTGAGTTCGATAGAGAGATCGATAGTGAGGCCGAATGCGAGATCGATTGTGAGATCGATTGTGATATCGATAGTGAGATCGATAGTAAGACCGAATGTGAGATCGATAATGAGATCGATAGTGAGTTTGATCGTGAGATCGATAGTCAGATCGAATGCGAGATCGATTGTGATATCGATTGCGAGATCAATAGCGAGACCGAATTTGAGATCGATTGTGGGATCGATTGTGAGATTGATTGTGAGATCGATAGTCAGATCGATTGTGAGATCTATCGATTGAGATCGAATGTGAGATCGGTAGTGAGTTCGATCGTGAGATCGATCGAGTGCGACGTTGGTCCCTCCCACCCCCCTCACCTCCTCATCACCCGAAGGGTGGTCTATGCGGTAGAGGATAGAGGATTCGATTCCTCGGGGCCTCTGGCGGTGGTCCGTCCCGGGCGACCCCCCGGGGGCAGGCCGCGGGCGCCCCCCGCGGTCGCGCGGAGCCTCCTGCGGTGGCCCTGCGGTGCTCCGCAGACGCCCCGCGCACGCGGCCCGTGGCCTGAAGTCGGGCGTGTGCCTCTGCAGGGGGAGGAGGGGGAGGAGGAGGGGGGGAGGAGGAGGAGGGGGAGGAGGAGGAGGGGAGGAGGAGGGGAGGGGAGGGAGGGGGAGGAGGGGGAGGATGAGGAGGAGGGGGGAGGAGGGGGAGGAGGAGGAGGAGGAGAGGAAGGAGGAGGAGGAGGAGGAGGAGGAGGATCAGGAGCGGCAGAAGGACGTACACGTACACGAATCCACGCTGGTTTCGAGAGTGCGCATTGCGTTCGTATAACGCGGCCGGTCTCGCGGATCGAGAGGCCGTGTTCATGTACATAGCTGGGCGCGTACGTCCTATGTGGGCTCCCTACTACAGGAGGAAGATCCAAACATAGTAGAAGCAGAGTCTGGGGACGATTTGTTGAGCATTCTGGAATATTCTGGATATTTTCTCCTTCTTCCAAAATTCGCTTGTAGGGGGGCATGCCCGACCCGACCGTGGCCTGGATCGGCGTCGTGTTTTCCTCCCGCTCTCGGGATCCCGCAAGGGGGGGGGGGGGGCTCGAGGGGGGTGCGGGGTTGATCGCTTTTGCACCGAAGCGCCCAGGACAGATGTCCCCGCAGCCGCCGGAAGCCCCCCGCAGTTGCCGATGCAGTGGGGACGCATGCCGAGAAGCACCCTGCTTGCCTCCAGGGTGTCCTGTTTTTTTGGGGGGGGGGATTTCGATGGTTCTGCAGTGGAAAGCGTAACGTGCCCACACCGAAAATCCATGGACGTCCTGGGGCCTCAGGGTTGGGTCTCGTGTGGAAGGTTTCTTGTGGACTGGCTACGGTAGGTTCATGCGGCGATGGCTGGCCAGCGACACCAGCGAAAGCGTTCAAGGCTTAATCCTGCGACGCGGAAGCACCGAGGGACACGGTGACGCTCTGGACCCGGACTTTCACCGTGAACGATCGGGGCCGCGACCGGTTCGAGGTCGAACGACCGACGCGGTGTCAAAAAGACCTCTGCGCGCGCCGACGCCGCACGAACCTGCCGCAGGTGCGGCATACGGGAAGCACCTGTGTACGCCTTAGGCGATGCTTAAGAAAACTTAAGTTTTCGGCCAGAGTCTCGATTATTCTTAACGTTTCAATGTAAATCTTAAGATTTTAATAGAAGTGTTCGGTTTTTATCCAAATTCTGAGACTATGGATTTCTTAACCCATGATTTCTTCAGCATTTCGCAGGGTGCAGCGGCAGTGCGGTGCACCCGCGGATGGAACGCAGGCCCCCCGCCAGGGTCACCCCCCCTCCTGGTGGCTCCCGGCGCTCGCCCCCCTCCTGCGGGGTGCCCCTGTCGAGGAGGGAGGCACGGCGCTCCGCTGAAGCCGGGCACGTCCCTCTACAGGAGGAGTCTTAAAAAACATAGTAAAAACAGTCCGGGGACGATTGTTTTAGTATGCTTTCATCTGTTGGGTGTATTTGTTTACAGATTATCATACCTACCGGTGTGATCTCGCACTGCACTATTTCGACCGACCGTGCCTCGAATGTGCTGGACGTGCCCTGCAATGTGCGACACGATGTGTCCTGGACCGTGATCGGCGGGGTGTGTCCTGCCTCCGTCTGCTGGAGTGAGAGCCTTGAATATGTTGGACTGGAATGCTTGCCTGGACCGTGCTGGACTGTGAACGCCGGTGTGTGTCCTGTCTCTGTCTGCTGGAATCAGTGCCTGGAATGTGTTGGACTGGAATGCGTGCTTGCAATGTACTGGACGTGCCCTGGGACGAGTGCTGGACGGGAATGCGTGTCTGGAGTGTGCTGGACGTGCCTTGGGACGAGCGAGGACATGCGTCCTGGAATGTGAACGTGGAAATATGTCCTGTCTCCGTCTGCTGGACTGCGTGCTGGGATGTCTGCTGTTTGCGCGCTGCTCCGACGTCTCCGCCTGCTGGAAGGCGTGCCTGGAATGTGCTCGACGTGCCCTGGGCTGTGCGAAGACATGTGTCCTGGAATGTGAGCGCCGGGGTGTGTCCTCTCTCCGTCTGCTGGTCTGCGTGCTGGGATGTCTGTAGTCTGCGCGCTGCTCCGACCATCTGTGTTGGCACGCGTGTCGATATGTCAAAGGCTGTTCCCGTCCCGTGGCCTTGTTGCCCTCCCCCCACGACCCCCCGCAGGATTATTCCGACCGACTGTGCCCCCGCCCCCTGTCCTCCGCGCCCCCCTTAACTTCTTATTCCTTCCGGCCGTGACCCCCCCTCTGCCCGTCCCGTGCCCCCCTCCGCCCCTCCGCCTGTCTTACTCCGAACGACCGTGCCCCCTTCCTCTCTCCCTGTCCCGTGCTTTCTCCCCGTCCCGTGGCCCTTTTGCCTCCCCCCCCCTCGCCCACCCTTTCCTCATTCCGACCGACCGTCCCCCCGCCCCCCGTCCTCCCCCTGTTCCGACCGACCGTGCCCCCCCTCCCTTCTCCCTGTCCCGTGCCCTCTCCCCGTCCTGTGGCCTTTTCGCCCTTCGTCTCGCGAGCCTTCCCCCCGGCTTATTCCGACCGACCGTGCCCCCGCCCCCTTGTCTTCTGTGCCCCCCCTGGATTATTCCGACCGACCGCGCCCCCTCCCTTGTGCTTGTCCCGGCAGCCCCCCCTGATTGATTCCGACCGACTGTGCTTGCTTTCCGCCCCCCTTCTTTTCCCTTGTTCTTTTTCCATCGACCCCCCTGGCTTATTCCGACCGACTATGCCCCCTATCCTCTCCATGTCCCGCGCTTTCTCCCCGTCCCGTGGCCTGTTTGCCCTCCCTCCCCGAGCCCCCCCCTGGCTTATTCCGACCGATCGTGCCCCCGCCCCCCCGTCCGCCTTGCCCTCCCCCCGTGGTTTGTTCCGACCCGCCGTGCCCCTTGCCCTTCGCGTGTCCCGTGCCCCCCATTCCCCTTTGGCTTACTCCGACCCTCCCATCCCTATTTCATTCTCCCCTCGTCCCACCCTTGCTCATTCCCACCGACAGTGCCCCCTCCCCTCGCCCTGTCCCGTGCCCTCTCCCCCCCCGTGTTTTTTGCCTACCCCGCGAGCCCCCTCCCCCCCACTCCCCCCCCCCCTGGCTTATTCCGACCGGCCGTGCCCCCGCCCCTCCGTTTTCTGTGCCCCCCTTTGGCTTTATTCCGACCGGCCTTGCCCCTTCCCTTGTGTTTGTCCCGTGCCCCCCTGGCTTATTCCGACCGACGGTGCCCCCCTCCTCTCCCTGCCCTCCGCCACCCTCCCCTCCCCATTTCCCTCCCCCTCGCCCCCCCCTGGCTTATTCCGACCGACCGTGCCCCCTCACTTTTCTTTGTTCCGTGCCCTTTCCCCGTCTTGTGGCCTTTTTGTTGCCCTCCCTCTCGCGAGCCACCCCCCCCGCCCCCCGTCCTCCGTGCCCCCCCTTTGTCCTATTCCGACCGACCCTGCCCCCTCCCCTGTGCCTCTCCCGTGCCCCCCCTTGGCCCTTGGACTATTCCGAAAGACCGTGCCCCCCTCTTTTCCTTGCCGTTCGCCCCCCCATCCCCTCCTCATTTCCCTCCCCCCTCGCCCCCCCCTTGGCATATTTCAACCGACCGTGCCCCCTCCCCTCTCCTTGTCCCGTGTTTTCTTCCCGTCCCGTGACCCTTTTACTTTCGCCCCCCCTCGCCTCCCCTTCTTATTCCAACCGGCCGTGCCCCCGTCCCCCGTCCTCCGTGCCCCCCCCTTGGCTTTTATCCGACCGACCGTGCCTCCTCCCGTGTGTTCGTCCCGTGCCCATGGTTCATTCCGACCGACCGTGCCCCCATCCTCTCCCTGCTCTCCGCCCCCCCTCCCCTCCCCTTTCCCCTCCCACCTCGCCCCCCCCCCTGGCTTATTCCGACCGACCGTGCCCCCTCCCTCTCCCTGTCCCGCGCCCCCTGCCCGTCCCGTGGTTTTTTGTTGCCCTCCCCCCCTTTTTTTTTCTTTGCTTTCCGCCACCCCACCCCTCCCCATTTTCCCCCCCCCCTCGCCCCCCCCCCCCTTGCCCCTTGGCTCATTCCGACCGGCCGTGCCCCCTTCTCCTATCCAGTGCCCTCTCCCCGTCCCATGGCGTTGTTGCCCGACCGTGCCCCCACCCCCCCGCCTTCTGTGTCCCTCCTGGCTTATTCCGACCCGCCGTGCCCTTTTGTTGTGTGTCTGTCCCGTGCCCCCCGCCGTGCCCCTTTGTTGTGTGTCTGTCCCGTGCACCCCCCTTCTCCTATTCCGAACGTCCGTGCCCCCTCCTTTTCTCCTTGCTTTCCGCTTCCCTTCTCCCTGTCCCACGCCTTCCCTCCGTCACGTGGCCTTTTTTGCCCTCCGCCCCACGAGCGCCGCCCGCACGGCGTTGAGTAGCCGTGGTGCTACTACCGGTTCGTAGTAGCCTACATCCATAGTCGACCGCCAACGGTATTTCCGTCGCGTTTATATACTTATCCCTGCGACTACTGCGACCTACTACGACCAAACATACAACTACGTCTATGACCAGTAGTATTACTACTACTACGACTGCTACTCGTACAACTACACAGTGTATTGCTACTACTACTACTACTACTACAACTACTACTACTACTACTACTACTACTACTACTACTACTACTACTGCTATTACTACTACTACTACTGCTGCTACTACTACTACTACTACTAACACTACTAATACTACTACTACTACTACTACTACTACTACTGCTGCTAGTACTACCACTACTACTACTACTACTACTACTACTACTACTACTACTACTACTACTACTACTACTACTACTACTACTACTACTACTACGACTGCTACTACTATTGCTACTACTACTGCTGCTACTACTACTACTACCATTACTACGGCTACAGCTACTACTGCTACTACTATTACGATAGTTTCTATTACAACAATCGGTCCCACTAAGACCATCACCACCACTACTTCTACACGTAGACCCAGCACTCTTACTGCTACTACTACTACTGCTACTACTACTACTACTACTACGACTACTACTACTACTACTACTACTACTACTACTACGACTACTACTACTACTACTACTACTACTACTACTACTAGTACTACTACTATTACTATTACTTCTATTACGACTACTACCTTCCGCCACTACTGCGACTACTACTACTACTACTACTACTATTACTACTACTAGTTCGACTTCGCCTACTGCTTCTACTACTACGACTCTTCGTTTTACTACTACTACTACTACTACTACTGTTATTGGTCTTGCTACTGCTACAGCCACAACTACCACCACTACTACTACTACTACTACTACTACTACTTCTACTACTACTACTACTGCTGCTACTACTACTACTACGACTACTTCTACTGCTACTTCTATTAGTAGTACCAGTTTACCTTTTCTCTTACTACTTCTACTACTACTTCTACTACTACTACTACTATTACTACTACTATTACTACTACTACTACTACTACTACTACTACTACTACTACTACTACTACTACTACTACTACCACTACCACTACTACTAGTACTGCTAGTACTACTACTACTACTGCTCATACTACTAATACTTGGAAGTTTCATAAGTATTTTTCGGTGCCCTGTCCTCCTCCTCCTCCTCCTCATCTTCCTCCTCCTCCTCCCCCCTCCTCGTCGTGACCGAAGCCAGGATCGTCGGCAGTCCCTGCTTGTAAGCAATGCCGCGGCGACAGATGAATTCCAACTGGCTGTCGCTGCGGGCCGCTCGCACGTGCAGCGCGCCCACGCGCGGGGGGCCTCCCGAAGCTTGTATCCGGGAGAGTTCCACAAGAACACCGAGCGCAATTTGCGTACGCCGTGGCCGCAGCATGCTGTCCCGGGCGATCTGAAACGGCGTTGGGAGGTTCTCCGACGCCAACTGGCCAACGCAGCGCCCGGAACTTGCTGGGCAGCCTTCCGAACACTCGCGGGAGGATGGCCAACATCGCACCGGATGCACGCCGGCCAGCGCTGTTTGGATTGCCGATGGGGATGCGAAGGCGCATCTGACGACATGAACCACCACTTATTCGGCTGCCGCGGATCATGGTGGAGAGAGTCTGCGTCTCAACCCGGGCCTTGGCGCACAGCTCTGTGCTCCACCGCCTGGACTTCGAATACACGAAGAGTACGACCGTTTGGCTCGCTGCGATCACATAGAGAAAGGTTTGCCCCGGATTGTGGTCCAGTTGGCTACGCTCTACCTCACCTACTACTTGCTTGTTGCGGCGCCGCTCTGCTAGGCGCGAGGCCTCGCCAGCCACTGCCTTGGCGCTGGCGCGCGTGGCGGCCCAGCGTGTGAAGCTTCCCCGACCAACAACTACTATCATTTCTGAGTCTCGCGACTCGCCGCCTGTTTAGGCCGTTGTTGCGGGCGCACACCTCTGAGGTACCAGCGCTCCTCCTTCCCCGTCCTCGTCTTCGTCGTTGTCGCGGCGGAGACTATTTCCCTCTAGTTTTGGGCGGGCTCGATATTGTATGGGGGCTTTTCGTCCCGTTGAACAAAACATTGCGGGCTACCTTACATGCGAGAGTATTCGTGAGCGTCTTCTCACGTGGATATCAGGCAGAATCAGTGGTTGTGGTTGTCGTCGTGGTTATGGTCGTGGTTGTACTTGCGATGGCAGTCGCGATTGCAATCCCGAGTGTAGTCGTAATCGTGGTCGTCGTCGCCGTCGCAGGGGATACCATTGTTCCACTAACGCTCGCTGGGTTGGACCATGTTGTGGTTGTCTTTCTCGCAGGGAATAGAGGCCCCCCGGTCCACCCTTCGCGACAAACGAATTTTGGGCACGTTTGCAGTAGGACTGCGATATAGATCGGCGCATGCTTCGCCGAAGGCGTTGCTCACGATCTCCTCTTTTATCCCGTCGTCGTCGTCGTCGTCGCTGCGCGGCGGGTGCCGCGGACAATTAATTCGTTTCCTTTTATCGGCGGGGCCCAATCCGTCAATAAGGGCATCAAAGAAATAATTCTTGTCCGCTCTGGGGAGGAGGGGTCTAAAGACTTCTCGTGATTACTCTTATTCCAGGGCCCCTTTCGGGTTTCGGAACAAGATCAAAACACCCGCAGAGCCAGGCCAGGGTCCAAAGGCGAAGGGCACGGGGGGAAAGGGAACGGTGCAGCCAGCGCGAGTGCGCGGCAAAACCGAGTCGCAATCAACGCCAATCACGCAGCTCGATGTCCTGAGTTTGATACTCTGGGTTCAGCAATGGGGACCAGGAGGAGGAGGAGAAGAAGAAGGCAGGACTTGCGCGACAAACGGGAGCCTGGTCGCTGCCTGCCGCGTGGCAGGTGGGCATCGCCACAGTCCGTGCAGCGCGATCGAACCGCCAGTGGCCCTGACGGCAACATGTTGGACTATGCGGTTCCATGTGTTTCTCGGCCTTACCAACTTTCGGGGGCCGCTTCCCCTTGACAAGGCGACGGAATGTGGTCCGAGCGCGCAGCGCCGAACGGGGCGGCCGCCTGGAAGAATTGCGATCTTAGAATGCGAGATTGGCAGATCTGCAACACGGTCGCGTTGCAGACGCGGTGGCGAAACGAATGGCCAATGTTGGCCAACCGGCGCAGACATTGCGTTTGGAACGCGTCCAGCTTGTTACACTCAGACCCGCTGGGCCGCATCGTGTGGAGGCCGTTGGAAGTGGCAGCGAGACAGGCTTGCACGCAGTGGCGGATCGGCGTGCTGCCAAATTCTGGAACATGCAAGTCTGTGTGAAGCCCCTGCACGCCGTGCCCATCCTCCTGCTCAATTTCTCGCCGTCGGAGCCCAAAGGATCCAGAATTAGTATGAGCATTAGTATTCGTATTCATTTTCTTCTTATTAGTTTTCTTCTTACTATTCTTATTAGTAATATTCTTATTATTCGTATTAGTCTTCTCCTTAATACTATTATTATTATTCTTAGCATGCGGTCTGCCTGCGGGATTTGCCCGCCGTCGGGCCTGCGGATGTCCACGCTGCACCGCGCGGGCAAGGCTTCAAGCCTGCCAAAATCCACAGCCAGGTCGTTGCTCTTGCCTTGCCGCGGGAAGCCCCGGGACGAACAAAAACACGGGCCGTTTGGGCCGCTGGGAAGCGCCGCGCGGCGGCTTTGCCCCGTCGCCGCTTCCTCCTCCGTGGGCCCGCATAGGGCAAAATGAGGCCGAAATTGCGCCATCCATGTTGTTCGCGTCAGAAGGGCTCTGTATTGGAGCGGTGGTCATGGCCAACACGGGGCCACACAGCCCCGTTACGTCACGGGGCCAACACGGGGTCACACGCAAGCTGGCAACGCTCCCAAATCGAAGCGGCCAAATCCAGGATCAACCGCCCTGATTGCAGAGAGCACACAGTTTGGGACTTGAGGCTCTCGCTCTATCTGTCTCTCTCTCTCTCTTTTCTCTCCCTCTCTCTCTCTCTCTTTCTCTCTCTCTTTCTCTCTCTCTCTTTCTCTCTCAATTTTCTCTCGTCACGATATGTTCCCAACGTGGACCCTCGAAGGTCTCGACTCCTTCCCCGGGACTAGTTTTTCATCACGGACTTTTTTTGACGGTTCTGGAACCCGCTGAGGACTCCCGGGGGCCAAACATTGTCTAAACCCGTCCGCCTCTCTCCGAGGACGCCGTGGTCGCCCAAATTCGACCGTCACTTCCGGGCGCTGAACGCGGTCTACGCCAAGTTGAAGAGCTTCGGCCCTGGTGGGCGCTCCCGCAGCGGCAGCAGCCTCGGCAGCAGCACGCAGAGCTACGGCCTGGGCCTGCAGTCCGTGGGCTTCACGAACTGGGGCGCAAGGTCGGCGGTGGCAATGAGGCGGGCCCGGGCCTTCCCCTCGATCAGAGGAAGGAAAGGTACCCAAACCGCTGCCCTTCCCTCGTGTTCCCCTTCTTTGGGCCTCCTGGGAGTCCCTCGTCGCCACCGCTGGATTCGCCTCGAGATTCTGGTCAGAGTTCACCCCGGGAGAGATCCGGGGAGGAGCGGTACCGGTACCTTTTGATTTTCCAGTTCGAGTCGTGACAAAGTCGAGGCGCACAGAGTTGTGGCAATGCTGGGCCCGCCGGGGCCCTCAACGGGCTCCGGGGCTGCAAAAAGCAGAGCCCGTGATGAACAACAGAGACTTTTGGGGGTTCACGCCGGCATGACGTCGGGGGCCTCCGTCGTGCTCAGGGGAGGCAACTGTACCGAGGCAGCTGGTTATCCCAGAGAGCCTTCGTCGCCACGGCTGCCGTCGCCTCGGAGTTCTGGTCATAAGCCACCCTTGAAGAGGTCCGGGGAATAGGGGTGCCAGCATCTTGTTCATTACAATTTTCTCATGCGTGTTCAGCATCTCGTTGAGTTTTCGTGGGCTACCCCTCATGTCTGCTCGTCCTCCGCTTGGCCCTCCCTCCGTTGCCCCCCTTCCCGTCTCCGATCCCCCCCCCGCCTCGTCCCATTCCACCTTCCCCTCTAATTCTACACCTTCCTGTCATCATCTACTCCCCATTGCACTCTCTGTCTCACTCCTTGCATCTATACTCGTTCTTTTCTTATCAATGCCCTCGTCTCTTGGCTCTCCATCCTTGCGTTGTGCGGCTTTGTTTCCCGTGCTGTTGCCTGGCTCAACGTGGCCAGACCGAACAGTGACCCACGCGTTGCGATGTTCTGACCCATGTACGAAAATATCAATTTGCTCCCACTGCTCTCCGAATTTTACCCTGCGACAAGGCAAAGCAAAATCAGCACGACGCGATGCTCCCATGCACAGCGCCGCTACCGTGTGCCACCGACTTGCTGTGGTGGTTTGTAGCTGACAGTGGCGGTGCTGTTCTGCCTTTACTTGAGCGGGCGACACCCGCAAGACGGACACCGAATGCTTTTCAAACTCGGCATTGTCGCAGAGGTGTGGACGCAGCAGCTAGTGATGAATGACATGTTGCACACTCAGCTTCGCCCTCAATGCAGTAGTCACTGGTTGGTATCCACGATGGCAAGCATGTAGCTCTTTCGTCTCCCAAGTCATCCCAAGACTGATCCCCCGAGTTCATGCACAGCGCCAGCCTGGAACGGGGCAGCGTCGCGAGGCCCACCCCTAGGTTGCCAGAGCCTTCACGCCAGAGAGGACGGCTCCACGAAACCAGCAGCGAACATGATGCGATTTGGACGGGCGTTCAGGCACGACCACCATTGCATACGGTAGGTTCGCGTCGTGTTGAACGGCGGCGACCCCTCCGCTGGCGTTCAACCTTGGACGCCGCTGGCGACCCAGAATCGGTTTAGGTTGTATGATCTGACGTCTCGGAAACGGCCGATCGTTCCAGGTCGAACGACCCCCGCGGTGTCAGGAACCAGCGCTGGAGTGCTCACGACACGGACCCGCGGTAAGCCTGAGCTCCCGAGGCCCCCCGCAGATTGCTCGTGTCGGAGGCGGCGCGGCGCCACGAGATTGGCAGAAGCCACGACGTGACCAAGAAGCGCGCAGGCGGGGCCTGGTGAGTCGGACACGACGTTGCGCTACGGCTTCCGCGCTCTCTTTCTCTCTCCCTCTCTCTCTCTGTCACTGGGGCCGAGACGCCATAAAGATAAACTTTGGGCGCTCTGCGCGGCGCCGCCCCTGGCGCGCTTCGCGCGCCAAGGAGGGGGCTCCAGCGCAGATCCAAATCCGCACGGAGCGCCAACAGTTTCTGTTTGTTATGTCGTTGTTTCTTCTTCTAGCTGCGTCGTTCGCGCTTTCCTTGTTCTTTTTTTATATTTTTTTGTTTGTTCTCTCTCTCTCTCTCTGTCACTCGGGGCGCCCTGCCACGGCGCCAGGCCTAAAAGCACGCTTGCGCCCCACGATTTATGGAAACGACCCCAGCGCCGACCCCCAGGACCAACGGGGAGGCGAGCTTTGGCTGTCTGTCCCTCCTTCCCCCCTCATGCTGCGCCTCGGGCTCCCTTTGCGAATCCAGCTCGTTGTCACGCTTGCACCTGCAGCGCGATTAGATCTACGACGTTGTCTGCTGCGTGAGAGGTCGCTGTGGGGTTACGTTTCGTGTTCAAAACAAGCGTGTCGGGCAATGTTTGACGAAGTTCCCCTCTCCCTGTGGTCCCTCCTGTCTGCCGTTCTGCCTGGGTCAGCTAACTCTGGCACGCCTCATTGGATACTCCCATGGTTCCCTGTGGTACCCCTCATCTGGCTGTCCTGGCGACTTCCCGCAAATTCAAGATGAAGAACAGGCCTGGGAAACAGGGGCGTGTGAGGAGAAGGAAAGGCGGACGCGAGCTTCGAGAGGCGTGACGATGAGAAGCGCAAACGCTTGGCACAACCTACACATACTTGTGCTATGTGTACGTCGGTCCCGCAGGGGGCGACGCGCGCGATGCGACAACTTATATTAATGGGCCGGTCTCCAGTGCTTTCTCGCCGGAACGATTCGACAACGATACTACAATATTATTTTGCTATCGGTTCGGTTCGGATGTGCACCTCTGTGGAGGGCGCATCGCATTAGCGTGTCTGTCTGCGTCCTAAACAAGCGATGGCTTCCTGGTTCGCCACGCGCTGGCTGTTGAGACTCGCGCTTCATGAGGAGGTGGAGTGGTGGCAATGGGCAGCTGCTGTCTCGTTTACGGACTGTGTGAGTGAAGTAGGAGCCTCTGGAATGCCCCTTGCTCAGGAGGGAAGCATAGACACGGACACAACGAGCAGTCGATGCCCAACACATCTATAGGAGATAGTGGGGAAGATAGACATCCAGGATTTATGTAGCACGCATATATATATATATATATATATATATATATATATATATCCGTAGCCATTTTGGCTCAAGGCCAAATGGCGTATTCCTCAGATCTGCCTTCGCGGGGTAGGCTCCCATCCAGTGCTCCAGCAGCTTCCAAGTCCAGGTTCGCCCCTGGCGCCAGCCCCAAGTCCAGGTTCGCCCCTGGCACCCACATCAAGAAGTCCAGCTTCTCCCCTGGCATCCATATCTCAAGTCCTGGTCCGCCCCAGGCGTCCAGCACGCATCGCGAATGGCGTCTCATAGCGGAGCTGCTCCTGCTGGTCGCCCTGCTGTTCCTCTCCAACCCGCTGGTGCTGGAACGAATGCGGCTGGCGACCGACAACCAGATGCTGTCCATCAACACGACCCCTGGAGAGAGTCGGCCGCTCTATCCCGTGCTGCTGCCGAAGGAGTCATGAGGCCTCGTGCTGATGCCTCCCAAGCCTCAGCTTCCAATGCCTCAACATCCTCCGATCTCGTGGACCCCATGGACGCCGTCAACGCCGCCATTGCAGCATCGCAGGATTTCCTCACAGCCCACCTCGATTCGAAGCTGGCCTCGATCAAAGCAGAGATCATCGGAGAGTCCGCAACCCAGCTCAAGGGCCCCCTCGGCGCGGTGGTCGGGCAGCAGCAGCAAAGGAACGGGCCAGATCCAGTCCCTTCAGGCCACGTCATCGAAGTTCGAAGCGGAGCAAGCAGAAATGCGAGCTCAAATTGCTGAAATGCGACAGCGGCTATACATGCAGGAGGCACAGGTCCCCATCAAGGACTACGAGAACCTCATCGAATGGGACCGACCAGCAGACACCAGCATCATCGTGGGCACGGCCGCGGAGAACTTCTCGCTCGACGAATTCAAGGCCAGCATCCAGCCCATCATCGACAGGTGCGAGTTCGGCGACGCCGAATGGGAGGCAGTGGGCAGGAGCCCTGCGCGACGATTCATCATCCAGTTCAGTGGCGACGCGAATGCATCAGCTTGTCGGGCCCGCACCTTCTACAGCAAGCTCAAGGGCGCCGGCGGCGAGTGGCTCAACACGGTGGTCAACAGCGTACACGGACAGCGCACACGTCTCTTCCTCGGCCTCGACCGCAGTGGCAAGACAGCGAGGCGAGAGTTCCAGACCAAGAAGCCCACCCAGATCTGCAAGACCCAGCATGACACGCAGCGCTGGCGAGGCGACCGCCAGCAAGGGATCATCTATTGCAACAACCTGCCCACCCTCTCCATCTCTGTGGGAGCCACAAGGGATGGACCGACCAAATTGCTCTTCAACTACCAGGGCTGCCTCTCGCACGGCATCAACAGGGAGGATGTCCGCGCGAAATTCGAAGAGGTCTTCCAAACATCCTTGGACGCGCAGAATGTACAGTGGCAGATTTAACAAGACGCTGGCCCCCTGGCGCAGGGCACAGTCTAATGGCGCCATCACCTTCACCACCTGGAACACGCGAGCGCTCCTCTGCCAAGACCCGATCAAGCGCAAGAAGAAGGTCTCCCACATGCTGCAAGTGCTCAACTCCTCGTCGGCGCTGGCCCTGCAGGAGGTTCATGGCTCGGAGTCGGAGCTTGCCCACGCCCTTACCTAGGCCACAAGCCCGCGGCCATCTTCACCTCCATCCCTGTGCGGGGCACGGGAGGCGCGGCGATTGTGCTCCCTGGACTCGCGCAAAAGGAAGTGGCTGATTCTGACTGCTTCCGTCACTCGGCACCCGTACCTGGCCGCGTACAACGTCTCCAGATCAAGTCGGACCCCACGGGTGCACCCGAGGGCGCTCAGCCGTCCATGGCGGTGATCTGCAACGTTCACAACTTCCAGCTCACGCAGGGCCAGGTCCAGCGCACAGTGGGCACGATCAGGGCGGAGCTCAGCGCTGCAGAGCAGCAGCCCGAGCGCATCGCAGCCATGGTCATGGGCGGCTTCAACTTCATAAATGAGGCCCCGCTGGAGATGACGGCCCCGCTCGTCAACAAGGGGCTCCCGGGGCCACGCAACGTCCATCCAGAACATCAGCTTATTTGGGAGCAGGCGCTTGGCGACATGATCGAGGTGGACCCTGAGCTCCCCGCGCACTACGCTGGGCACTCCCAGCAGCGCACGCGCATCGACAAGATCTATACCAGCTCACCGCCGCGGCTATTGACACAATGGTGCGCGAAGATCGACATCCCCATGGCATCTGACATGCTGTATGATAAGGGCATATCGGACCACGCCCCAGTACGCCTACGCCTCTCAGCCCACGCCCGTGAAGATCGCGAATCGCAGCCAATCCCGCAGTACATCTTCGAACGCCCTCTCTTCATCAAGTACTGCGACCTGCTGGCCAGCCATGCCGACCTGGACAGCTAGCTACACGCCCTTTGTGCGCCTCCAGGAGGCCGAGCGCCTGATCCGCGAGGCGGCGCGGCTTGCCCGCAACGACCTGACGGACATGCATGCGCCGTGCTCGGCGGCAGCCCTAACCACTTGCAGGGCGATCTCGCGGGCGGCATGGCGAAATGACTGGCAGAGCGCTCGCGCGATAATGGCGCGCGCTGAGCTCGGCGACCAGTCCCTGGACATCTCCGGCCCGAACAACATCACGCTGATCGAGCCTGGCACGTTTCGCCGCGTCTTCGAGCAGCACCAGACATCGTCCGAAGACCAGCGCACTGAGGCCCTGCTGCAGGAGGAGTCGGCCGCTGACGCGCCCTTCCAGCAGCGCCGGCGGCTCCGCAAAATGAGGAAGACGATCCAGAAGCGTGGCAAGCTCTGGGCCCCAACGGGCAACACCCTCAAGCTCAAGGCTATCGAGGTGATGCATGACCACAGCTCGACGGAATCGCCTGCGGCCATGATCGAGGAGCTCCGACGGCAGTGGTCCCCAGTCTTTCAGGCGAAGCCGACCGAGCCACCTCATGCACGTAAAGCGCTACCTCGAGAAGCATATCGTCCCGCATGAATGCATGGACATGGACATTCCCACTTTGGGTATGATGAAGCACCTGATCAGCAGGCTCAACAACTCGGCGCCTGGGCCTGACGGGATACCCTACATGGCATGGAAGCGGATCCCCTCGTCGGCGCAGCTCATGCTCGACGTCACCATCGAGATCATGCAGGGCTACCCTGTCCCACTCACCTTCAATGGCTCGCTGATGATATTCACCCCTAAGGGGTCGGAGCCCGCTGACGAGCTTGGGGCGACGAGGATGGCGAAGGCAACTCGTCCCATCTCTTTGAAGAACACGGACTGCAAAATCGTCGCCGCCATGGGGAATGAGCTAATGGAACCGATCGTCGCCAAGGGGGCGCACAAGGCGCAGAAGGGCTTCTTGCCGCAGAGGCGCTTCATTGAGCACGTGGTGGCGATGGGCGCGCAGGCCCGCATCGTAGCCATGCAGTCGGACCCAGTGGAAAAGAACCCGCTTCTGGTGCTCTACGACTTCGGCGACGCGTTCCCCTCCATGTGCAGGGTCTGGCTGAACGCTGCGCTGGAGATCGCAGGTTTTCCGCGGGGCATCCGCAACGTGGTCGACGCGATCTACCTCATGCCCGTTGCCTTCACCAACCTCGGAGGAGCGCTTGAGGTGTTCTGCGCGCTGGCCTCGGGTATCCTCCAAGGGTGTCCGTGGTCGGGCACTCTTTGGGCCGTCGGCGTGGATCCGCTGATCAGGGACATGCATTCCCGCACGAGCCGCTACAAGGGCGCTGTCATCGGCGTCTGCGCGGATGATGTGGGCAGCGTTATGCCAGCGCTGAAGATGCTACGCCCCATATTCAGTGTCTTCTACGCGGCGGAGCTCTTGGCACGCCTGGTGCTCAAGACGGCGAAGTGCAAGATCATCCCGCTGGCGGACTCCTTCTCGCCGGTGGTCGTGGGCAGGGTGCGTGCCAAGATCGAGGCGCTGGTCCCGAAGTGGAGCGGCATGACGATCCCGGACATGGCTGAATACCTCGGGGTGCTGATGGGCCCGAGTGTAGACAACCTCGAGCGCTGGCAGAAAGTGGTGGAGGGCTGGCAGCGCACGACCAACCTTATAGCGGAGGTGAATGCCCCGACTTCGACATCGCTAATGCTCTACAACCAGAGGGCGGTAACCCAGATCTCCTACCTCAGCCAGCTGTTCCTGTGGCCGCCCAAGATGAAGCGCAAGGAGAGCTGGGCTCTTCACCGCATTTGGCACCTTCCTCCTCAGGCGTTGCCACGTGATGATCTACTACGCATCGGTGACTGGTCGCCCTCGCTGAAGGCGGTCTCGCTCGAGCTCAGCAACAGGGCTGCCCTGGTGCGCAGCGCCGCGGACTCGGTGAAGAACTGGCCGCACTGGGCAGCCAAACTCAAGGAGGCGGCGACGGTGGCTTTGCCCTTCTGCGTCCAGGTGCTGGGCACGCATGCGCCTCCGCACTGGCGCTCGCCACCGATAGCCCTCGCTCTGGAGGAGGCTGCAGGCGGCTTCCCGAGCGACCCGAACAAGCAGATGACCTCCGCGTGTGGCCAGACACTGAATGAGTGGCGAGCTGAAAGAGCTCGCCTGCTGGCTGACCGCCCCAATGCAAGTTTGCGCATGCAGAAGCACATCCACTCTCACCTGGTCCAAATTTCTCCCGCGTCCCCCTCCGCCCTCCCCAAAACCTGGGCGGGGGGATGGGCCACGAGCCGGCGCCTGCACACTCGTGACAAGAATGCGGGCGGCCCTTGTTTTCGGCTGCCTTCAGTGTGAGGCTCCTGGCGCATCTGATTCAATGTCTCATTATGTGCATTGTGCACACGTGTGGCACGCAGTTTGCACGGTGTGGCACGTTCGACTGGTGGCCCCATGCTCGCTCCCTGCTCGTCTGGGCCTTTGCAGCGGAGAATCAGACGAGCACCCCCAGCGTGTCGCGCTGGAACGTACCATCATTGCTTTTCATTTGTACAACATTCAATCGTCATTGCCCCCAGTGAAGTGGTCACTTCCTGAGGAGGCGGCGAACAGTGCCCGTGCTGCGAGGGCGCTCGTCCTTTCATCGCACAAGCCTGCTGCTCAATAGTCTGTTTGATTCATTGTGGCGCGAAAGCACGAGCGATATATATATATATATATATATATATATATATATATATATATACTCCTGGGGGCGAGGCCGGGGGCCCCAGGACAGGTGCCCCCACCCACCATGGCGGGACGGGGGCTCATTTTCCTTGTGTTTTTACAGGGTTTCCGCGTCCTGCGCCTCGGAGGCCGCCGCCTCCAACCCCCCATGGGAGGACAGGGCGGCCGGGGAGGTCCAAAATAGTCCAGGAGGGCATCCAGAGGCTCCCAAGACGGCCCAAGCGGGCCCCGAGTCGCCGAAAGACCGCTCCAGGACGCCCAAGATAGGCTCAAGACGGCCCGAGAGGCCCCCCAAGGCACTCCACGACGCTTCAAAACGCCCCTCCAAAGCGCTTGAAGAGGCCGAAATCGTTTATTTCATGAAGATTTTTGACACATTTTGCTTTTCCCGCCTTCTCAGCTTTCCGACGCTCCACGACGGCTCACAAGCCCCCCGCGGACGCCCCAAGAGAGCCCAAGAGGCCTCCAAGAGGGCTTGAAGACGGCTCTGGAGGGCCCCAAGACGGCCCAAAACGCGCTCAAGACGGGCGAAGAGAGCCCCAAGACGGCCCCAAGAGGGCTCCAAGAGGGGAGCTGCGAACCGGAAATTCGAGCCTCCCGCCTCCACAGGGCCCCGGGAGGCCCCAAAGGGGCCCCAAGAGGTCCCAGGAGACTCCCAAAAAACACCCAGCAGGCCCAAATGAGGCTTCAAGAGGCCCCCAAACAGCCCCGAAGAACCCCCGTGGGAGGACGGGGCGGCCGGGGAGGTCCAAAATAGTCCAGGGCGGCCTCCAGAGGCTCCCAAGACGGCCCAAGCGGGCCCCGAGTCGCCGAAAGACCGCTCCAGGATGCCCAAGATGGGCCCAAGACGGCCCGAGAGGCACCCAAAGGCATTCCACGACGCTTCAAGACGCTTCTCCACAGCGTTTCAAGATGCCGAAATCGTCAATTTCACTAAGGTTTTCGAACGATTTTGGCCTTCCAGCCTTTTCGGCTGTCCGACGTCCCAAGACGGTTCAATAGGCCCCCAAGAGCGCCCCAAGACGGCCCGAGAGGGCCCCAAGACGGCCCTAGAGTCGCCCAAGACAGCCCAACAGAGCCGTCTTCAGGCCCTCTTGGAGGCCTCTTGGGCTGTCTTGGGGCGTCCGCGGGGGGCCTGTGAGCCGTCGTGGAGCGTCGCAAAGCTGAAAAGGCGGGAAAGGCAAGATGTGTACAAAACCTTTGTACAATTAGCGATTTTGGCATCTTGGGGCCCTCTGGGGGTGCCTCTTGGAGGCCTCTTGGATCGTCTTGGGGGCCTCTTTGGCCGTCTTGGGCTTCTCTTGGCATCTTGGGGCCCTCTTGGCGCCCTCTTGGGCCTCTTGGAGCCTGCGTGGGCCTGTCGTGGAGCGCTCTTGGGCCGCCTGGGCTGCTCCCGGGAGGCTCCAGGCCTTCCCCGTCCCGCCATGGGGGGTCGAGGCACTTGTCCTGGGGCCCCCGGCCTCGCCCCTCCCGCTTGAAGAGTGCCCCAGGAGGCCCCAAGGAGCCCCCAAGAGGCCCCAGGAGGCCCCCAAGAGGCACCCAGGAGGCCCAAACGAGGCCTAAAGAGGCCACAAAACAGCCCCGAGGAGGCCCCACAACGGTCCCAAAACGGCTACCGAGAAGCTGCGAAACTGCCTTCACGACGTCCCCGACAGGCCAACCACGAGATCCAAACCAACACCCATGAGGCCTCTGACCCACCACCCAGGGCACTGTGGCGGGAGCAGTGACAGCACTTGTGCACAGCATGTTCCGGCGGGAGCCTTCCGGAACACGCTGCAGGGGGAGGAGGAAGATCAGGAGGAGAGAGAGCTGGAGTGGGAGGAGGAGGAGGAGGGGGACGAGGAGGAGGAAGGAGGAAGAGGCTCCAAGACAGCTCCAAGATAGCCGAAGAGGCTTCCAAGAGGGCCCTGGGCGGCCCACGAGGGCCCCAAGGCGGTGCCTGAGGCGCCCAAGAAGGCCCGAGAGGGCCCCAAGACGGCCCCAAGAGAGGCCCAAGAAGGGAAACACGAACTGAGAATCCGAGCTTTCTACCCCGAGAGGTTCTCGGGAAGTCCCAAGAGGCCCCCCAAGAAGCTCCCAAGAGGGCCGACGAGGTTCCAAGAGATCTCCCAAGGTGGCCCCAAGAGGCACAACTCATTGTTTTACGATTGGGCTTTGACGGGTTTGAATTTTTCTGCCTTTTGGCATCCCGATGCTCCAAGACGGCCCAAGAGGCTTCCAATACCGCTCCAATATAGAGGAAGAGGCCTCCAAGAGGGCCCCAAGACGGCCCGCGAGGGCCCCGAGACGGTGCTTGAGGCGCCCAAGACGGCCCGAGAGGGCCCCAAGAGCCCCAAGAGAGGCCCAAGACGGGGAACGCGACCCAACAGCAGAGCGTTCCCCCCAAAAGGCCCACATGAGGCCGCAAGAGGACCCCAAAAGCTTCCCGAAGGCCCAAAAGGCCCCAAGGAGACGTCCAAGAGGTTCCAAAATAGCCCAAGAGTGCCCTCGATGCGTCAAAACGGCTTCCAGGAGGCCCCCGGGAGGCTTCCGGATTGCCTCAATCTGGCCGCAGACGTGCACGACGCCCGGGCGCCCAGGGCGGCTGCCCCGAGGGGGCATGGGAGTACTGGGGCTCATTTTCCATGTGTTTTTAGAGGGTTTCCGCGTCCTGGGCCTCGGAGGCCGCCGCCTCCGACCCCCCGTGGGAGGACGGGGCGGCCGGGGAGGTCCAAAACAGTTCAGGAGGGCCTCCGGAGGCTCCCAAGACGGCCCAAGCGGGCCCCGAGTCGCCGAAAGACCGCTCCAGGACGCCCAAGATAGGCCCAAGACGGCCCGAGAGACCCCCCAAGGCACTCCACGACGCTTCAAGACGCCTCTCCACAGCGCTTCAAGAGGCCGAAATCGTCAATTTCACGGAGGTTTTCGAACGATTTTGGCCTTCCAGCCTTTTCGGCTGTCCGACTTTCCAAGACGGCTCAATAGGCCCCCAAGAGCGCCCCAAGACGGCCCAAGAGGGCCCCAAGACGGCCCCAGAGTCGCCCAAGACAGCCCAACAGAGTCCCAAGACAGCCCCAAGATGTGCCCAAGAGGGGGACCACGACTCCAACATTCGACCCTCCCGCTTGAAGAGTGCCCCAGGAGGCCCCAAGGAGCCCCCAAGAGGCCCTAGGAGGCCCCCAAGAGGCACCCAGGAGGCCCAAACGAGGCCTAAAGAGGCCACAAAACAGCCCCGAGGAGGCCCCACAACAGTCCCAAAACGGCTACCGAGAAGCTGCGAAACTGCCTTCACGACGTCCCCGACAGGCCAAGCACGAGATCCAAACCAACACCCATGAGGCCTCTGACCCACCACCCAGGGCACTGTGGCGGGAGCAGTGACAGCACTTGTGCACAGCATGTTCCGGCGGGAGCCTTCCGGAATACGTTGCAGGGGGAGGAGGAAGATCAGGAGGAGAGAGAGCTGGAGTGGGAGGAGGAGGAGGAGGGGACGAGGAGGAGGAAGAGGCCTCCAAGACAGCTCCAAGATAGCCAAAGAGGCTTCCAAGAGGGCCCTGGGCGGCCCACGAGGGCCCCGAGGCGGTGCCTGAGGCGCCCAAGAAGGCCCGAGAGGGCCCCAAGACGGCCCCAAGAGAGGCCCAAGAAGGGAAACACGAACTGAGAATCCGAGCTTTCTACCCCGAGAGGTTCTCGGGAAGTCCCAAGAGGCCCCCCAAGAAGCTCCCAAGAGGGCCGACGAGGTTCCAAGAGATCTCCCAAGGTGGCCCCAAGAGGCACAACTCATTGTTTTACGATTGGGCTTTGACGGGTTTGAATTTTTTCGGCCTTTTGGCATCCCGATGCTCCAAGACGGCCCAAGAGGCTTCCAATACCGCTCCAATATAGAGGAAGAGGCCTCCAAGAGGGCCCCAAGACGGCCCGCGAGGGCCCCAAGACGGTGCTTGAGGCGCCCAAGACGGCCCGAGAGGGCCCCAAGAGCCCCAAGAGAGGCCCAAGAAGGGGAACGCCACCCAACAGCAGAGCGTTCCCCCCGAAAGGCCCACATGAGGCCGCAAGAGGACCCCAAAAGCTTCCCGCGGGCCCAAAAGGCCCCTAGGAGACGTCCAAGAGGTTTCAAAACAGCCCAAGAGTGCCCTCGATGCATCAAAACTGCTTCCAGGAGGCCCCCGGGAGGCTTCCGGATTGCCTCAATCTGGCCGCAGGTGGCCTCAAGTCGGGCCTCCACGCAGCAAGGACGGCCAATGACGGCTTCAGATTACAGAACCGATGCCCCCAAGGGACCCGCAGACGCCCCCCCCAAGAGGCACCCAAGAGGTGCCTCCAACAGCCAGTTGACAAAGCATGCGGAACACCCCAGAAGCTCCTCAGATGCCGTCGCACGCCTGTGCTTGATAGCGTTGTCCAAGATCGTCCAGCGCCCCCCCGGCCTGGGCTAGAACTTGAGCGCGCGCGAAGCGCGCGATGGTTCTAGTATATATATATATATATATATGTATGTATGTATATGTGTGTATGTATGTATGTATGCATGCATGCATGCATGCATGCATGTAATGTAATGTAATGTAATATAATGTAATGTAATGTAATGTAATGTAATGCAATGCAATGCAATGCAATGCAATGCAATGCAATGCAATGCAATGTAATGTAATGTAATGTAATGTAATGTAATGTAATGTAATGTAATGTAATGTAATGTAATGTAATGTAATGTATGTATGCATGTCTGCATGTCTGCATGCATGTATGTAATGTATGTATGTATGTATGTATGTATGTATGTATGTATGTATGTATGCCTGTATGCCTGTATGCATGTATAGATGCTTGTATGCCTCTATGCATGCATGTATGCACTTATGTTTGTGTGTATGTATGTATGTATGTTTGCATGTAGGTATGTATGTATGTACGTATGGAATGGATGGTCGGATGGATGGATGGTCGGATGCATGGTTGGATGGATGGATGGATGGATGGATGGATGGATGGATGGATGGATGGATGGATGTGTGTACGTATGTGTATGCATATATTTTTAGACTCATGTGTTCCTCCTCGTATATGTTTAAAAGCGGTGGGACCCCCCCCCCGAAAAAAACGGGCCCCCCAGGCTCCGGGGTTTGCGGGCCACCGAACACCTTTGCCAAAGGTCCCCCGGCTCGTCCCGGACCTTCTGGGGCGGTTGGCCGGGTTTTGCTAACGGACCCCACGCGATCGGAGCGGTGATCAGAGAGGCCGAGAGGAGATCCAAGACAGCGCAAGAGCTCTCCAAGAAGGACCCGCCTCCAGAGGCCCCGAAGACGGCCCAGGAGGCCCTGAACAGCACTCCCAGAACGCAGAAATCGCTCCATTCCCTGTGGGAAATGTGCGTGTTCAACAGATTCGCAGTTCGGGTGTTGGCAGCGTCCAAAACAGCCAAAACGGCTTCCTGCATCGCCCCAAGACGGCCCAAGAGACCCCCAAGAGAGCCTTTAGATGGCCTGGATGGCCCCAAGGCTGCCCAATGAAGCCCCAAATGGACCAAGAAGAGGCCCAACAGGCCCTCACGAGGCCCCCGAGAGAGGCCCTGGGAGGCCCCCCAGAGAGGCCGTGGGCGGCCACAGGGAGGGCCCACGTGGCCCCCGTGAGGTCCCTGGAGGCCCCAAGCTCCCAAACGCGGCCCAAGATGGCCCCCAGGGATGGCTCGAAGGGGCGCCACGAGCGGGCCAATGTGCGGGCCTACGAAGGCTTTTCGTCGTCATTCATTGTCAGACATGTCTGCAAGCGTGCACGTACACACATGAATATATAGCCGTTGGCTTCTGGACAGCGCTCTTCGGTGCGGTGACACCGAAATTATTCGCCAGTTCCCGACCGCGCCATCTCTTTCCCTCTTCCTGCTCCTCCTCTGGGTCCTCCTCCTCCTCCTCTTCCTCCTCCTCCTCCTCCTGGTCTATCTGCCGCTCCATCACTCGTCTTCCCCCCACATCCCCTTCCCTCTCTTCGCTCCCCGAGATCCCCTCCCTCCTATCCTTCGCCCTCCACCCTGCGCCTTTCGGGAGCCACCAGAGGCGGGCCACGGACCGCCCGAAATTTCGAAGGTTTCCGAAAACCACCGCAGGGAAGCGGCCACATGTCCAAGGCCACAAGGCCACTAGTGATGGCGCTAACGACCAACATAAGCAAAGCCTCCAGGACCAAGGTGCATGGCGCGAAGCGCCCATGCAATCTTGTCTATATATAGAGATAGAGGGGATCCCGGGACTTCCTGTTTTCTTATGGGCCCCATTCGCTTGTCTCTGCCGCCCCACGTGCATCCTAAGGGCGTTCCTGGTCTCCGGATGTTCCCAGGCGAAGTCCAAAACAAAAATAACAAATCAAATTTGCCGCCCCCTGTCCTTCTTCTTACTTCGAGCCCGCCGCCTCGTTGAGCACAGCGCTGCCCCGCAGGTTCCGCTCGCGGTCCTCGCTGTTGGCTCAGCAGGAGCCCGCGCCGTGATCAGCGGGGGGCGGCAGGGTCCGGGGGAAAAGCGCTGGTGCAGGAGCTGGGGCACTTGTAAGGGTGAAGGGAGGGAGTGAGGAGGAGTACGATGGAGGGAGGGAGGGAGGGGGAGGGAGAAGGGAGGGAGGGTGAAGGGAGGGGGGGTGGAGTCAAAGGAGGGAAAACTAACCCATACTGCTGCCCGTCGGTCATGGAAAGTAGGTACTTTGGGGCCCTCAGATCCCAATCTACTTCAAGCGCCTTCCTACTTCAATATTCGATATGCTTTTGCTGTGCTTTGTTTTACTCTTGGAGGGCCTGAACCCGACGTACTCTGCCCGCCTTCCTCTTTCATGTCTTTACCTACTTCCGACCGGCGTGGACCCTTCCTTCGTTTTCCCTTGTTTGGGGCCTCCCAGGAGGCCCTGGTCGCCCTGGTTGGATTCGCCTCGAAGTTTTGGTCAGAACGCACCCCTGGAGAGGTCCGGGGAGTAGCGGCATCGGTACCTCTTGGTGTCCCCAGGGAGCGGCCTGGAGTGAGGGGCTCTCGCCTGGATGAGATGAGGGAAACAGACCTCGGGCGGTTGGTAGGGTCGGATAACAGACGCTCAGTGATTTAAACAGGGGGTGGAGTAAAGGGCCCAAGGGGGCCCCTTAGGCCCCCTTGGGGCCAAGAAGGGCCCCAACGTGCCCCTTCCGGGCCCCTTTTTTCACCACCCATTTAGGTCCCCCCCCGCCATCATCACCCGCTCGAGATCAAGGCACTTGCCGAGGTGCAGCGGAGCATGGCGCTTGTTTGCAGATCCTGCCTGCAGGCAGCAAGTTTGGTTGGCCATGCCTGCATGAGGATAGGGAAACATATCAATCGGCTCACCCCAACATATTGGAGAGGCCTGACGGCCGGTGCCGCCGACCCTGATCGAAAGGGCTAGGAGTGGGAGGAGGAGGAGGAGGAGGAGGAGGAGGAGGAGGAGGAGGAGGAGGAGGAGGAGGAGAGAAGGAGGAGGAAGGAGGAGGAGGAGGAGGAGGAGGAGGAGGAGGAGGAGGAGGAGGAGGAGGAGGAGGAGGAGGAGGAGGGGGAGAAACATATTAATGCTATGTGTGCGTCGCCCTACAGGGCGCAGCGCGTGCCAGGCAATCTTGTAGTATATGCCCGTGGTGGGCGCTTTCTGGCCGTACCGCTCGGGAAACGATACACTAACCTCCTCCCCCCCTCATCCTCATCCTCCTCTCCTCCTCCTCCTCCTCCTCCTCCCCTCCTCCCTCCTCCTCTTCCGTAGCCATTTTGGCTCAAGGGGCCTTCTCCTGAACTGCCCAACCTCGCTCGAGGCGCCTGGTGGCCAGGCACCAAGGCCGGGAGCGGACGCGCTCCCCTGGCCCCGCGGGGCCGCTCCCCCTCGGCTCGCCGCGGCCGCACCTTCCTCCCCTCCCTGGCCATGCCGTCAGAAGATAGCTGGCCTGAATCGATTGCCACCACTCCGCCAGCCTCCACTCCGCCTGCATCCCCTGGAGGTACGACTATGGAGGGAGTGAGGGACACCGAGAAGATCCTCGCTGCCATGCATGACATGATTGCTCCTCTGTCGTCGTCGGTCGCCAGCTTATCCAGTCAGTTGAATCGTGGGGTGCAAGAGATAAACCAACCGATCTCGGGAATCCAGGGTCAGGTGATCGCCGCCGAGAAGAATTTCCAGACACTTCAGCAGGCACACACAGAACTGGCAAAGCAGACAGCATCGAATTGCGAGCAGATGCGTGCGATCCACGAACAGGCCCTCTTGCAGTGCATCCAGGACCGTGAGACCGCTGAATCTGCCCTTCGGGATGAGCTCAATTGAATGATCCAGACGATGCGAGACGAGATCCTGGATATTCAGAAAGTCGTCGAGCTTGGGTCCCCGGCACCTCGTGGGGAAGAAGAAAGGCAAGTCCGTCGGAAGATTGAGTCTGGGCTTGTTGGGAACCCCTCGCGTCTGGTGGTTCTTGGATTTCCAAGGCCGCTGATGGAGAAACGCTCCGTGAAGCCGCCCAGAGCATCATCTCCCGCTGTGCTCCGTCCTCGTCTCAGGTTCGATCCATGTCAAGGCCTTCGATTGCAGTGAGAAAGTATTCCTGGACTTTGATTCCAACCTAGAGGCCGCCACGTTCCATGGGATGGCGTCGTCCGTGGGCGCGTTCCCTGTCCCGAACCCTGAGGGCGGTCCCGACTTACAGCTACGGGTCCGACGCGATCTTCCCCCCCTCTTCCAGAAAGTTGTTCTACCACCTCGGGAATATGCGACAGCATGTCTCCAGGATCTTCGGGGCGGACAAAGTGGGGTCCACGGGACTAGGAGGTGCAGTGTATGTGACGAAGGGGGAAGTCCAGTGGGTTTTGCTACTGAGTGCTCGTCCGCCCTCTCTGCCCAGTTTGATGTACTCCATGCAAGTGACAGTGCTCTATCCTTCTCGCCGCCTGCTGGGGGCGCTGGTGGTGTCTACCTTCCTGCCCGTCTTCTCTCTGCAGTTGGAACACGCGCGCGCTCTTCGCCTCTCTTTCGTCTCGCTCTGCTCGGTCACGTTCACGCTTCCTTCGGGCCAAGCAGCTGCTCTCACAGTATCAGATCATGTGTTTACAGGAGACGCACGGATCTGTAGCAGACTTGGTTATCCTTCTGGACGAAATGCGGACTGGGCAAATTGTTGGGAGCTTTCTGGAGGATCGAAATGCGGGGGGAGTGGTGACCTCCCTGCCTTCGGAACTCTGTGACTGTTTCGACTCGATTGCTCCGAGTACGGTCGTTCCTGGGCGAGTGTTACTTGTACATTGTCGGGGACCTCGGGGCGACTTGGTAGTGCATAATGTTCGTGCGCCTAACACGTGCGATGACGTTCGTATCTACCATCAGTACTTACGCCTCATCAATGCCGCTCTTCCTGCGGCAGCGCATACCATGGTTTTCATTCTGGGAGACTGGAACTTCTGTACGATGGAGGATGGTAGGTCTCTTGTATCTGGGGAGGTTGGGCCTGGGGACCGTCTGCAATGTGATGCGTTTCAGGAGCATTGTGGCCACTGGTGTGAATTGTACCAACCCGACCCGACCAGAAGGGATATTGTGAATCGGGAGCTGGGGGGGCTGGCCAGGTTAGATCGGGTTTATACGACCCTTCCTGCAGGTATTCTCAATGAGATGACCGCTGTTGTCAACGCTGTCGGCACCCTCATGCATCCAGGGGCCTCATCCGACCATTCCTGTGACAGCCACGGTTTCCCCCCCGACCCCGAAGGGTCGTTTCTCGGTTCCGAAATGGATCAGCCAGCATGCGAGGGTGAAAGAAGTTTTTGGCACGGCAGCTGTGGAATGTAAGAAGGCCCTTAAGTGTCGGCCAGCGGGCAACGACGCAGAACGGCTACACTTTGCATTCATGGCATACCGTGGGTGGAGGGGTCGGCAGTGGTATCTCCGTCTTCGTGCCATCCGTTGCTGCGCCTCTCTCATGCCTTTCTTCGACGTCGACGGCGGTGTGTGCGCTGACCCTGATGGCCTCCACAGTTTGGCACTGACCTTGAAGGGGCGCTTGTTCGATGCGGAATTGGAGGAGGTGGATCATAGTAACCAAGTGGAGGAGGTCAGGACCAAGAAGAGGAGGAGGCTGGTTGCTCTTAGACGCGGGTGGGATCTCATGGGGAGGAAGACTGGACTGCTAGGCGTTCTGGACGAGAGCGGGGCCCCGTGTGCCTCCCCAGAAGCGGCTTCTGCGGCACTGGTTGCCCATTGGAGTAAGGTCCTTGCACAGGCTGGTTACGACCCGACTCATTGGGAAGCAATACTGACCCATGTTCAGACTATTGGCGGCTGTACGACTGCCCCACGGTGGAAACTGGACGCGGATGAGTTTCGGGGCCGCGTCGACCATAAGTTTCATTCTGCTCCTGGCCCTGGCGGGATCACGTATGGGCGCTGGAAGGTCCCCGAGGCGACCGATGCTTTATTCGAGGTTTACGAGGAGGTTTTCAACAGTGTAGGAGGGGCTCTCCCCTCCGAGTGTCGGGTTAGTCGGATGGCGTTTCTCCCGAAAGGCAATGGCCCCAGGGATCGCAGCGACTTTGTCTCTCGTGCACCTGCCTCCATCCGCCCGCTCTGCCTGGCGAATGCGGATGCGAAGGTTCTCTCCGATGCCTTCTGTTTGGGACTCAACGACGTCGCTCCTGAGACGGTGGATGTCCCCCAGCGTGGTGGGGTTCGAGGGCGTGACATACTGGACAATGTCGTAGAAGTAGAAAACTGTGGCCTTATCCAACACATGTGTGGGAGGGAGAAGGCGGTGGTCCTGTTTGCCGACTTCAAGGCGGCGTTCCCTTCGATCCTGGCTGAGTGGATTTTTGCCGTTTTGGTGGCCACGGGGGTTCCCTGTGAGACCGTGGGCTTCTTCAAAGCCCTATGCGCCAACAACGCGGCCCTGGTATGCTTTGAGGGCGCTGCCGAAACAGCTTGCCCTGTGGAACGAGGTGTACGGCAGGGGGGTCCTGCGTCTATGACCCTCTTTGCATTGGCCTGTGGATCCGTGCCCGCCGTGTCGATCGGGTGGGCATCCAATTGGCGTGCGCTGATGACTGCTGCTTTGGTCTATGTGACATTCTCATCGATCTCATGCCCGCCTTGCTGCTTCTCGACTTGCTCTCTTCCGCGATTGGTCTCTCATTGAATGTGGGGAAATGCTGCGTCCTGATCTGCGGGGCGTTGAATGGAGATGCCCTCGCTGCTCACATGACTCGGAAAGGCAGCCGTTTCGCCTCAGTTCGTTTCGCCACCAGAGTTTTGCACCTCGGATTCTGGGTGGGCCCATCGGCCCATGAGGTGGCCTGGGTGGAAACGATGAAGAAATTCTGGCAGCGAGTTTGTCTTCTTCGCTCTCTCTCGCTGGGCTTGGCTACCACCATCCGCCTGTTCCACTCGAATTGCCTCTCAGTCCTGCAGTGTCGGATTCAGCTTGTGAGGGCCACCCCTGGGGTTCGGCGTCATTATAGGGAAGCATTGCATATACTAACAGCTGGACCTCGGCATGCATTGAACTACACTATGCTCACCCAGTTACGTGACCTTGGGATCTCAATAGAATTCGTGGACCTGGGACTGTACGATAAAGCTACGAAATTTCGGTATTAATGCGGTGCAAGGCATTAGATGTGGCGCTTTATGGGTTAGATTGCTTATCCAGTGGCTTGGCTGATGCTGAATTTCTTCCTGTCCGCATGATCTCTGGGTGGTGGTGCCATTCGATGATGCGCACGACGAATGAGGATGCCGCGGACCTCGCGAACTCTCCCATTGACCGAACTGCCCGACCTATCCAGGCCAAGGTCCATAGGCACTTACGGTCGGTTCGTATGGCGGCCACTCCCCTGTTGTGTCTGAGTGTACGTATATCCAGGTGGTTAGTTGCTGCATCTCTCGGGGGTCTGTTCCGCTTGCGGACAAGATTGCGCGCCGTGGAACGTGCCGCGTGCACCCATCTGGCTACCAACGGTCTCCGTGCACTGTCCAGGTGCGTTTGTGCTTCGGCGCGGTTTCATGCGAATGACCGTGGGTGCTGCGTTGGGCGCGTGGCCCCCGACGACCTTCACCATCATAAAGTCTGCGACCGATTCCGTGACCATGCACTGCACCGTCTCCCTGGGTTGGAAGCATTACCCACGCCGTGGAGGGAGATGTGGCAGCACCAAGACACTTGGCATACCTGTCTATGTCTGATGGGACCCTCCTGGGGGCTCGACCGCGACGTTGCCTGCGCTGCCTTCATCGATGCATTTCTTAAGACGCACGCCCATCATCGACGCTTGACACAGGTCCCCTTGTCCCAGGTTTTCGTGGCCCGATTGCGTCTTCTGGCTCGTCGGTAGACTGGTGTTGCACGACGGTTCAGGGCATGGCGTATTGGGCGGGCTGCCACGTGAAGGGATGTCGTCGGAGTGCACCTCGGCACCTCAAGGGTGAACGAAGATCGGCCTCCCGTTGTGCACTGGAGCCCAGTACATGCGCGGAGGGTAAGAGGGACACCGAGCAGATCCTTGACGCCATGCGTGACTTGATTGTGGCACGGCAGTTCTGGGCACAGTGTATTGGGCGGGCTGCCTCGTGAAGTGATGTCGTCTGAGTGTGACCGCCCCTCTCTCCCCACGCGCGTGTGCTCTAGTGCTTGCCTCTGTGTTCCCTTGCCTCTCCTGTCGCTTGCTGTCTTCCGTCTCCCTGCCTCTGCCGCTGCCCCCCCCTTGCACCGCCCCGCCGCTCCCTGCCGCCCCCGCCGCCCGCCCCGTCGACGGCCTGATCAACTGTGCCCGTTGCGCCTCTCTGGGAGGTAGGGTGCCTGCCTCTCGATTTTGTCTAGGCGCGTTTCGTGCCTGGGTTGTGGGTCGTGGTGACGGTGGCCTGGGTTGCAAGCGACCGAGGCTTGTGGGGCATGGACTGTGCCTTCCCCCGTCACCGAGTGCGCCCCCCCGCTGCCGAGGACTCTCGTTCGGGAGGATCGGTAGCGGGCAGCGCTGCCGCGCCCCGCCCCGCGCGCGAGGTACCTCGGTACCTCCCACGGGTGGGCGAAGATCGGCCACCCGTTGTGCACGGGCATCCAGTACCCTGTCCGTTCTCTCCCCTTCGCTGCCCCTCTGCTGCCGCTGCCCCCCCCTCCTGCACGATATGGATGGTGGCGGGCTTCGCCCGCAGCTGCTCACGGCATGCGGCCTGCTCAAAACTCCTCGCCCCCTCCTCCCCCCCCTTCCCCCCCCTTTCCCCTCCTCCTCCTCCTCCTCCCCCTCCTCCTCCTCCTCCTCCTCCTCCTCCTCCACCAGATGGATGTAATATACGTTTGGGTCGGTCGGGCGCACGCCTCCGAGAAGAGCACGTAGCACCCGTACGTCCTGTGAGCGTGGCGTTTGCTGGTCTGCCCGGCCTGCAAGCAGCATCCGGTTGGCCATGCAACCTCAACAGGTAAGGCAGTGCCTCACATTCTCCACAGCAGGCTTGCATCGGCCATAGCGTAGAATTTCTGATCGTGACGATGGTAGGTGAGAAGCACACAGCAATTTTCCCCTCCGCATTCTTGTCGTCTTATGATCCGAAGTTATGTCCTTTCCTTCTTCTTCTTCTCCTCGTAGTTATTTCCCTTCTCCTTCGTCCTTCGTCGGCATCAAACAGCTCCCGCTGTAATGGAATTTACAGGCATCGCGCACTCCTGCGCCGAGCTGTCCTTGACGATGTAATGGGAGTAGGAGATGTTTTTTTTCAGGAGGCGCCATCATCATAATCACCACCACCATCAACCATCTGCATCACTACCACCACACTCACCCCATCACCATAGTTTGGATTGCTTAGTAAGCGCGGGGGGGTACCCCCCGACGGGGGTCAACCTCGCCTCGTCGTCGCGACGCGACGGCGGTCGGAGCGCCTTCGGCGCGCGGTGGTTGCGCGCGACGGGGGTCGATGTGGGGCTGTCGGTGGTGGTGACGCCCCCCCGACGCTTATTCAAAAACTCGGAGTACGTGGTGATGATGGTGATGATCATACGATGGGCTACTCAAGTCCTCCTGCTGCTCCGGTTTTTCTGCCTCCTCTTCCTCCCCCCGCCTCATCTCGTGATGCGTGTTTGCAGCATTGTTGGCCGTGTGGCCTTCGAGGAATGTTCGCAGGACAGGTTTCACTGCATACGTTTGCCTATCTCGGATCGGATCGGGTGAGCGTCCCGATTTGCCTGGCAACGTTTTGCTTCGCACAGCGGGGAGTTATTTGATTCATCCTGCGTGTCGGCTCCCTCTCCTTCCCTCTCCTGCGTTCTTTTTCCTTGAGGCCTCGAGAAGATATAGTATTTTAAACCACGCCACCTTGTGTAGTCAAAACAGTGTACAGCTTCTGTTGAGATGCTTTGCAGAAAACAGTGAGCCCATCTCCACCACCATCATGACCACAATCATCAGCATCGTCACCAACTGCATCACAACCATCACATCACGATCGATACCACCACCACCGTTATCATCACTATCAGCACATGTCCATCGCCATAAACACCGCCATTATCATCGTCACAACCACCATCACCGTCATCATGATCATCATCATCATCATCATAATCAGCATCATCATCATCATCATGGTCATCTTCATTTGCATCATCATCATCATCATCATCATCATCATCATCATCATCATCATCATCATCATTATCATCATTATCATTATCATCATCATCATCATGATCATCATCATCATCATCATCATCATCATCATCATCATCATCATCATCATCAGTATCGTCGTCGTCGTCATCAGCCGCGCGGCGGGTGTGCCTCCAGGAGTTGGACCCCCAGAGCCTTGAGGAGGCGGTCCAGGGCTGGCTCGTCGGCGCCCGGCCGCAGCGCCCTCTGGACGTGTCTCGGCGGCGGCAGCAGGGGCGAGACAGCTTGGGCGCTGAAGTACGAATCGCTTCGGGTTCGGAAGGGGCTCGCTGTGCTTTGGGCCAGTACACGCCGGTCGCTGAAGGTGGGTATCTTTGGGGCTCCCAGATCCCAATATATTTCAGGCGTCTTCCTACTGCAAGAATCCATGCACTTTTGCTGCGTTGTGTTTTTTGCCTGGGAGGTCCTGGGCCCAGTCTACTTTATATGCCTTCCTACTTCATGTTGCCGACGTGTACGTGGTTGTTCCTCTAGCCCTCCTCGTGCCATCGGGCGCTTTCGGTGCCAAAAAAGGGGCCTCGTTCCCTATTTCTCGCTGCTTGTTTCAGCAGCTCGACTGCAGCCCAGGGCGGGATGTATTACATCATGTGAGGCGGTCCAATAATACGGGTAAGCGCAAACGTGGATTCTAGGGCGTGGATTAGAGACGGGTCGCGATTCCATACAACATCGGCATGCTCCGTCGCCAATGCTGCGGCACCTGCGTCATGGTCGTTTGTTCCCAACCATCCAGTGGTGTTGGGTCTTCGTTTTGGAGAGACGGTCCCCGCGTTTTCCTCCTTTGTTCCTTCCTGCCGTCCTCCTCCTCCTCCCCCTCCTCACTCTTTTCGTGGCCCCATAGGGAGCTCCACCGAAGGCCCCAGTGGGACCGCCCGCATGCGTCATCCACCACCCAGAACAGCACTCCGGGGCCCCATAGAGAGCTCCACCGAAGGCTTTAGTGGGACCGCTCGCATGCGTCATCCACCATCCAGTACAGCGTTTCGTCGCCCCATAGAGGGCTCCACCGAAGGCCCCAGTGGGACCGCCCGCATGCGGCATCCACTACCCGGCACAGCGTTTCGTGCCCCCCTATAAGAATCCCCGCGACGCGCGCTAGTCGCCCCGAAGGGGTCCTTGAAATGCGCGCAGGTCGTCCGCTGCGCGGAGCAGAGAGAGCGAGCAGGCTGGCTCCCGCCTGGGGTGCGCGGCCCGAAAGCGGCTTCAATACGTCGAATACGACGAAAAACCTCCGAACATCGAAAGTCGCCGCCATGCGAACTCCGCCACTGGGCCGCCATGCGAGTTCCGCCACGGAGATCTTTGGTGGAACTCCCTGTGGGGACACGGAACGATGTACTGGGTGGTGGATGACGCATGCGGGGGCGGTCCCACTGGGGCCTTCGGTGGAGCCCCTTATGGGGCCACGAAGCGCTGTGCTGGGTGGTGGATGACGCGCGCGGGCATTCCCACTGGAGCCTTCGGTGGAGCTCCCTATGGGGTCATGAAGCGCTGTACTGGGTGGTGGATGACGCGCGCGGGCATTCCCACCGGAGCCTTTGGTGGAGCTCCCTATGGGGCCACGAAATGATGTACTGGGTGTGGGATGACACATGCGGGTGGTGGCTCTGGGGCCTTCGGTGGACCTCCATATGGGGCCACGAAACGATGCACTGGGTGGTGGATGACGCGCGCGGGCGGTCCAGCTGGAGCTTTCGGTGGAGCTCCCTATGGGGTCACGAAACGCTGTTCTGGGTGGTAGATGACGTGCGCGGGCGGTCCCACTAGGGCCTTCGGTGGAGCTCTTTTTGGGGTCACGAAGCGTAGTACGGGATGGTGGATGCCGCATGCGGGCGGTCCAACTGGGGCCTTCGGTGGAGTCCCCTATGGGGCTACGAAGCGCTGTAGTTGGTGGTGGATGACGCGCGCGGGCATTCCCACTGGGGCCTTCGATGGAGCCCTTAGTGGGGCCCCGAAGTGCTGTATTGGGTGGTGGATGATGCATACGGGCGGTCCCACAGGAGCCTTCGGTGGAGCTCCGTATGGGGCCTTGAAATGGTGTGCCCGGTGGTTGATGACGAATGCGGGCGGTCCCGTTGGAGCCTTCGGCCCCCTATGGGACCACGAAATGATGTATTTGGTGGTGGATGGCGCATGCGGGCGGTCCCAGTGGGGCCGTCGGTGGAGCTCCTTATGGAGCCACGAAGCGCTGTACGGGGTGGTGGATGACGCACGCGGGCGGTCCCACTGAGGCCTTCGGTGGAAAGGGTTACATTCATATATCTATTGTCGCAGAGCAGATCTCATATCCAGCGGACTACTATTTGGAGCGCGTGGGATTCCAAAGTGGTTGTGTTTCGTAACAGAGCATGTACCAGATCGAAAGGGTTCCCGTTGGATTGTGCCAGGGCGCCACAGCATGTCACTCGGAATGGAGTAGGCCCCAGACCCAAACTATGCCGACGGCGTACGAGTATGACCTATAACGAGACTTATTCCGCCAATGATAACACAGTTTAACGTGAACGTAACTTACCTTTGCCTCATCCATTTGTAGCCGTGTAGGAGAGATCGGGAGGGGCGAGACGGAGAGAGAGAGAGAGAGAGAAAAAGAGAACGAGAGAGACATCGCGTGATCTATGCATCGATAGAGGGGGACAGAAAGGCAGAGATAGGATACATAATTAGACAGAGGGAGAGGGATAGATATAGCGTCCTGGAGAGTTGTATTCTTCCTGGAGAGTGTGTGCGTGCGCACACACATATATAAATATATGTATATGTATATATATATATATATGTATATATATATATATATATATATATATATATACATATACATATACATCTGTATATATATACATGTACAATCGGTTACGTCAGGGTGAGGGGGCCGAGCGGTCATTCATTGTCCCTGGGTGCGTGGCTGAAGTGGGATTTCGCGGTGCGGATTATCGTTGTTGTTTGTTGTTGTTTGCTGGTATGGTTGTTGTTGTTGTTGTTGTTGTGGTTGTGGTTGTTGTTGTTGTTGTTGCTGCTGTTGTTGTTGTTGTTGTTGTTGTTGTTGTTGTTGTTGTTGTTTGTTGTCGTCGTCCCACCCGCAATCCGCCCCGCGACCCACCCGCGACCCACCCCGCGACCCACCCCGCGACCCACCCGCGACCCACCCGCGACCCACCCGCGACCCACCCCGCGACCCACCCCGCGACCCACCCCGCGACCCACGACCCGCGACCCACCCCGCGACCCACCCCGCGACCCACCCGCGACCCCCGCGACCCACCCCGCGACCCGCCCGCGGCCCACCGCGACCCACCCGCGACCCACCCGCGACCCACCCGCGACCCACCCCGCGACCCACCCGCGACCCACTTTCGACCCAAACCACGTTCAAGGTACAAATCACCATTTTCGGCGCCTGCGGCGGTTTTTTTTTTTGCATTCCTTCCAGGTGGAGAGCCCGCGACCCACCCCGCCACCAACTCGCGACCAACCAGCGACCCAAACCACGTTCAGGGTACAAACCACATTTTTCGGCGCCTGCGGCGGGCATCTGTTGCATTCGTTTCAGGTGGAGAGCCCGCGGCCCACCCGCGACCACCATCAGGGTACATACCAATTTTTTCGGGGCCTGCGGTGGGCATCTTTTGCCTTCGTCCCCGGTGGAGAACCCGCGGCCCACCCGCGACCCATTCCACGTTCAGTGTGCAAACCAATTTTTTCGGTGCCTGCGGCGGGCTGCTTTTGCATTCCTTCCAGGTGGAGGTGGAGAGCACGCGACCCACCCGCGACCCAAACCACGTTCTTTGAACAAACCAATGCCGCACAAACGCGGCGGCGGATTTTTGCATGCCGTCTGCGCCCGCAACGACCTCTTCAAGCCCCGCGCATCCACACCAGCCCGTCCAGCAGCTTTGCCCTGGCGGGTTGCCTTGATCAGAGAAGTCGGGGAGCATAAAGTGGAAAAGAGGATTGCGTTGCCGTTATCTTGGGAAAAAGGAGGGGGAGGCAGGAGGAGTAAACAGGGGACGAGAAGGACGCGAAAGAAGAGAGGATGTAAGGAAAATGTGGAGAAAGAGGAGGAGGAGGAGGAGGAGCAGCAGGAGGACGAGGAGGGGGAGGAGGGGGAGGACGAGGACGAGGAGGGGGAGGAGGGGGAGGAAGGGGATGATGATGATGATGATGATGATGATGATGATGATGATGATGATGATGATGGAGGCCGATAAGGGGGTGGACGACAATGGGAGGACGATGATGGAAGGACGAGGGGGGAGAGGGAGGACGAGGAAGAAGAGCAGGACGAGGTGGAGGAGGAGAATGACGATGACGACGAGGACGAGGACGAGGACGAGGAAGAGGAGGAGGAGGAGGAGGACGACGACGACGAGGAGGACGAGGAGGAGGAGGAGGAGAGCGCCATCGACAGGGAAGGTGGGGGCCACGAGGTCCGCCGGCTCGACGACGTCCGCGTCGCCCGCGCCCGCCCCCTCACTCTTATCCGCAATTGCGGGGTGCTATGTATATTTATATGTGTGTGCATGTACATCGTGGTATAGATTTCGGGAGGGGAACGTGGTTGCCTTTTTCTTCCACCGCTTGGCGCCCTCCCCTTCGTCATACTGGCCCTTCATCGTCGTTATCTCTCTCTCCCGCCCCACACGACCATACCGTGTCTTCTTCGTTGTTAGTTTGTCGTCCTTCTTCTCGTGCTCATCTTCCTCTTCCGCTTTCCGCCCGGACTCTCGGGCATTCGAGCACGATTTCTGAGTGGTTCCAGTGGGACAGGAGCAGATCCCATCGGTCGGATCGGAGCAGACATCAGATCCAGAGGAATCCGAACGGATACGAAGCGGACATCAACATGATCCCAGTAGGATTCGAACATACATCAAATGCAAACGTTTTTTATTGGATGTGGATCGGACGTTATTTGGCTTCACGAGGTATGTCGCAGACCGTTGATCGAGAAGAGGCTTTCTGGATCTCCTCAGGTTCGCACAGTGAAATTCTCAGGACTGGGCCATATGCTAGATCCAACTCTTACCTTTATATACCAAATCATAACTGAAGATATCCCGATCGTTTTGGAATTGAGCTGCAAATGGGTTTCAAGAGGACCGGGGGGCACTGCCGATATCCAGTTGTTTCTGATTGTGCTCGACCATAGCTGCACCCTTCTCCATCCGCAGCAATCTGGCTCAGGCCAGAGAGGCTCGAGCACGCACCCTTGGGCGGATCCCGCACGCGGCCGCTCGCTCGCCCGCTGGGCCCGCCGCTGCGCTCCCCGTGGCGCGCCATGCCCTGCCGCCGGCCGCGGCCGCCGCGGCGCGGCCGCGGCCGCGGCCTTCGCAGCCCCGGCGGCGGCCGCGGGGTGCGGGCACGCGGCCCCGCTGCAGGCCCTCGCCGGGGCGGCCGCGGGGCCCGCCCACGGCGCGCGGGGCGCGCCAGCGCGCTGCGGCCGCCGGCCCCCGCCGCGGGGCGCGGGCTCCGGCCGAGCACCAAAGCGGCGTGAAGTAGATATCGGGGGCGGAAAAGAAGAGGGTGATGACCAGGGGGGGGGGGATATCATGGCGGGGGCAATGATAGTTCCCCAGATTTCATGGCGCCTCCCCTTATGTTTTTGCGTCCCTGGCCCTCCCGCTGGGCCGCGCACGTGCCGCCGGTCATGATTTGCACCCCCCCCTCTTGGACACACCCGTTTTGGCCGCTCCCGAATCGAACATGGGACGTATTCAGTCAGGGTTGGCGTGTTCAGTACAGGATCAGGAACGGCCCAGACAAAGGTCGCATGCAGGGACCACTATTCCGCCCGAGGGACGAGTCGCCGGAGGAAGTGGAGCGGGCGCGGCTCGCCGCCGTGGAGGCGCTGCGGCTGCTCGAGTGGGAGGACCAGCTTGGGCGGTTCCGCGCTGGCGACGGCCACCCTGGCCGCCGTAGCCAGAGCGTCGTCAAGCACGTCATCTGGGTCAATAGAGAGAAGGCGTGGCGTGTTGAGTACAGGATATTGCACGGCCCCGACAGAGGTCGCAAGAAGACGCCCCCTTTCCGCCCGAAGGACGAGTCGCCGGAGGAAGTGGAGAGGGCGCCGCTCGCCGCCGTCGAGGCGCTGCGGCGGCTCGAGTGGGAGGACCAGCTCGGGCGGGTCCGCGATGGCGATGGCCACTTTGGCCGCCGTGACCAGAGCGGTTTCGAGCACGTCAGCTGGCTCAATTGAGAGAAGGCGCGGTGTGTTCTTTACAGGATGAGGAACGGCCCCGACAGAGGTCGCGAGAAGACGCCCTCTTTCCGCCCGATGGACGAGGCGCCTGAGGAAGTGGAGCGGGCGCGGTTCGCCGCCGTCGAGGCGCTGCGGCGGCTCGAGTGGGAGGACCAACCCGGGCGGTTCCGCGCTTGCGACGGCCCGTGGCCAGAGCCGCGTCAAGCACGTCATCTGGGCCAGTCGAAAAAAGGCGTGGCGTGTTGAATACAGGAGAAGGCACGCCCCCTACAGAGGTCGCAAGATGACGCCCCATTTCCGCCCGATCGACGAGTCGCAGGAGGATGTGGATTGGGAGCCGCTCGCCGCCGTCGAGGCGCTGCGGCGACTCGAGCGGGAGGACCAGCTCGGGCGGGTCCGCGGTGGCGATGGCCACCGTGGCCGCCGTGGCCAGAGCGGTGCCGAGCACGTCAGCTGGCTCAATTGAGAGAAGGCGCGGTGCGTTGAGTACAGGGTAAGGCACGGCCCCGACAGAGGTGCCAGGAAGCAGCTCTCTTTCCGCCCGAAGGACGAGTTGCCGGAGGAAGTGGGGCGGGCGCGGCTCGCCGCCGTCGAGGCGCTGCGGCGGCTCGAGTGGGGGGGCCAGATCGGGCGGCCCCGCGCTGGCGACGGCCACCTGTCCGCCGTGGCCAGAGCGGTGTCGAGCACGTCATCTGGGTCAGTAGAGAGAGAAGGCGCGGTGTGTTCTTTACAGGATAAGGAACGGCCCCGACAGAGGTCGCGAGAAGACGCCCTCTTTCCGCCCGAAGGACGAGTCGCCGGAGGAAGTGGAGAGGGCGCGGCCCTCCGCCGCCCATGCGATGCGGCGGCTCGAGTGGGGGGGCCAGCTCGGGCGGGTCCGCGCTGGCGACGGCCACCGTGGCCGCCGTGGCCAGAGCGGCGTCGAGCACGTCAGCTGGCTTTATGGAGAGAAGGCGCGGTGCATTATTTAAGGGATAAGGAACGGCCCCGAAAGAAGTCGCGAGAGTACGCCCCATTTCCGCCCGAAAAACGAGTCGCCGGAGGAAGTGGAGCGGGCGCGGCTCGCCGCCGTCGGGGCGCTGCGGCGGCTCGAGCGGGGGGGCCAGCCCGGGCGGCTCCGCGCCGGCGGCGGCCGCCGTGGCCAGAGCGGCGTCAGGTACGTCATCTGGGTAGATAGAGAGAAGGCGCGGCGCGTGGAGTACAGGACCAGGAACGGCCCCGACAGAGGTCGCAAGAAGACGCCCCCTTTCCGCCCGAAGGTCGAGTCGCCGGAGGAACTGGCGCGGGCGCGGCTCGCCGCCGTCGAGGCGCTGCGGCTCGATTGGGGGGGGGCCAGCTCGGGCGGCCCCACGCTGGCGACGGCCGCCCTGGCCGCCGTGGCCAGAGCGACGTTGAGCGCGTCATCTGGGTCAATGGAGAGATGGCGTGGCGCTGTGAGTAGTACAGGATAATGCACTGCCCCGACAGAGGTCGCAAGAAGACGCCCCCTTTCCGCCCGAAGGGCGAGTCGCTGGGGGAAGCGGAGCGGGCGCGGCCCCCCGCCGTCGAGGCGCTGCGGAGGCTCGAGTGGGAGGACTAGCCCGGGCGGCCCCGCGCTGGCGACGGCCGCCGTGGCCGCCGTGGCCACGCGGCGTCAAGCACGTCATCTGGGTCAATGGAGAGAAGGCGCGGCGCGTTGAGTACAGGGCAAGGCACGGCCCCGAAAGAGGTCGCAAGAAGGCGCCCCCTTTCCGCCCGAAGGACGAGTCGCCGGAGGAAGTGGGGCGGGCGCGGCTCGCCGCCGTCGAGGCGCTGCGGCGGCCCAAGTGGGAGGGCCAGCTCGAACGGCCCCGACAGAGGTCGCAGGAAGACGCCCTCTCCGCCCGAAGGACGCGTCGCCGGAGGAAGAAGGGCGGGCGCGGCTCGCCGCCGTAGAGGCGCTGCGTCGGTTCGAGTGGGAGGGCCAGCCCGGGCGGCTCCGCGCTGGCGACGGCCACCGTTGCCAGGGCCGCGTCAAGCACGTCATTTGGGTCATTAGAAAGAAGGCGCGGCGTGTCGAGTACAAGATAAGGCACGGTCCCGACATAGGTCGCAAGAAGACGCCCTTTTTCCGCCCGAAGGACGAGTCGCCGGAGGAACTGGGGCGGGCGCGGGTCGCCGCCGTCGAGGCGCTGCGGCGGCTCGAGCGGGGGGGCCAGCTCGGGCGGGCCCGCGCTGGCGATTGCCGCCGTGGCCGCCGTGGCCAGAGCGGCGTCAAGCACATCAGCTGGCTCAGACAGAGAGAAGGCGCAGTGTGTTCTTTACAGGATATGGAACGGTCCCAACAGAGGTGCCAGGAAGCAGCTCTCTTTCCGCCCGAAGGACGAGTCGCCGGAGGAAGCGGGGCGGGCGCGGCTCGCCGCCGTCGAGGCGGCGCGGCGGCTCGAGTGGGAGGACCAGCCGGGGCGGCTCCGCGCAGGCGACGGCCACCCTGGCCGCCGCGGCCAGAGCGGCGTCGAGCACGTCAGCTGGCTCAATAGCGAGAAGGCGCGGCGCGTTGAGTGCAGGGGAGAGCACGGCCCCGACAGAGGTCGCGAGAAGACGCCCTCCTTCCGCCCGAAGGACGAGTCACAGGAGGAAGTGGAGCGGGCGCGGCTCGCCGCCGTCGAGGCGCTGCGGCGGCTCGAGCGGGGGGGCCAGCCCGGGCGGCTCCGCGCTGGCGGCGGCCGCCGTGGCCAGAGCGGCGTCAGGCACGCCAGCTGGGTCAATGGAGAGAAGGCGCGGTGCGTTGGGTGCAGGATAGGGCACGGCCCCGACAGAGGTCGCAAGAAGACGCCCTCTTTCCGCCCGAAGGGAGAGTCGCCGGAGGAAGCGGAGCGGGCGCGGCTCGCCGCCGTCGAGGCGCTGCGGCGGCTCGAGCGGGGGGGCCAGCTCGGGCGGCCCCGCGCTGGCGACGGCCACCCTGGCCGCCGTGGCCAGAGCGGCGTCGAGCGCGTCCGTTGGGTCAGTAGAGAGAAGGCGCGGCGCGCTGAGTACAGGGCAAGGCACGGCCCCGACAGAGGTCGCAAGAAGACGCCCCCTTTCCGCCCGAAGGACGAGTCGCCGGAGGAAGTGGAGAGGGCGCCGCTCGCCGCCGTCGAGGTGCTGCGGCGGCTCGAGCGGGGGGGCCAGCTCGGGCGGCCCCGCGCTGGCGACGGCCGCCCTGGCCGCCGTGGCCAGAGCGGCGTCGAGCACGTCATCTCGGTCAATAGCGAGAAGGCGCGGCGTGTTGAGTACAGGATAAGGCACGGCCCCGACAGAGGTCGCGAGGAGACGCCCTCTTTCCGCCCGAAGGACGAGTCGCATGAGGAAGCGGAGCGGGCGCGGCTCGCCGCCGTCGAGGCGCTGCGGCGGCTCGAGTGGGAGGACCAGCCCGAGCGGCTCCGCGCTGGCGGCGGCCACCGCGGCCAGAGCGGTGTCAATCACGTCAGCTGGGTCAACGGAGAGAAGGCGCGGCGCGTTGAGTACAGGATAAGGCACGGCCCCGACAGAGGTCACGAGAAGGCGCTCTCTTCCCGCCCGAAGGACGTGTCGCCGGAGGAAGTGGGGCGGGCGGGTCTCGCCGCCGTCGAGGCGCTCCGGCGGCTCCAGGAGGTGGGCGGCGCGCGCGGGCCGAGCAGCTCGCGCGCGCCCCGCGCCGAGGAGGAGGAGCAGTTCGGGCGCGCCCGCTGCGCCCGCCGAGGAGGAGGGGGAGCGGCTGTCCGCCTTCCGCAGGCGCTACCCCGTCGGCGACGGCGCCGTCGGGCTCTTGGCGAGGCAGCCGGCCGAGGTGCAGTCCGCGGCGCTTTCGAGTTCCTGCCCGCCGAGGGAGGGCCCGTCCGACTTCGGCGCTGCTGGGCAGCGCCCTCCAGACCATCGGAAAACGCTAGGGCTTCTGAGAGGCGCCGCCGCCGCCTGAGAAGGCCTGCGCCCTCTCACTTCCCCCCCTGGGCTGGCCGCCGAGCCCGATTCCCCTTCCCCGCTCCCCCGAGGCCTGGATGGGCAGGGCGCATTTCCTGCGCGCGGCATTGGTTAGACATCGCGGAAGCAGGCCCAGATTTCGAAAACGATAGCTGTCTTGATCGCATGTTCGGTTGTGTCACATTCCATACCGCATTCCATTCCCATGAGACTCGGATTCGGCGTGGGTGGAATTCTAAAATCACATCAGTCTTAACAGAGTTTGTGCCAGATCGGAGAGGACTCCTGTTGGATTTGGACAGGGCCATCTCAGGAAACCATTCGGAGTGGAGTCGCCCCGGGACCGCATTTCTGTCGAGGGCATTCTAATAAGACCCAACATGAAAACAAAAGCGCCGATCATTTATCAGGATTAACATGAAGGCTGATTATCTCTGCCATTTCCTCACATGTGCGAGAGAGAGCGAAGGGGAGACAGAGAGAGAGAGAGAGGGAGAGACCAACACTGACAACGCGCGTTTGCCTGTGACTAATGCATGCATATATGGACACATCATCTATATACGGGAGAGAAAGAGAGAAAGAGAGAGAGAGAGAGAGGGAGAGAGAAAGAGAGAGAGAGAGAGAACACGCAAATGCTAGCCTGGCGAAGGACCCAACCATATGCAGTTGCGAATCCCACAGCAACGCACATCGCCCGCGGTCCCTATGGGGCCACGAACCGCGCGAGGGGCGCGCCGACATGCGCGGCGGGGCACACGACGCAAGCGAAGACGATAGCTCTGCGTGCGAGAGACTGAGGGCGAGTGAGTCTGGTCGTGGATGAGTTTGCGCGCGCGTGAGTTTACGCGTATAAATGTCGACGCCCACGTCGGCGCGCCTCTCATGAGGATCGCGCCCGCTTCCTTCCCGTTCTGCATTTTGCTTTTTGCCCGTGCACCCCCGCGTCCACGGCTGCGGGCGCGGCGCCGCGCGGAGTCCCCGCGACGCGCGCTGGTCGCCCCTAAAGGGGTCCCGGCGTTGCGCGCGGGTCGTTCGCTGCGCGGAGCAGAGAGAGCGAGCAGGCTGGCTCCCGCCCGGGATGCGTGGCCCGAAAGCGGCCTGAACACGTCGAGTACGAAAAGAAATGAACATCGAAAGCCGCCGCCATGCGAACTCCGCCACTGCGCCGCCATGCGAGTTCCGCCACGGAGACCTTAGGTGGAGCTTGTCGTGGAGACACGAAGCGCTGTGCTGGGTGGTGGATGACGCATGTTGGCGGTCCCACTGGGGTCTTCGGCGGGGCCCCCTATGGGGCCACGAAGCGCTGTACTGGGTGACGGATGACGCACGCGGGCGGTCTCACTGGGACTTTCGGTGGAGCTCCCTATGGGGCCACGAAACACTGCATTGGGTGGTGGGTGACGCATGCGGGCGGTCCCACTGGGCCCTTCGGTGGAGCTCCCTATAGGGTCACGAAGTGCTGTGCTGGGTGGTGGATAACGCATGCGGGCGGTCCCTCTGGGCCCTTCGGTGGACCTCCCTATGGGGCCACGAAGTGCTGTAGTGGGTTTGGGATGATGCATGCGGGCGATGGATCTGGAGCTTTCGGTGGAGCTCCTTATGAGGCCGAGAAATGCTGTGCTGGGTGGTGGATGACGCACGCGGGCGGTCCCATTGGGTCTTCGGTGGAGTTCCCGATGGGGTTGCGAAGTGCTGTCCTGGGTGGTGGATGACGCATGCGGGCGGTCCCGCCGGGGCCTTCGGTGGAGCTCCCTATGGGGCATCGAAGCGTTGTGCTGGGTAGTGGATGGCGCGCGCGGGAGGTCCCAGTGGGGCCTTCGGTGGAGCCCTCTATGCGGCCACGAAGCGCTGTGCTGGGTGGTGGATGACGCATGCGGGCGGTGGCTCTGGACCCTTTCGGTGGACCTCCTTATGGGGCCACGAACCGTTGTATTGGATTGTGGATGACGCGCGCGGGCGGTCCCACTGGGGCCTTCGGTGGGGCTCCCAATGGGACCGCGAAACGCTGTGCTGGGTGGTGGATGACGCATGAGGGCGGTACCACTGGGGCCTTCGGTGGAGCTCCCTTTGGGGCCACGAAGCGTTGTACTGGGTGATGGATGACGCATGCGGGCGGTCCCTCTGGGGCCTTGAGTGGAGCCCCCTATGGGGCCACGAATCGTTGCACTGGGCGGTGGACGACGCATGCGGGCGGTGGCTCTGGAACTTTGAGTGGAGCTCCCGATGTGCCACCACATGTTGATTGGGTGGTGGATGACGCGCGCAGGAGGTCCCAGTGGGGCCTTCGGTGGAGCCCCCTACGGGGCCACGAACCGCTGTGTTGGGTGGTGGCTGACGACTGCGGGCTGTCCCACTGGTGCCTTCGGTGGATCTCCCTTTGGGGCCACGAACCGTTGTACTGGGTGGTGGATGACGCATGCGGGCGGTCCCACTGGGCCCTTCGGTGGAGCCCCCATATGGGCCACGAAGCGTGTGAGGGGTTTGCCGGAATGGGTGATGTTGGTACGATGATGGGTGATGGTGATGATGACGTCGATCATGCCGATAGTGATGATGGTGTTGATGGCGTTGATGATGATGGCGATGGGAGTAGGGAGGAGGGGGGGAGAAATAAGGAAAGAAGGAAGGAGGATAACGCGCGGCGGTGTCGATTCAAAACGCGGACACGACAACACAAGTTGGTTAGGAAAAAAAAACAGCTTATCCTCGCGAAGGATCCAACCATATGCAGTTGTGAGTAACGCGTTGTGGATGCAGGTTTCCTTGGCGCTCCCTATGTGGCCACAAAGCGCGTGAGGGATGTAGCGTAATGGGTGGGGGAGACGCATGCGGGCGGTGCCATTAGGGCGTTCCGTGAGATGCCCTATGCGCCACGGAGTGTTGTGCTTGGTGGGCTGCAGCATTGCGCAGCGTATGTTGCACCACCGACATTGCATCACGTATATTCTGCCGCATAGACTATCCATTAAGGCTTTTGAGGAACACCTTGTTAGGGGCCCGCGCTGGCTGACACGCAGTTTTCTATACATTAGCGAATAAATCTAGCCGCGTGGAGGTAGTGGGAGAAGCAGGAGGATGCTCCTCCTCTTTACCATACTCCACGCGTCAATCATTGCAGCCTGTGGGTTGGTAATATCACATATAGGTTGCACGGCGTTGGTATGGAAGCCATGTGCAAACACCAGTAGCTCAAACAAGCTTCGTGTTTGTGGTAAGGGCATTCCTTTGAGCACATAGACGTCATGAACTTGTCATGGATTTGGCAAGGAAGCCCGGTAGACAACAAAGATACTTTAATCTTCCCGGGGGACGCATCGTCTTCATGTTCCCCAGAGGTTCCCCGAACACGCCGTGAAGTATACCGTTTGATGTGTGTGAGTGCGTTTCTCATGGATCTTTTGCTGAGGCTGGTTAAATCGTATGTTGTGTCAGTGTGTCACACGGAGTCCTAGCCAGCGCCATTCAGTTTCATATGTGTGGTTCTGTATCTTGACATGGTTCCATTACCAACGCCATCACATTGATATGTTTTATCTGTGGTATCACAGGTTGTCCTGCCTTCCACGTTGTGTATGAAGAGACGTGGATCATCTTCTCCTTGTTCCCAAGAACCTCTTTTGGGCCTCCCTTTCTCACTAAAGCGTAGAGTCGGATATGTAGCACGTGTTTTTGTCCACAGACCTATTGTTCTTGCCATTGTCATGAAACGGAATTGATGTACTTGTGTGTTTCACAGGGCTTCTTTGCCGAAGCCAAAGGGACCATCTGTGTTCAATGTGTTGTCGCATGGCTTGTGTGTTTCACGTGCTTGTCTGGCTCGCACACTGTCTATGGGTAGTGGAGGCGCATCCTCCTCCTCCTGCTCCCGCAATCTCCCTGCCTTTCCCCCGTTTCCCAAAAACCTTGACCTTTATGTGTTTAGATGTGGTTTGTTTCACATCGTTCTCCATCCAACACCATCGAGAATCTGTGTATATAATAATCTGCGTGTTCTGCACATCTATGTTTACATATCGATATGGCGCCCTCACCAAAACCATTGGAATGATGTGTTTTGTTTGTGAGCGTGTGTGGTCACAAGTTGTCCTGCCTGGCCCGCTGTCTCTAGAGAAAGATAAGGACGAGGCGGCAAAAGGTGCGGAGGAGGAGGAGAGGGACGGGGAGGAAAGTTGATGCGGAGGGCGAGGGGAGATATGTTGGTGAGGAGGAGAACTACACGGCTGGAGGGGGAGAAGAAGACGATGAGTGAGTGAAATGTTGTTTCGGTGTTTTGGGGGGTGCTTGGGAGAGCGCATGGGCACGTATATACATATATAGGTATATTTGTGCATAAATATACAGATGCAGATTTCTCCATCCACATTCCTACATATATATATATATATACATGTAGGTAGATGCAAACATCTATAATGTGTATAGGCTCTTGTTGCGCATTTGACGTCGCGCGCTTCCCCAGTCCTGCCGCCTCCTAGAGCCCCGCAGGCAGCCGGTACAAGCTTCTACGCGACGTGAAATTGTTGGACGAAGGACGTGTTTGTTCTCCCCGCCCGAGTTGCGGATTGTCGAGGTGGGGCCCGGAGTCGTGTGGTATGTTATAGCCAGACATGAGGATGGGCAGCGGATAAAAGAGGTGAAGCACATAATGGTTCTATGGAGCACAGAGAGATGGCTTAAGCTGCTAGCCAGCGTTTCTACTGTGGGTGTTAATGGCTGCGTCGTCGTGGGCACATCAGTTGGCATGGGACGAGTTCACCATTCATGATGTGTCACGGCGCCCAGACTACAAGTCGCTGATCCGCCAGAATGCCTGCGTGGATGAGTTTGCTGCGGGTGCGCCGTTCCCGCGCTGAAAAAGCCATATTCGTTCATTCACGTGCACAGTGACCTTGCCGATGATCAGAATGCTCGTGCTGACAAGTGGTAGCCGTCTACGGAAAAACCTTGCGATCCCTTCTGGTTCTGATTGGAGTTTTGGGGTTTGTGCGATGCGGGCCGGTGCCATCGGCGGTCCCCCCCAGACCACCGCCGTGGTGATTGTTTCGCGACGTCGACGATCAGAGATCTCCACCCCTTCCCCAGGGCCGGTTTCTCATTCCGAATCGTTTTGTCACGGTCCCGAGGCCAGGTCAGGGACCCCCGGGAGGCCGAAAACGGAGGAGGACCTCTCACCGCAATTTTTCTCACAACGCGAGGGGGCCTGGGAAGGGCGAGAGTCGCGAACAGGGCTGGACCTGAGTGGTGTTCTGCTGGACTCGGGCTGCGTTCTGTTTTTCCTATGTGGCAGGGAGGCACAGAAAATCGGGAACGGTAGGTTCGCGTCGTGTCGACCGGCGGCGACTCCGCCGCGGGCGTTCAATGTGGAACGCCGCCAGTGGCCCAAAATCTGCCTACATGGAAGAACGGGCGATCGGAAAGCCGCCGATCGTTCAAGGCTGAACGATCGACGCGGGGTCAGAAACCAACGCCAGGGTCGTCACGGCAACGACACGAACCTGCCGCAGAGCAAAACGAAAACCACAAATGAAGCCAAAACGAAAAACATCGCTTAGGTCCAGCCCTGGTCTGAAGCCGGGCCTGTCCCTATACAGGGGGGAGATTCAAAGATAGTCCAGTATTAGTCTGGGGACGATTTTTGTCTAAGTGTTTTTGAATATTTGTTTGGCTGATTTCTGACTATTTTTAATTTTTCGTTCCAAATCCGCCTGTGGGAGGACACGCCCGAGCTAACCCTGGTCGCGAGGTGCTCTCCGCGCGAGAGGGTGTCCGTGGAGGGCTTCTCCGAAGGGCTTAAGCGACCCGTCCTCCTCCTCCTCCTCCTCCTCCTCTTCTCCTCCCTCCTCCTCCTCCTCCTCCTCCTCTCCCTCCTCCTCCACCTCCTCTTCCTCCTTCCCTTCCTCCTCGCCCTCCCTTCCTCCTCCTCCTCCTCCTCCTCCGCCTCCTCCTCCTCCTCCCTCCTCCTCCCCTCCACCTTCCACCACCACCTCCACCTCCACCTCCACCTCCTCCTCCTCCTCCTCCTCCTCCTCCTCTTCCTCCTCCTGCTCCTCCTCCTCGGGTCGCCCACAGCCCCGGGGGGGAATTATCTTGGAGAAGGACCCAACCCTAAGCAATTGGGCCAACGCGTTGTGGGTGCCGCTTTCGGTGGGGCTCCCTATGGGGCCACGAAACGCTGCCCTGGGTGGCGGAACCGCATGCGAACTGCGCCACTGGGGCGGGCCTTCGGTGGAGTCTCTAAGGGGCCACGAAACGCTGCCCTGGGTGGGGAAACCGCATGCGAACTGCTCCACTGGGGCCTTCGGTGGAGCTCCTATGGGGCCACGAAGCGCTGCCCTGGGTGGGGGAGCCGCATGCGAACTGCGCCACTTTGGCCTCCGGTGGAGCTCCCTATGGGGCCACGAAGCGCTGCCCTGGGTGGGGGAGCCGCATGCGAGAGCAACCACTGGGGCCTTCGGTGGAGCTCCCTATAGGGATGGTTGGGAAAAACCATGCAGGTGTCCGGCCGGGGCGGGGCTCCGGGCCTCCCCGGTCGCCCCGGCCCCGCGTGCGGCCTCGGCGGGGGGCCCGCGTGCCCACCGGGCCCGTGGGTCCCCCGCGGCGGGTCCCCCTAAGGGCTTGCCGACGGTTCGCCAATCGACCTGGTGGGGATCGAGCCTCCTCCTCCACCTCCACCTCCTCTTCCTCCTTCCCTTCCTCCACCTTCCTCCTCACCTCCTCCTCCTCCTCACTCCTCCTCCTCCTCCTCCTCAATCCTTCTCTCCACCTCCTCTTTCTCCTCCTCCTCCTCTCTCTCTCCTCCCCCCACCACCTCCAGCTTCTCCACCTCCACCTTCTCCTACTCCCTCTTCCTCCTCCTCCCCTCGCCCTCCTCCTCCTCCTCCTCCTCCTGGCGGCCCGCGTGCCCACCGGGCCCGTGGGTCCCCCGCGGCGTGTCCCGAAGGGCTTGTCGACTGTTCGCCAGTCGACCTGGTGGGGATCGAGCCAGATGAGTCCAGGCAGGTGTAGATAATTCGAGGTACAGTCGGGGCGCTACAGAAGGAACCCTTTTTGTTGGGGGGGGGCTCGGTGTTCCTTGTTTGTTTCAAAGTTCACCTCGGGTTTTCCTGAGGTTTTCCATGGGAAATCGAGGTCGAACTTCTGGGAAAAAGGGGGCTCGTTCCTTATTTAGGGTTCCTTAGGTCAACGCCCCGACTGTAGATGCGGGTAGATCCAGACGGATCGAGATGCATCCAGGCAAGTGCAGATACGTCGAGGTAGATCCGGGCAAGTCCAGGCGAATCGAGATGCATCTGGGTGAGTCCAGGTAGATCCAGAGATCTCCAGGGAAAGTTGGAGCAACTCGCGGCCGCTCCAGCGCGAGTCGACGGACGGCAGAAGTCGTTAAGCCTTTAACGAACGTGGGCGCCGCGGTCCCACCCCCTGGCTCGTTGCGATTCCGCCGATTCGATTCGGTTCGACTTCGATGGCTTCCGATTCCGATTCCGATTCGGCTTGGGGGATCCGATTTCCCAATGGAGGCCAATTATGAACAGTGGGAAACCGACCACAGCCCCCACAACAATGGATTTTAGGTGTCAACGTTTTACAATTACGGCGAATGTGCGTAGGTGTAGGCGCCCTGTAAGCGAGGCCATTGCCAGCTGCCGCAGCGGGGGGGGGGGCGTGCGCGCGGTCTAGTTGGTCTAAAGTTTCTCATGGGGGGGAGGGGGCGGTTTTCGTGCGTTCGTACTGGCCTGCCGATGTCTGCCGATTCGACTTCTCCCGACTCGGCTGCCGATTTCCGCCGATCCGATTCCTTTCGATTGCCGATCCGATTTGTCGATTCGATTCTGCGCTCTCCTGCCCCCCCGTCGGCGGCGGGAACTTCGAGGCTCGAGCTCCGAGGTGCGAGGTTCGAGGCGTTTTTTGCACAGTTTTCAGTTCGATTCGCGCTCCCAGGTTCGAGGTTCAAGGTGGTTAGTCATAATTTTCGGCCTCTGGGGGCCTCTTTCGGGCCCCCGGGACCCCAGACAATTGAACCGGGGTGGAAAGCACCGGGTCGGACAAAAATCGGGAGGGGTCTTGGAATGATTTTGACCGGTACTCGGCGGCGCGCCCAGGGGGGAAGTGAGCAGGAGAAGGCCTCCTCAGAAGGCGGCGGGGCTTCTCAGAAGGCCTCTGGCCTACCGAAGGGTCTTCTGCGTCTTCGGGGGAGGCGCAGGGAACTTCTCTGCAGGCTGGATGGCTGCCGTGCCTTCTGGGAGGGCCCGCCCCTGCGCACTCCCCCCCTCGCTCGCCGCCGCCCTGCCCCCTTCCGCCTCCGGCCAGCACGAGAAGAGGAGCAGGGGGAGTTGCAAGATTCTGCACGAACGAGATCGGCGCGGAAAGAATGGGTACCATGCTCAACAGCAGTTCCTGTTCATTTTGAACAGGACTCGCTGTCCGCGCCGCCGCGGCCTGTGTACATTTGAGACAGAAGGCCGCCTGCCCAACAGCGGCCGCTGTTGGTTTGGGACAACATTTGTTGTTGGGACAACATTTGTCGTACCCATGTCGGGCGTCCAAAAAGATGAGCGCAGTGAGAGCAATCAGTGCAACCTGAGCCAACCAACACGTGGCCGCCGTGAAATTCAGCAGCGCGAGCGGAGCATCCTCTTGTTCATGACCTTGCCGAAGCAGGAGATCTGCAAGTGCAGGGTGATGCGAGGACCGTGACAGTGCGCGGGAGCGACATCGAGCATATTTCGATACACGGGGTGATCGGCACGTGAGCTGATTTGGTCGTTGGAGGCGGACTTGTAGGGTGATGTGGTACTCTTAAAATGAAAGACTCGAATAGCTCAGACCTCTGTAGCTCAGACCTCTGTAGCTCATTTCAGCTAAATGTAAGACTCGAGTTTGCCAGAACTCGAGATTGCCGTTTTTTTCATTGTCCCACCATGAGTTTTGACGGTGGAGTTTTCGAGCAGCGTGTGCAGCGCAGGGTCAGGTCGAATTTCTGACGTGGTCCCGCCATTTATCTGACGGTCCCGTCAGGCAAAATCGCGCGTTTTACATTCGAGTTCTGCGCTTCCTTGGTCATTTTCACAGCCATCGCGATGCCCAGCCCAGCTGGCAGAAGCCATTATGTTCAAGAGTTTTACGCCATTCCGTCGACCCCGACGAGGAAATAAGTCTGCAAACGAGGACTCTGCAGTGGACCGTTTGATGCCCCTGAGGGATTTTGGGGGTTTCTTGGAAGCCTGTTGGTGCCTCTTCTGGGGTCTCTCTGGCGCCCGCTGGCGGTCTCGGGGGTCCTCCTCTAGGGGCGGAGGGCTCGACATGCCACTTCAACGTGCCCCCCTTGGGTCCCTCTTGGGCCATCTCGGGCGCCTCCTGGGCCGTCTTGGGACCCTCTTGGGCCGTCTTGTGAGCTTCCTGGGCCGTCTTGGAGCGATTTGTGGGGCCTCTTTGGGCCTTCGTGGACAATGTTGGCACCAGAAGCGCCATTATGCTTCTCTAAGGGACTTGCGGCAAACGTTGCTTCTTGGGGCCCTTTCCTGGGGTCCTCTTGGATCTCTCTTGGAGCGTTTCGGAGCCCTCTAGGGCTGTCTTGGGGCCATGGTTGGTGTGTTTGAGGTCTCCTCGGCGTCTTTGAGCCCAGCTTCAGCCGGCTTGAAGAGCGACTTGGCCATCCTGGAGGCTCGGAGGCTTCCGGACTGCGTTGGCGAGCTCGCAAGCCCCACAAGTCCCCCCCGCCCCCCCCCCCCTGAAATGCGATCTCGGACCATGGGGGAGGGGACAGGGGGAGGAGGACAGCCAAACGTCTGTCACGCCCCGTTACCCCTGGCAAGCGGGAGTCCAGTTTGTAGAATATCGTTGTGCTTGTATGTGTATGCAACTATATATACATCTTTCTCTGTCTCTCCCTCTCTGTGTTTGTTTTTGCTCTCTCCTCTCCTTTCTTTTCTGTTTTTCTCTCTCTATATATGTCCTTCCCCTATGCTCGAGCCCTCTGTTCCTCCCTATTTTTCCTCCATCCTGCGATGAGTCCGACGCCTCCCAGAAAGGTACTGTGGTTCTGCTGCTGCAGATCAAGTTTCCTCAGCATGGAGGCACATACTTTCTGATAGCCAACACCTCCAAGGTTACTGTTTGTTTTTGTTTCGATCGTTATATGTATGGAAGTGCAGCAAGAGGTGGGCCGTTGCACTAGAGTATGATCGGAGGTTGAGTGGTGAGATTACAGTTGAACCGAGAGGCCCCCCACCAGGACATCGGTTTTAGTTTCTCGTTCGTGTCGTGCGTGCGGGCGAGGGGGCGCTCCGTGGGCGCGCGAGAGGACTGACCCCGCCGTCGCGAAAGCGCTTCAGATGCGGTGGACCGCCCCTCCGCCCCCGGTGGGCGCGCGTTGGCCTGGGGTGTTGTGAGATCGATCGTGAGATTGATAGAGGAATCGATAGTGAGATCGCTAGCTGGATCGATAGTAAGATCGATCACTGAATCCATTGGTATTAAGACTGGCCGTGACGTCCATAGAGGGATCGATCGAGTGAGATCGGAGCGGGGGCGATAGTGACATCACATCGCAGCGCGTCATCGTCATCACGTGCCGTCGCTAACTCGAGGGTGCGTGATCAGCATCGTCACCATCACATCCATCGCATTTGCCAGCAGTTTGACCTTTTCCCGACACCCCCAAACCTTCTCATCACCAGAAGTGTGGTTGTATAGGTACAGGTAAAACATGTTGCACAGGTATGGGACCATGAAGTGGGGCAGCAGGTATGTGCAACATGAATGTGATATCGGAGGTTGGGGGGCGAGTTCGAAGTGAAATGGAGACCCCACCACCGCGAAGTCGGCTCCAGTTTCGTGCTCGTGTCGCGCATGCGAGCGAGGCGACGCTTCGTGGGCGGGCGAGAGGAGTACACCCGCCGTGGCTAGGCCGAAATTGAGCTCAGTGACTCTACGCCCCCCCCGTTGGCTGGCGGTGGCTCGCAGGTGTCCCGCCGGTGTCCCGTGGAATCCCGTGCTGTCCCGTTGCGTCCCGTCGCGCGGTGTCTCGCGGTGTCCAGTGGCGTCCCGTGGCGCGGGTTTCCAGGGTGCCCTGTGGTGTCCCCCGGTGTTCTGCCGGGTGGATTGTGAGGCCGATGGAGAGATCGATGGACAGATCGACAGTGAGATCACTGCGAGGCCGATTCTGTGAAATCCATGCATGGGTGGTGAGATCATTCGATGGAGGGAGATCTGCCAGGCTCTCCCAGCGCAGTCCTCGCCGCGGCGCCCAGGCTCCGGGAGCGGGGCCCTCGCAAAAGGCGTCTCCCGCGGCGCTCCGTGGAGCGGCGCTTCGGGCCCCGGTGCTGCGCCTGCGCGGTATTTCGGCAGGGTTTTTTGGGAACCCCCAAACCTGGTGGTGAGATACCAGGTGGCGACCTGGAATCCCCAAACAGGTCACCGCTGGGTTTGGGGACGCGGGGTCACCACCGGGTTTTGTGACTCCTGGACCCACCAGTGTCCGGGACATCCTCGGAAAACCGCCCGAGTCCCCAAACCGGGTGGTGACAACAAATCGCCCGAGACTCACCGCCAGGTGTTGTCACCACCACGTTTGGGGACTACCAAGTTCTTTGGGGGGGGGTCCGCGCAGGGCGCGTTTTGACCGCATCGATTGCGGTACCCATCGGTCGTTGAAAGCAGGTTTAGATCGGGCTTGTCCCCCTCGACAGGAGGCAAATTCAAGAGCAGGTATAACAAAATGATGTGGGGACGATTCTGAGTATTTTGGGCTATTGTTGAACATTATTTGGGTATTTTCTATCCCTCCAAGATCCGCCTGTAGGGGGACATGCCCGACCTAACGGTAGGCAGGTTTGGATTCCGAGCAGGGCACGTGGACCGTTTCGATTACGGTGCCCATCGGTCGTTGAGAGTAGGTAGTTTTAGATTCCCAGATTCCAATATGCTAGCAGCGCCGTCCTGCTTCAAGGCTGAGTGTCTCCACCTCTTCCTTCCTCCCTTTAGGGGGCGGGCGGAGACCCGATCTACTTTCAGCGCCTTTCTGCTCCATGTTTCTATCTGCTTCTTCCGATCCAGGGGTACATGGAATAGGTCGTCATGGTCATAAGCACCATAGCCAGCATCCTTGCCAGCAGCATCGCAATCAGCACCAGCACAGTTCTCACTACCGTCGCCCCCGATATCAGATCCATCGTGCAGCAGTCTGGGCTGTCGACCATCTGGCGCGCCACTGGTTGGCATTCGATGGCGCAAGACTGCTAAGCAGATGATAGGGCCGACCGTGAGTCCGATAAGGAGATCAATCGATCGGAAGCTGCGGGTGGTATCGACAGATAAAGGAATCGATTGTGAGATCGATGGGGGCGTTCATTGGTGTCCATTGGTGCCTCGTGACTTTCTGTGTTCTTCAAATGTTCTCCTGAAAGAAAGAGACCGCGGGCAAAGTAGTGCCACCTGGCCTCGCTGGTTGCTCAATGTTTTGGAATACTGAAGTTAGTTCGAGTGCGAGATTGATCGAGGGATCGATGGAGAGTGGGGTCTGGTGCGATTCCGATCGTGAGATCGATAGATCGATCGAAGCATAGATAGAGCGTGAGATCGATCGAGGGAATCATAGATAAGTCGATTGTGGTATCGACGGTGGGATCGATAGTAAGACCGATAGTGCTATCTACAGTCAGATCGACCTATAGTTGGACATTGATTCTGGAACCGATAGGGGCACGAGGGTGAGAGCGGTAGTTTGCGAGATTGATATCGAGGTCGTTAGTGGTGTCCCGCCGTGGTGATTCGCGGTCACCCGTAGTCGTGTATGTTCTTCGTATGTTCTTCTGAAGGAACAGGCGCGCGGGCTAATAGTTGCCACCGGGTTCCGCTCGTCGCCCCGAAGTTGCTTGTTTGATGCCCACGCAACATGATCGATGGGCAAACAGATAGCTCTGTACGTTCGTAGCACGTCCTGAAGAAAAAGGGCGTCAGGGGCAAACTGATGTCGCCTAGTTCCGCTGGTTGCCCCGACGATGTTGGTTGAAATAGTCGGTCGGCAATTAGATGAACAAGCATATTGCGGTGCATGTTCGTCGTACGTTCTAAAGGAAAGAGGGCGCGGGTTAACGCATGCCACCTGTTTGCGATGGTGGATGCCATCGAGACACCATCGGTGGTGTTCCGCGGTGCCCAACTGGTATTTGCCGAACCCGATCCGACCCCAATCGCGCACCGAAAGCTGAACTCCCCCCACACCACCTCGCTATCACCCGACGGCTGGTCGCCCAGGTAAGTAGGCATTCGGAATGAGTGTTGACGGAAGTGCGGGCATCATTATAGAATTTTGAGTAATTTGCGCTCGTGGAGTTCAGCCGCACATCACAAGAGCCAGTTTGCCAGCAGGAGCGCCACGAACATGCCAAGTTATTTGTCGACCCCACGGGCCCATAAGACGCTCATGTGAACAGGTTTCCGAAGATCTCTTGTGGCACGAGTTCTTATCGCATGGCGCGTGCATCTACTGTAGGTTTCAGGTGTTCGTTGTAGAGAGGCAGATTGCCAGCCACAATCAAATGCCGCCTCAAGACCAGATGGGACGTCGGCTGGTGCCAGCTCGAAGGAGGAATAGACGGCCCTCTCGCAAGGCGGGTACCCTGCAAGCAGAGCTGGAAGGTCCTAGTGTCCGTTGTCTGCTGCGTGCGCCCTCAGTGCCTGACAGGCCGCTTCCTGCACACATCCTTCGGAAAATTCTCGCCCTTCGGAGTCAGAGGATGCCACGCCACCACCAGAGGGGCACATCCAGCCAGGAGGACTACGATGCCTTCCCGAACTGGGGGCAAGGGATTTCTCGAGCGACGGGGGGGGGCCACATCACCAGGAGGCCTCTCCCTGGTTCCCCGCGCTGGTGGTGGTGGTGGTGGTGGTTTCATCTTTGCTTGTTCCTGTGCCCAATGGTGTGGGGAACTCCAGCTCGGCAGATCAATACCATGATTCTGCGATGCGGTTGCCGTTGCTGGAGTCTGCTGTGCTGCGCTAGCGTGTGGTGGCAGCTACTCTGCTTGATACAGTTTCCATCAGCGGAGTTGCCAGAGTACATGGCGTGCACCACACTTGGCCGACCGTTGACCGTTGGAGATGTGGCTCTTTCTGTCATGCGTTCGCAGTCCGTGGTGGTTGCTGGTCCATCGTGAGTCTGGTGCTGTTGTTGTGCCCGTTGGTGTCATGACTGTTGCGAGCGTGACCGCAAGCAGCGTTGTCGTCACCCATCCTCCTCCTCCTCCTCATCACCATCATTATCATAATTCGCATCCTCATCATCAGCATCGTCATCAACGCCATCATCATCATCATCGTCATCATCATCATCAGTATCATCATCATCATCATCATCATCATCATCATCATCATCATCATCGTCAGCATCACCATCATCGCCATCATCATCATCATCATCATCCTCCTCATCATCATCATCATCAGCATCATCATCACCATCATCATCAGCATCATCGTCGTCATCATCACCACTGCCACCTTGGCTGCCATATCTGCTCAGGCGCGCAGAGTACGTCTACAAGAAAGCTGGCGTCACGCCCCGGCCCTCCTCCGTGTATCCGGGGAGCCTCGGGAGGATGCCC